>OZ035837.1:30207846-30702846 GCA_964034765.1 Knipowitschia caucasica | reverse complement strand
TCTATTAATTTAAATACAAAGTGCAGTTTTCGTATTGTTTGGAAAATGACTTGGAAATACAGGAATAAACTGGATTGTGATACCCAGCCTTAGCAGGTTGTGAGCAGCAGAGATTGCAAATGGAAATGTGAAATATTCATTGGGTTATGGAGCGCTTTTGTGAGGTGGCATCATCCAGAGCCCATGAATAAAGAGCTGCTAATCCTTCATGAGTGTTTTACTGTTGGAGCCTCACACTCGCTGGTTTTTAGGGCCTGAACTGTAAAGAAAATATAGAAGTACTTATCGCCTGCTCAAGACCAGAGTGTGAAGTCTTTTAAGTGTTCGGTCGTGCCGTGGTATTGTATACGCAGGGATTACGGGGATGTTGTATTTATTGCGCTATGGGGAAGCAGTGGAATATATGGGAATGCAGTTCGTTAAATGAATGAATGAAAAAAGTTTATTTTGGTAAATTTTACACTTTGGAACTGAACATTATAAACAGCAGAAAGAAGGACCAAAAATTAGTAGTTCGAAGCTTATGCTTATTTTGCCCTTTTCCAAGTGCAACTAGTAAAAGTTGATATAAACAATTGGATTTGAATAGGGATCCACCGATACTGGTATAGAGTATCTGCTCGATACCATAAGCTTGTACTCATATTATAGGATCTGATGCTGGAACCGATATCCACATTTTTAATTTACATTGGCGTCAAAACAGCAGACAGCTGTTTGGCACATTTTGAAAGTGTTTGCCGCTAGCCTAGCGATGCTGCCCGTAAAGTAAACGAGGGAGACGAGAGTAAAGCAGAGACTGTACCTTGTGTAAAACTGTCTCAAGGTGAGTCCAAAACAAACACCAGCAACTTGATCAAACATCTGAAAATTAGTATAGCACTGGAGCACAAAAACAACCAACTCTACAACATAGAATTTGTCAGTGTGGAATATGACAATGACTCTTATTGTTGACTGTTAAAACAATTGCTATTATGTTAAGTTTTATGAGTTTTCAGAATTTCCAAGGGTAGCACAATGTAGTTTTATTTACAGTATGTGCAGTAGTCGTATCGGTATTTGATAACGGCAAGTACTCAAATTAAGGTACTCGATTTTGGAGATTTGTAAACTGCAATGTGTAAGTGCGTGGACGCCCTCTACAGGTTTCTCTTCGCTCGAGCGTACCATTGACCAAAGTCATTTTTATTTGCCAGTGGTAGTTAACAAGGAAAACTTGCAGCCAATACTGATGTGCAGTCGATGCATCGGTGCATTCCTAGTTATTATCCACGGTTATTGTACATACATGTTACTCAGACAGCACCAGGTGATGCATTTGTGTTGGAAACTTGGTTAAGCATTAGGCGCGCCTTACCTTTAGACACCCCCTCCACCCCCATCACCACAGCTTTTCCCATTAGCCTAATGTCTCCCTCACACACTGTTTTTCAGACCCACTCACAGATTTATGCCAAAGAAAATGAAAAGTAAGCAGGAAATATGGATCCCCATCAGCATTTTCTCTGTAGCTGGAAGTGTAATTCCTAATGTATTTTTCCCGTCTTGTGGGTGTTGCAGAAACAGCCATATATAGAGAACATAGGGACTTGTTTGAAAGGTTAGCTGGTAATGGATGGAGAGGGAGCCGGGAGAAAGGCACTCGCCTGGTCTCATATTGATGTTCATGCAGGGACATAAACTAGCGGCTCGCACACTGGTAAACAGCCCAGAGTCCCCTTTGCACAAATCACAGCTAAAGCTGCGTCAGATGTGACTGAGATTCATGATTATTAGTTTTCTTTGTTTGCTCATGCATAATGCAGTAAGAAGAGCCATTTCAAGTTCCGGCCATTGTTATTACAGTTTTAGGGGAGAAACCTTTATCATTATTGTGCCTCGACTTCATGGTCTTTGTCAGTGGCAGTTTTGAAGATGTAAGATTTAAGCTGAAAGATGAGTCACGACTACAAATATTATTTAATGCAATTTGCAAATCACAAAGGCATTTAAACATTCTCTATGCAGACAGTTTGAATACAGCGTAAATAATCCGATTTTATTTATCTGTGAACCCTGCAATTTATTACAATAGTCGGTCTTTTAATATGATTTTTAACATTCACATGCAATTGTTTTAGGTCCCAGGATCTTTTTTTTTAAATTGACAAATCAGTCCTAAACTTGAAATTGCCATCAGAATGCTGGTCAGAGACCACACATGTTACTACTCCTCAGCCCAACTGTGTCATAATTCTCACTTCCATACATCCAGAATGGGGTCAAAAAAACCATGAATTTATGTGATTTTGAGCTAAGTTTTACTCTGTGAGACTTGGATTGGACTTCAAGCACTTTGTTCTTGAAGTGAATCTACAGCTTTATTGTACAAATGCAAGAATTGTTTTTACATTATTGCTCTAATGTGCCATTAAAATGTTGATTTGTTTTGGCATCAAATGCAGCAGCCCTCATGTTTCGCCCTTTTAGCGAAATTCTGCCTGTTTAAAGGATTTGTTTTGAAAGCATTAGCATCACCATGTTATTCGCCTGCATGCCTCCCTGCAGATGCTCTTCTCTTATCTGTTTATCTCATGATCTGCCCTTGTCTTCTCTTTATTGCTCCATATCTCCTGTGTCGTTCTGTCATTTTGATGAACAAAATCAGAGGCCATCCTAATGAGGCAATTATGAGCTGGTTGAAATGGTCATTATGCATAATGCAGTGGCTCTGTAAACTACCGCACTCTCCTCTGTCACATGTGAATACATTAGGAACGCCCAGAGGAATCCTGGGAGTGTCATCGATCTGCTTCTATGACGATACGCTGAAAAGGACTTTAACCTGTGGAACTAAGGCGGGAGCGCTGGTTTCACACACCCTGCTCTGCCCCCTTACACAGCCCTTTGACCCACTGACTCTCTGGTCTGATGAGAATAATATTGACCGTGGTGCAAAGAAATCTCGGTTTATAATTCCCTTGTGTTGTCAGTTATATTGGACAGACCAGATGCATTGCCTTTGGTGTTATAGCAAGACCATGCTAATTTTCAACACTTGCACATAGGAGGCTTTTAGGACATCAATGCACAAATTTAAAACTTAAAAATATATAAAAAATATGAAATGTACCGTTCATTAAACATGTGAACAACGTTGCTCCAATTTCAGCCGGTTTCAGACATCTGGTGAAGATGGTTTAGTCTGTCTGTAGTTTTGTCAGTGGGAAGAGCGTTTCACAGTTTGGTTCCATTAGAGGAAAAGGTGGACTGTCCCAAAGATGTTCTGGTGAAGTTACTTATACTTGCACTAGTCTTGATAAAGATATCTCGCACTAAAGTACATTTGTGACATGTTAGCCCCATCTGAACCAACTTGAACTCTGAGCTCCAGCAGGAGGCCCGTGCTGAACCCTGTGCTCCTCAGAGTCGGGACTAAACAGGGGGAGGCAGCCTTTCATATTTGTCCAGATTTTAGCTGCATAAGTCTTCCTGGGTATACGGGAGAAGCTTCTGGAGTCTAGTCTGTCGGTGTTCAAATCTAGGTTGGTATATGACTTGATTTTATTTTCCACTTTAATAGAATATTTTGATTGTGTGATTTTGTATTTTGTATTTTCATCAAAAGTGGTTATCTTGAATGTAATGTAAAGCACTTTGAATTGCTTCTCTTCATGATAAAAATAAAATGGTAGTCTGTGATCTCAGTCTTACAACCTGCTTTTTTAAACACGGCATCAGAACGGGCAGACTGTCACTGAAATGTTTAAGGACTAATATGAATAGAACACATTTTAGTTTAGACACAAAACAATTCACATTAAAGATGGAAACCGAGAGGATTTACAGCTTTTTAGAGATTGGAAATAATAAACAAACCAAGCTAAGAAGCTAACATTAGCAGCTTTTTACGGAAAGTGGTTTGCTTGCTAGCGTTGTATTGTTTTATGTAAGCAATTCGTGAGAACCTTATTTAACTTCAACTTATTTTACTTTAATTTATCCTCCTGGACTTCTCTAGCGCTCAGGGATCCAGGGGGAGGAAGACAAGGACTTTGAATCAGCCCAGGTTGATTATGAAAGCGAAAGATAAACTGGGACACCCACAGGTTCACATGGGCTTTGGGAAGTCTGTTCAAAACGGACAAAGCGGGAATGTCAATGATGTGATATTTGTGAAATAAAGACATATATAAACTGACTAGATTGAGACCTCTTGACCAAGGATAGTTTTTTGCACAATGCATTGCAGACTAGTACTTACTTTTTTGCTGTGTATAAGAATTATTAAATATTTTGACAAGTTTCAGCCATTTTTGCTGCTAAATAATTGTATCACTTCTTTCAGCCTGGACAATGTACCCTATATTTACAAAAAATGTGTCCAAGGCTAACTTCCCCATTTGATATTAGCCATTAAGGCAATGTACAGAGAGCAACAATATTTTTTTAGGAACGTTTTTTTTACGTAGAGTGAGTTTTGGGCTATACTGTTAAATTACATCAGTCTAACTCATTAATCAATCTCTCATGGCTGTCGACGCACATGGTTTAGAAGTTTTTCAATAAATTCGGTTAGCTGATGTATGGCTTAATATGGAGTGTGATTTACAGTCCCTGTCAGTGTGTGTAATGAATATCTCCTCACTTGTGATGGACTAAGATTGCGTTTGTGATTGAAGTTTGAGTGGGGAGCAGAAATGACAGGTATGACTTTGTGTATGTTATAAGTGACCTGGACTACAAAACTTTGTCTTGAAGTTGTTCTATTGTAGTTCAATATCATCTATCTTTGAAGTAATATATAACCAAATCATCAGTGTTTTTAAATCTTCTCGGTAAATGTGTGTATTTTCTCATTGCAAAACTTTGTATGGAGATATTCAGAGATGTTTAAAGAAAACAAAAAGAGTTTTTACAAATTTAAGCAAAATCCACAATATATGTATACATCTGTCTATGGTAACTTATATAATAATGCGTTTTAAATTATCACATTTGTTTTCTATTTTTTCGACGCTGAAATTAGGTCGAAAAATAGACTTAGGTCCCTCGGTTTAATCTGGTTTAAAGTTTAAACCAATGATAATAGGGCCATATAACATACATCACATTGACTCAACAAAAGGCAATAATTGCACATTTGATTTTAAATTCAATGGCCTCGTATGTTCTGTCTGTTTCACATGGACTCACAACACAGATGGGCCCCTGCACTATCGCATGTGGCACATTTTAAAGGGCTCCATTAGTTTGATTGCTTACAACTCGTCACACATGAGTACTGCGGAACCGTAAAAAAACAAAAGCTCAATTAAATCACTTTTTTAATGCTTTTCATTTGATGGCTGCATTTTATTATTCTGCATTTTACAACCGCCATTTGTGATAAAAGCGATGTACGGATATCATTTATGCTCCGAAACTGAGAGCGGAGGAGAACCAAGCATGGAGCCACACTACGCGCTGTGGGGAGGCGCTGAAGTGGAATAATGGACAAGGCGAAGCAGGAAAAGTGGGCAGATTTTATCATTCACACTCTCTTAACCACCAGCCATCTGTTAAGTGCATGCATTCTTGTCATTGCTGCCGCTTTGTGTCTACAGACGCTCTCATACATATGGATGTGATGGAGGTATCTGTAGTGAACACTGATAAAGTTACTATTTCAGAGATGCCACAACGTCTAAATATCGTTGTTGGGCTCTTTTGAGAAGAGACAGTGATCGTATGATTACCACGGTTACTACAGTGAAAGCTACAGGGAAAGCCATTCACATAAATATATACATTTATTATGAATAAAATATTTTAACATTAATGTACAGTATTCAATTGTAGTCTGCTTGAATTAAAGCAAGACTTTATTGAGCAGAGTTTTACGCCATGGCTATTTAATTTGTAGATCTCTATGTGAACAGTGGCTCAGTGGCTTCTCCACCGACTCCCAGTAATGCCCGCTGTCGTGGTGTCCTTTGGCAAGACACCTAACCCCACTTTGCCTGAAGCCCCCGCTGAAAGATCAAGGCTATAGAGCAGCCATCCTCCTGTGGACTCACCACCTGCTGGAGGATCAGTGAGGGGCTGGTGCTCTATGAACTGGGTGCAGCTCTGACTGCCACCCCGACCCAGAAATGGATTAAGGGGAAGAAAATGGATGGATGGATCTCTATATGTAGTCCTGTTGATGTCCCTGGTCATCAACAGAACTGGGTATCTGTCCGAGCACCATACATTTCTCGACACATGGGAACTTCAATTCCATACTAACATTTTATATTTCAGGCTCATCCAATGCTCAGCCTGCATTTTAACAAATATACAACACTATTAATGTAAATATAATTTATGTGTTTTATAATCGATATCACAACAAAATATATGTGTGGACATTTAAAAAAATATTGAGTAGACATTTCATTTTATATCTACTATATAACCTCTGGTTTATATCTACTTGGAAAGGGGCATCAGGCTACTGGTTGCTCCTGAAACATTGGTTACAATACAATACAATACAATACAATGTACTCTTGTATATCCCTAAATCACAACAGTAGTCATCTCGGAGGACTTAACAAAACCATTGAAATCACCAACACAGATCAGAGAATCAACAGTTAAGACAGAAAAAAAAATATAGAACACATGTTGATTAATGTCCATATATGTTTTAGAATGTTTAAGTGTCCTGGATCATCACCACAGTCCTTCTTGTTAGACGCTAACTGTCCAACAGACCCTCCTGCATCGGCAAGGAAAAACTCACAAAAACCCAGTGGGGGAAAAAAATGAGAAACCTCGCGACCCACATATTGAGAGAGGGATTTGCTACACACAGGCGGACGGGCTATAGATCCAGGACCTAAGCTACAGAAGGTGGACCAGGGCCACGCAGTGGCCGCAGATCGTGGACAGGTCCGGTGCAGGACTGATGCAGCCCCCAGGTGGGTTGTGCAGGACTGATGCAGACCCCAGGTGGGTTGTGCAGGGCAGTCCGCAGGTGTAGATGGAGGAGGCCAGGTTCAGAGGTCCCGTCCATGCACCATGAAACAGACAATGGGACAATGGGTTGGAGACCTCTGGTATATACTACAGAGAGCGACATTCCCTGATGATTGGAGCTGGGGTAATGACAAAAAATAGCATATTATTTCTTAAAATGGGTGTTTTATTTAGTTATTCCCTTTTTTAAGGCTGCTCATTTTAGTACTGCTCCTCAATGCCACTTTTGTATACAGCCCATTATACCATGCACAAAGGAAAGTTTGTAGAGTCTCCCCTATGGAGTGAACACCAGAATGGCACTTAAATTCATAGAAGTAGGAAACTAATGAAGTTGTAAGAAAAGGTGTTTTCTTTCTGCAGTGACAGGTACTGTTCATTAGGCCATAGGAGACTGGAAAAGGCGAGTGGAGGGGACACGAGACTGACAGGCGGAAGGCAGCACAAAAGCCTGGTACAGAAAAGGCACAAAGACTTATTCTGCCATAAAGAATAAAATACCAGAGCACAGGTGAAGGTGACAAGCAGCGTTTAGGTTCATTATGTCAAGAGCGCACCATGTTTTCTTCTCTTTATTCAGCAGTAACGAGCTGAACATAAACCTAATGATGGCCATGAACAGTGACCTTTAAGAAAACTGCTATTAATTGGACAAACTCAAGGTATAAGTTGGTTTTGTCACATTTAGGGCAATATTGCGGTACAATGTAGGGTAGGCTCTGATGGCACTTTTGATGACGACACTCTTGATCGCCAGGGCAAAGATGAATGGAAACGTGCATATATCACTCACTACGTTATGTTCTGTTAAATACCAGGGGAAAAATTGTCAAAACCTAAAGTAACTTGTATTACATGTTTATTCATTAATTTTCTACGCCTTTATTAGTCAATTTCTGGGTGGGTGGGGGTGCCCAAGGACACAACGACAGCAGACATTAGTGGTAGCAGTTGGAGCAAGTCTCATGGTGGGATTGAAACCACAACCCACATCAAAATGCCAATGCTCAAATGATCCACTGTCATATTCCTTATGATATACCAAATTTAATCTGGTCATGGCATTATTTCATTTAAAGATGACAAAATAAAACAACACCTGGACTTGATCATGGCTAACATATTTCAATGCAATGTATCAAACTGTTTAGATTTACATTGTAAATCAGGAAAAAAGGCTTTTGGCCCCTAGCTAACGTTGCGGCTCATTTTCATAAAAACACCACTATTCTAATATTTTACTTCCATTTCACTATTGATACATTTGGATTTCAGTTATTGAAGATTCATTTTTATTAAAGTCAAATGATAACAATGAAGTCAAAATGTCATATTTGTTACTGTAATAATTTAATATCTAATTTTTATCTTCATCTACAACATTGTTCATAGCACACCTCTACACTTTACCTCTTCTGAAGTATTATAATAATAAAAAATACACACACATATATATATATATATGTGTGTTCAGAGAAGGAACCAATATTGTCCATCACACATGTTTTTTATCTACTTTGTCTTGAATTAAAGTTCAATATTGCAATGATTACACCTACTTGTTCCTGTAGAACTGCCATCCTCCACTCTTTGTCCTTCACGTCCCTCCTTATCCACTTTCCCACATCCTCCCCCGTAGTTTAATGAATTCAACCTTTTTAAAAACACGTCTTAGTTTACCGTGAACTATATTTGTCAGCTGCACTCAGACTCTTGATACATTTGCTGACCCTTAGCTGAGGACCATCAGGGTTAATTGAGTAACGCTGTTTGCGGAAAACGTAGAAAGATACTTCAATATGTGACGAGCATTAATGGGAGGAGACAAATAGCCATAAATTTAAGTGCACATAAAAGGAGGTGAGAGACAGAAAGGGGTTAATTGCCCCAGTGAATGAATTGTAAGTCTGAGAGGCTCTTGTAATTAAAGAATGCTATACCGGACAGTGATGTAAAGACAAATGTCGGGTTAATTGCTTCTATAAGCTATGGGAGGGTGCAAGGTGATCGCCGGAGCCAAGCTAGCACCCGGAAATCGCATACATATAGCCTGATCGAGCAAACCTTAATAGATTGATTGAGATGGGGCATGGAGACAGGCAAATGGGGTGAAAGTGAAAGTGTGAGATGGTAGCGGCAATAACTGTTAGCGCCTTTAGTCCTCATAGAGCTCTTAATTAGGCTCTCACACCTGGGGCCCACCCGATGCAGCATAAATTGGTAGAGTTATGAAGTCCGCCTCCGCACGGGTTCATTTTACTGATGAATTGGTCTAATGAAGTGCTTGAATGGGTTTTGTGAGGAATAGTAGCAGTGGTAGGAGCCGGTGGTGCTCATATGAGGAATAAACAATGCGATTGCAATGCAGAGTTATTAAGCAGTGGAAATGTGCAAAGTTATAGATTGCATTACTTTGGTCAAAACAAATAAAGTTCTCGTAATTTATGCTCTTTAACGTCTTTAGCCTACAGGCTAACCTCTCTCAAGCGGCGGAGCTATTACTATTGGTACAAATCTCTGACCATGGTTTAGGGTTATGCTGGGGGAAAACATTTTGATCATTTTTGGCAATTTCTGATTATTGTCATTGAAATAGTTTGTGGCCTTGCTCTGTTAAAGGCGCTGTATGCATACTTACTTTAATTTAAAGAAAACAAAATGACATATGAGAAATAGGAGTAAGGAGTTGAATCCTGATTTTTTATTTTTTCCTAGAATAGAATATCTTTATTGTCTACTGAGTTAAACCCCTCTCCAGCCCATTCTGCTGTTACAATATATTTGTCTTTTCATTATTGACTCTTTTTTTAATTTTAATTTTAATATTATTTTGGAAGACACTAATGTGAACAGCGGCAATTTGGAGCCAAATTCCATATATGGCATTGCTAGCATGGTTGCTAAGGCAAGCTAGAGTTTACCCGGCTCTGCGACTACTAGCTCAATGAAGCCCAGTAGGAAAGTGCTCATGGACACTTTATCCTATTAAGTAAAATCTTATAGCTCTGTAACAGTTTGTGTGGCTCTCTCCATTTGGGGCTTAAAATGGATTGATATTGTCTTTGGTCAAACCTTATTGGTATCTGCATTTACAATTGGACGCCTTCGTTCGTGGGGGAAACTCAAAGCAACACGTCTATGTGAGATAGCATTGCATGGCCATTCCTGCACAAAAAAGAAAACTTAATTTATTTTCTGTCGGAGCAAAACCATTGATGTGACATATCAGTTTTATTCATAATTTTCTGTTTTGAGATTAGATGACATGAGTTTCTGTGGTTATCTTTTTACATTTCTGCTCTATACATTTATCCATACTGTTTATATGACCACATACATTGACTGGGCCGTAACACCTTCAGAACAAATGTAGCCTGACCCCTTGAGTCCACATCATTGAAAGCAGAAACCTATTTGATTCATGTCCTTGTAAGTAGGTGATTTAATCTTTTAAAAGCCTAATGTAATCATTCCATATTGGCTATAAGCTCTCTTCTTCACCTCAATCATTTGTCGGACCATCTCGTGTCAAGCCTTTTGAGTGGGAAATTCATGTGTGCGGTGTGTATATGTGTTGCCATTACTTTGAGACACACACACACACACACACAGACACAGATAAAGTCTACAGATTTGCATGTTGCCAGTGAAAAGCTTGTCAGAGTAAAGCTGGTCCCGGGCCGTTGGTGTGAGCGATGATAAGAGGCCTGTTTAATTGGTTATCCCCACTCTCCTCGGCGCACGCGACCTGAGGAGGAGGCAGATCGCAGCTCTCATTCACCTTGAGTAGGAAGAAGAGGAGGAGGAAGACCAAATGAAGGGAGTGGGAGTGACTGAGAAATAGGTTTTATGTTGTTAGGTAATGGGTTTGCTTAAGTGTTTCCTAAAACGTTTTTCCAAAGGAGTCGTCGTTGTAGAGTTCAGGAGGTGGACTGACATTTGGGCAAGTCAAAAATTATGTTTCGATAAAGCTGCTAATGTGATAAACTAATTGAAGATTTTAATCTAAATTGTATTCTTTCAGGCAATATGGCTACTCTCTGCTGCATTTTTGGATGATTACAATTTCAAATCAATTTTAACCAAAGTAAAAAAAATATATATTTCAATTTTGAACACAGTTTTGATTCTCATACAAAACAAACAATTTATGTATTTTCTTAAAACCCTTTGTTCTGTTGAATACGGAATAAGAATTAGCCAATGCTAACATATAGCATCTTCTTACCTCTCGAAAACGTCTTTACAGGATGGTCCAAAAGTTGGCTCTTGGCCCAAAGCTCCGTTCCACATGTGTGTCAATGCTGAGGGGAGTGAATTTTTTTGGACCAGTCTAGTTTACTAGTTTACGCTGTGAATTTTTGAAGTCACTCATTTAAATTAATGGAGCTTGTGCCGACTGACGCATGCGCAGATGCGTTTTTCCACAATTTACTTGTGGGCAGGACCACTCGCGGCCATTTTGGATAGCTCCAGTAGAGCACTATTTTTGGCCCATTTGTTTGTCAATGTCAATGTCAATGTCAATTTTATTTATATAGCACACTTAAAACAGCCACAACCGCCCAAAGTGCTGTACAACAAACATTATAAAATACAATTGAAGAGTAAATACAAATGAAGAGTAAAACAGTCACAAAATATACAACATGAGACAATAATAATAAAATACATGGGATCTGCTCAGCTTGTGTTGAAGGCCAAAGCAAAAAAATGGGTTTTCAACAACGACTTAAAAACATGAACGGACTGGGCCATTTTGACATTCCGCGGAAGGCTGTTCCAGAGTCTCGGAGCCGCTACGGCAAAAGCCCGGTCTCCTCTGGTTTTACGCTTCGCTTTTGGCACCTCCAGAGTCATTTGGTTGGAGGATCTCAATGTACGACCTGGATCACGGGTCAACAAAAGCTCTGAAAGGTAAGATGGAGCCAACCCATTCAAGCATTTAAAAACCATCAACAGTATCTTGAATTGAATCCTAAAACTGACTGGAAGCCAGTGCAGAGAGGCCAACACAGGAGTTATGTGCTCACGTTTCCTTGTTCCTGTGAGCAAACGCGCCGCTGCGTTTTGAACCAACTGCAGACGACGAATGGACTTTTGATCGAGCCCACAGTACAGAGAGTTACAATAATCTAAGCGACACGTAATAAAAGCATGAATGACACGCTCCAAGTCACCATGAGGCCAATAGGGTTTGATTTTGCTGAGCAAACGCAGCTGAAAAAAGCTATTTTTGACGACTGAACTTATTTGTCTGTCAAATTTAAACGAACTGTCCAAAACAACCCCAAGATTCCTAGCAGACTCGTGACGATAAATATTCAAAGGGCCTAGAGCAGTGGCATCACATGAGTTACCAAATACAACAATTTCAGTTTTGGAGTCATTAAGCTTTAAACAATTTTGAGCCATCCAGTCCTTCACTTCCTGTAAGCAATCAAACAAAACTTGAACATTGTTTGTGCCTGCCTTCAAAGGCAGATAAATTTGCAGATCATCTGCAAAACAATGAAAGTCAATTTTATATTTTCTAAAAATTGACCCAATGGGCAGCATATACATTGAAAACAATAGGGGGCCCAAAATGGAGCCCTGCGGCACACCACAGCTTAGTGGGGTAGCTCCAGAAGCGTAAGGACCCAGGTGGACGGCAAAAGATCGATTTTCAAGGTACGATCTAAACCAACTTAAGGCAGTACCTATAATGCCAACGTGATTTTTGAGGCGTGAAAGCAATATTTCATGGTTGACAGTGTCAAATGCTGCAGTTAAATCTAAAAGCACTAAAACAGTGGAGCAGCCTGAATCAACAGTTAAAATAAGGTCATTAAAAACTCTTAAGAGTGCAGTCTCAGTGCTGTGACGTAACTTAAAGCCAGATTGAAATTTTTCTAAAATGCCATTTGCATCCAGATAAGTTTGTATTTGTGCAAAAACCAGTTTTTCCAAGATTTTTGATAAGAAAGGCAATTTAGAAATTGGTCTGTAGTTTGCCAGGACTTCAGAGTCAAGGTTTTGCTTCTTAAGCAGAGGCTGAACAACAGCATGTTTAAAGGAACTTGGAACGCAGCCTGATGTCAGTGATGAATTTATAATTGCCAGTATATGAGGCCCAATCGCGCCCAAAGCATCTTTGAGCAGTTTAGGAGGGAGACAATCGAGCGGACAATTAGAAGCTCTTAATTTATGCACAACATCAGAGAGGTCGCTAAGGGACACAGGTTCAAAATGCTCAAAAACCACAGAACACACAGAAGTTACAGAGGGATCAACCACTTTGAAAGAAGAGGTTGAGTCCCTAATAGCAGTTATCTTGTCAACAAAGAATGTCAGAAAATGTTCACACAATGTTTGTGAATGTACAGCATAGTCTGAGTCAATAGGATTCACAAGTCTATTTAAGACATTAAACAGAACTTGGGGTCTGTTACGATTTGTTGAAATCAAGTTTGACATGTACTCAGCTTTAGCACACTTCACAGCTTTCTGATAGTTTGATAAACAGTCTCGCGAAAAGCCCAAAGAAACGTGAAGCCTGTCCTTTTTCCACCTCCTCTCTGCGCGTCTACATTCACGCCTAAGAGCACGAGTAGAGTCATTCAACCATGGCTCAGACACGGACTTAGATTTAACCATTTTCAAAGGAGCAAGCAGGTCTAAAATGGAGGAGCATGTAGAATTAAACATGCTAGTGGCCTCTTCAACAGAACAAGGTGATAAGTCCAGTGTGGGCACAAGATGAGTAAAAGCATTTGAGAATTCTTCTGCTGTCGACTGGCTCATGACGCGCCGCATACGCGCCAGGGCGCACGGTTTAGCTGGAGCGCACGGAAGTGTTAGTGAAAACAAAACTGGCAAATGGTCCGATATCTGCGTACTACAAAGATTATCAATGCCTACATTTAAACCATGAGACAACACGAGATCAAGTGTATGGCCCTTTTCATGAGTAGGGCCATTAACCCACTGTGTAAGATTAAAAGAATCGATGGCACTTAAAAAGTCCTTTACCAGAGGTTTTGAGTTACAGCAAACATGTATGTTAAAATCACCCACTATTAAAAAATGATCATATTTAAGAACAGTTCCTGCTACAAAGTCAGAAAAGTCTGCAATGAAGTCTTTGTTAAACTTTGGAGGTCGATATACCAGCGCGCACAGGACGGGCACAGTGCTCTGTATTTTAATCAACTGCAATTCAAAGCTTGAGAAAGTTGTTGCTGGACATTGTCGGCATTTAAGACTGGATTTAAACACAGAGGCTAGCCCTCCACCCTTTCCAGAGGTACGGGGAGAGCTAAAAAACGAACCGCCAGGAGGTAGAAGTTCAGAGAAAGCTGAAGACTCACCAGGACGTAACCATGTCTCTGTCAAAAACATGATATCCAAATGCTGGGAAACAAAGAAATCATTGAGTACGAAGGTCTTGTTTGCCAGCGACCTGACATTAAGCAGTGCCATGCGAAGTGTATCCACGTTTTTCGGTGAAGGAGTCCGTGCTAGCGAGCGGAGGTTTTCCTGGTTGACGCCGCGGTGGTTAGCGGCTCTGGGACGCCAGGTGCGGAGCCGCTCTGAGAATTGCGACGGCATCAGCTGATGCCCCTCCTGGATACCACTGGGCAATACGGGGACGAGACAACGCTCACTTCCCCGAGACGTAGCTGGGTTTCCATAGCCGCCTTTCTTTCCGGATCGAAGGTAAGCTCTGATTTTAATCAAAATACCTCCACGCTTACTTCTTCTGCGGGAGCGTCTCCTCCGGGGCACACCAAAAGGTGTGCGCAGAACGCCCGGTAGAGACGCGAGGAGTGGCGGTGGAGGACATGAAGACTGTCTAGCTGTACAGTTCTGCAAGAAAGCATCGTGAGATGCTCGAATGTTCAACAATGTTTGACGGTCATACACAAGCAACGCAGATCCATTAGAACAGCAAAAACAGATCCATACAATGAGTATTATGCAAAATAGAGCAGGGAGACGGAGCGCCGTGCACACTGCTGGCGCCATCTTTTCCCCACGTATTGTACGTTTGAACGGCGGAGATAGGCGTGTGACTACATTCGTTAATATTTACAGTCTATGCTCAACACCCCTAAGAAGCAGATGCTAGGACATGACATTATCCAGACCTTGATTTCACAATTTTGACATTTCTCCTTTTATCTTTTATTTTCAAAAAGGTTGAATGTATTTTAATCTATTCGTTGTATTTCTTTGCCCCACTTGGGACACGTACAACTGTCTTTAATCTTCACCATGATACAATCTGGAGTGTATAATGTTGGTATAAATTAGTGTTATGTGTGGTATTTCCCGGAACTGCCCCCTCAAAAATATATTTTCCAGTAAAGTTCCGTGACAAAAATTTTCAATGCAAATATTTTTCCACTTCCACTCTGAAAGGTTATTGAACTACTGTCATTTTTTATGTTAAATATCTCAAACAATCTCACTGATTTAATTTTTATTTTTTAGAGCAATTCTTTTCAGTCCTACGACTCCCTACGACCTAGTCCTAGTCCTACGACTACCAGCAAGAAGGTCCTGGTTCGAATCCCGGTCAGAACAGGGCCTTTCTGAGTGGAGTTTGCATGTTCTCCCCGTGTCTCCGGTTTCCCCTACTACTAAAAATATGCTCACTAGGTTAAATTCTCCAGCTCTGCATTTCAAACTTTTCTAATATCTGTTCAAATGTATTAATTTGATTTATTCATACAGTACAGTGCTGAAGATACATTTTACATATTAAAATCAGCATTACACTTTTTTTTATTTCAAATGTCAGTCATCCTTCTTGTGCTTCTCATGTTATCTCCTCATCTGCTCTTCTACATTCGTGTATTTAAAGACTTGACAACTGACATGAAACACAGACCCTGGTTAATCCTTCAGATAAAACATGTATAAAAACCTAATCAATCTAATCTGACAGGCTGCAAATCCCACTCCCAAAGTCTCTCTGACGACAATTGTTATATGAATGGGCAGGAAAGGATCAGATTTGAAGATGGAGAGGAAGGTTGAGAAGGGAAGGGATGAAAGATCAAAAGGCGTCAAGGTAATCTTATGGGAAATCTGTTTTAGGTTTCTACTTTTGTTAAAACAGATTATTACCGTTCTTGTTTGTTCTATTGGAAATCCTTTACCAATATTTATCAATCAGTGAAGTTTCAGATAAAGTTAGTTTTTTTGTCATGGTTTAACACCTGCAAGAATGAATTTGGCTCCCAGTCCACTCAATGTCTTTCAAAATGTGTAGACTTTTCCTTTCATTGTCTTGTATCAACATTCACTGATTACCTGCTCATTACAAGTGAAGTAAAAGCACAACATGAGAGTGATTTTGTGGGAAAGCTGCATTTGATACAGTTTCACATAATTTTAATTAACTATGATTTTTTGTTGTTGTAATGAGTTAATTGGAAACTTGAGGAAATTTTTACGTCAGGAGTATCATACATTTCTAGTGCCCCCCGAAACATTGACTTATTAATAGAAGGTTAATATGAGGGCTTGTGTTGCCATTTCTGGGGCGACAGTGGCTCAGTTGGTAGAGCTGAGGTTGTGGGTTCAAGCCCACCACAAGACCCACTTCACAACTCCCACTTATGTCTGCTGTCGTTGTGTCCTTGGGCAAGACCACTTAATCCCACTTTGCCTGAAACCTTTGCTGAAGGATTACGGCTCCTGCGAATTAAGGGGATGAAAATGGATGGATGGTGTTGTCATTTCCTGTTATACATCATTTTAAAACTCAAAACAACTATTTAATATGTATCAAAACATTCAAACCCAAAAAAAATAATTAATTGGCCAATCTGTCATTTCAAATATGACCAAAATAAATCTTACAGAAAACAGATCCAAATACAATATGCCATAAAATATGTGTATAAACCATAAGTATAAAAAATACAGATGAAAATATGACCCTTTTTAAAGAATATTTCCACTAAGACCACAATGGAGACTGTGGAATAAAAGTATGGCCTTATGTATTATTCTAATGAACACTTCAATTTGTGTCTTGAAAATGGCCAAATTTGACTTATTTTTAATGAGTATGTTAAGATATAAATCTTAACATATATTTTACATTAGCTCTTGACTTGAGCTGGTAACTGAGCTGCTAGTAATTGCTAGTAAATGAATTATTTTGTCTATGGGAGTACTTTACTGAAAATATAAATTCCTTTTATATAACCAAAGGAGGATAATATCTTCTATCATCTACTTTCCAAACAAACAAGTCTATCGGCCTGCAATTCCCATCCACCATCTGCCTTGCTGCTGCCAACTTTGACAAACTTCCTCCATTCATGCACATTTGGCTAATTTCACTATTGCTTCCTGGTGGGCGGGGCTTGCGGTAATTACGGCTGTCGACTGGTGTTTTTAGGGCCCTCTTCGGCGACTCATTTAGAATATGGCCAGAGTCGAAAGTGGCCATCTGTGCCACTGTGCACCACCATAATGCACTTCCATATGGACCAGTGCTAGATACAAAACACCGGAGGGGTCTTGTCGGAGCCGCAGTTCCTCATGTATCGGTCTAATGGTGGTAAAGTACATAAACATGCGTGCGTTTACACACTGGTAATATGGATAGAGAGCGGGGACCATACCATCTGCACAAACAAGGAAGCAGAAGTTGAATTGTTTTTGGCTCAATTACAAACGCAGAACTTGTGTTGTAGGAAAGTTCACAAAGTCACGGACATTGTTGTTTTTGCTTCATTGCATTTAATTTAATTGGTTAATTTCAAGCTCAATGTCTACACAATATTCAAGAATTTCTTTTATACATATTTCTTACTCTCAGATTAAAAGTTATGTATATAGATATATACACAAATAATCTAAAAGGCTTGAATTATTACTAACTTATATATATTCATTGTATAAATAATTGCTGTAAACTAAGTAAGTAATCTTTATTCATGTAGCGCATTTCACAAAGCCAAGATCACACTGCAGCGTCAACGCCTCCAGCCTTGTTCAGACCTTGTTTTTAATGACTGGAGAAACCGGAGCACCTGGAGGAAACCTACACAGGGAGAAAATGCATACTCCATACAGAAAGGCCAGGAGGCGGAATCAAACCCAGGACCTTCTTGTTCTGAAGAACAAACGCTAACCACTGTAGAAAAGGATAATGTAGCATGAATGCCAAGATTGCGCTGCCCAGAAAAAAACAGTAATTCTTTCAGTTATAAATATATTTATATTTTTTGGCTCATGGGTCGAGTTTCTGGTGTAAATATATTCAAATATTTCTATAGCTGCTGAGAAGTAGGCTAATCCTTTATCTGCAGTCTGAGAATATGCCCTCAATGTAGAAAATTCTTGTACTAATTTCCTTAATCTCTAATACAGAATATATAACTCACACCAATTGTTTGTTGAACAAAATGCTGATTTGGTCACATCAGTCGGGATTTCCTTCTTTCAGACTCCGTAAAGCATCTTGTTTCTACACTGTTTTATTGGCTTCACCCACAAAGCTTCGGAGCGCTTATCGATTCTCACATGAAACTGATACCGGCATCCTCTCAATCTTAATTTAATTTAATCTTATTCTTTTATTACTTAACATTACTTTGGAGTCTAATGCCACAGTCACAGCCTGCCTGCTATCGGAAAACTGTAAAATAAAATAATGGCATTACATTGTACAAGACATATTAATGAGAAAGAAGGGCAAAAAGACCAAATGCAAAGCGCAACCCCTTTACAGTAATCAATCTGCTGTCTGTGTGATCGATAATCAGGGAAGTGTTGTGTCCGTATTGAGAATATGGATGAATGAATTTGACCAGCTCAGCAGTCTGTACGAGTGTTTGTCTATTGATCTACGCCCCCTCGGCTCTGAATGGCATACGAAATCCAGACCAGACACTCCCAAGACGAACAAATGACACAGGGCCTCAAGGTGAAAGGGAAGGTAGAAAACAAGCTCAGAATAATAGTCAAAAATTGATGTGTAATAAGTTTTTCAGGCTTCATCGAACTTATTTTGTTGACTGGATTACATCTGCACTGTGCTATGCCGTCAACTTCATTCAATTATTATCATTTGTTTATATTCTGATAATGCAATCAGTTTCCTACGGCACTTCACAACATTATTCATTCACTCCATATGTGGTGGTTATTGACCACTACAGAAGCCACAGCTGCCCTTGGCCAGACGGACTGAAATGGGGAAACCAGAGTTTGCCATCAGCTCCTCTGACCACCAGACCCATACTAGGCAATACTAGGCATACTAGGGTCTTGCCTAAACACAGCAACAGATTGACCAATAAAAAAAGTAAATATAAAAGTTTTTAAGCCTGAGGTATATCTTGCTCTGACAGTGTTAAAAACAGTTTCCAATGTGACCATAGTACTGTAGTCTTTTTTTTTTTTTTAACCTTTTTGATACCACTGGAGCTATTTATCAGACAATTTCTATATCTTGCCTTTCTTTTTCTGTGTTTCGTCTCCTTCATCATTCTTGAGCTGAAGACAATGAGGGAACTAGGCTGTTGCATGGTCAAAAACATTGTGTTGTCCTTTAATGCCATATTGGAGAACATTCCAGACAAAACAACATAATTGAGAAAAGCAGTTTAGTTGAAACGTCACTAATTTTGTTCCTTGCTGCCACTCATTATATTTGCTCTTAATCTTATTTGATAGATTGTCTTGTGATTGGGCAAATGCAGAAACACATGTAGTGTAACCCTTGTTCTCTGTGTAATTCTTTCGATTTTATTTGTCTTCTTGCAGCTGTCCAGGCTTCTGTATAAATTTTTATATGACCTTTATTCAGCCCGGTTATTTACTTTTTTAAGCCTTAGTCCTCACTTCTTCACACATTCAGTCTTTTTGATATTTCAGCCTCTCTGTACTGGCAGTATGTTAGAATAAAAAGGCTCCAGTTTCAGTAGGAGACTCGGTCATGACTTTTCTGAATGATGCATGCACTTTGAAGGACAGAGCAGGACGGGTTAACTGGGTACAATGGTGCAATAAAAATAGGGAAAAAACTGAGAATGGAAATCCAAAGAGAGGCCACAAGAGACGAGGTAACGTGAAGCCGGAGGGTAGAGCGGTGCTAAGCAGGAATATCTGCTGATGACGGACTAAAAAGCCACCTACATCCTGCTGTTCTGCATAGAGAAGCGACTGGCCTGGAGCTCCCTTCACACTCTCAATGTGATCTGCAAAAACTGTTTTTATGACTGGCTATATGCAAGGCGTCTTTGAAAATCCATTTTGAAACATAAAACATAAGACCATTAGGTATGGCTCTTTCTGTCTGTGTGGATGACCTGATGGCGTCACATGACCACAGCTTTTTCTCCTGGCTCCTTTTTATACGGTCTCTGCAAGGGGACTGAAAATTATGTCATTACACATAAAACTTGTCGTTTTGGCATTACATCAATAGGGCGCCAAAGAGATGACGACATGTAGCATGTATAACAGGGCTTAGTCATTCTGTAAAACTGGGGAAAAAAGAACGGGATTATTATGAAGAAGCCGAGCATGTGGTTTACTAAATGCTCGGCTATAGTAACTATAGAAGTAATGGTTTTTAACCCACTTATTAGAAAGAACCCTTAGGTGTCCTTGCATAGAGAGGCCCTACCTATTTTTGCTCATTTATTTTTTATTTTCAATCATTTTAGCTATTATACATGTTATTATTTCATTTATTTTATTCTTTGTTTTTTTAATTTGTATTTCACTTTTTGATAAACACCATTTAAATACATGTTATTAATGACAAATCTGTCTTTAAAAATATCTATATAAGTCAGTGAATAAGGTAGAATAGGAATAGACTATAATATTCCATTACTTTGCCTTTACGTTTCCACACTAAGACCATAAGTGTTTCCCTCTCAGATTAGAAAGAGTTAAAATATGGATCTTTTGAGATGTGAACCCTCTCCTCCAGTCAGTTTTTATCAGAAAGTGTAACTGTTTAAAGTCTGTTATGCAATGTTATTGAATTGGAGCAGCCGAAACCTTTAGGCCCCACAGATCCATATTTGATATCCATTGTTTTATACATTTGACCTCCTTTTGTTAGAGGCAGAAAAGTCAGAGCTGAGTCAAGTGGAAGAGGGTCTGTGCAGTTCTTGTTGAGCTAGCTAGGGGGTGCTGTCTGTCTGTCCACTGGCTCTTGCTGTTTGTCTATTTGCCCCACTGAAAATGCACAGCCTCCTAAAACAATATACAAGCAATTGACTAAAGACTATTATTATGTTTCACCACCAAGATTAGCTTCTGGCATAGCATTACAGAATAGAATCAGGCTGCGGTTCAAGCCTTCGCAAGTGTTTTAGTTAAAGAATAGAATGTAGTTCACTGAATTTCTTTTAATGCATGAGATGGTGGATTACTTTTTGCTCTGGCTGCATTTACTTGAAGGGAGAACAATATTGATCGCCTTCCTTGTATTCAATCGCATCTAATCGACTTGATTAATAGGAATATGAAAGTTTAAGGTGTGCGCACTTATGGTAATGGACTTCCTTCCCGCCCTGAACAGCTATTGATCCGACCAAGTCAACTTAATATGAATAAAATGATGATAGCCTATGCACACAAACACTTACTCTAACTGGACATAAGCCAAGTTGAACAGGTCTCTAGCATATTTGCGCAGCTTACTAACATGCGGTAAAACAAATAATTATTACTTTCATGCAAATATTGTGGATGGCCTGTTTTCAGATATAACTTGTTTAAGAATGATTTCACTTAGAGAGAAAAGAACACTGCAACTCGGCTGGAGTCGACCAAATAAATTCTTGGTTGACTAAACATACCTTGTCAATTGATTTAGTTGACTAAAAGAGGGTGTGGAAAATGCTCAAAATTGAATGTATAAAAAAACTCAAAAATGTTTAGGAAATAATATCCCCAAACTATTAGGTAAAAAAACCATTTATCTGTCTTTCATCTGCACCCGTTGGCTGCACCCCCCCTCCCGCCTGGGACCCTCCTCAGCCTCAGTCCTCGGTCTACAACTTAATTCTTTGGTGTATAGCCTGTCAGTCTGTGGGAGCGCATCCCTCTCCCTGCAGTTGCTCAGTTTTTAGTGCTGTTTTTGAGTCTTGCCTTGTTGCAGCAGGAGGGCCTAAGGACAGCAGTGATCCAGGACATTTATGAACATTTGTAGACATTAAAACATTTATATATAATTCTTGTGTTCAAACGGTTTAGTTCTCTGGTCTGTTGTTTGTGAATTGACAGCTTTTTAAAGTCCTCCAAGACCACCGCTGATGTCATGTAGGGCTATAAAAAATTTATGGAATAGAATTGAATGGAATTTATTATCTGACAGCAAACATTTTGGGAAAAAAACATAAGTTTCAAATAATCAGTTGACTCTTTCAAAATGTGCATAGAACCATAAGAATAAGGGCGTTTTTTTTTTTTGTCAACTGTTAAAAGCTTTGACTATGCTTGTTGTTGTTTCTCTTGTCATTTATAGACTCAAAGTTGTTTTTGGAGCAATTTATGCATGTTTGAGTAGTTTACATTGTTGTTTCCCTCTTGGCTCCTGTGGTTGCTCTTATGTTTGCCGATTTTCTCCTCCAAATCTGCAATGATTCGGCAGCTTTGCGCAGTCATTTTTAACATGGCAAGAGCCAGATTGATGATTGTGTAGAACTCTAATGCGTTCTCCACAATATCTATCTGGGACTTCTGCAGGAGAATCCTTTCGGGGAAAGGAGGGATAAGCAGCAGAATACTTCAAGCTGATCGGGCGAAGTGACGCTGTGTGCCCACCTACCAAGGTTTGCCAAAACCCGTAGGTAAAAATCAGTGGGGGCGGGTCCCAGCTCAAAAGTGGTGAAAATGACGTGCACTGACATGCTTGCTATACCACCCCGGGCCGATGGGGGTGGACCCAAAAGAAGAATTAGCCAATGCTAACATATAGCATTGGCTGACCTCTCAAAAACTTCTTTACAGGATGGACCAAAAGTTGGCCCAAAGCTCCGTTCCACATGTGTGTCAATGCTGAGGGGGGTGAATTTTTTTGGTCCACTCTAGTTTACTCGCGGTGAATTTTGTAAGTCTCTCGTTCAAATGAATGGAGCTGCGCCGGCTGACGCATGCGCAGATGCGTTTTTTCACAATTTTCTTGTGGGCGGGACCACTCTCGGCCATTTTGGATTGCTCCAGTAGAGCACATTTTTTGGCCCATTAGTTAGAACGGCGGAGATAGGCGTGACTCTGTCCGTTAATATATACAGTCTATGGTAAAAATGCACAAACATCTTTGCCTTCCAGAAATGCACAAAGCGCCTCTCGCTGTTCATCTTTCAAAAAAGAAATTGGAGATTCTGCTAAAACTGACTTGATAGCCTCAGCTACGCGTCCGTCCTCCTGCATAGCCATGTTTGTTTTGCTTCGGCCCGGCACTTCTTGCTTTCATCAAAACTCGGATATCCCGCCTTAAACCCCCAGACTGGCGCGTGATTGGTTTGAACACCTAGATGTTCTACTCGAAAAGGGTTGCCGGGAGCGGGGCAAAATGTATTCTCGAGTGTTTGTGAACTCACAAATACCGCGAGAATTCAGCTTGCAGGCAAGGTTAAGTCATTTTTGCTCGAGGTAAAATGTTAGCTAACTCCATCTGTGGTGAGACTCCTTGGACTTTGATGTGACAGTGACAACCATGTTTCACTGATGTTGCCTGAAGGGTCAGAGCACACATCAACACATAGACTTGGTTATTCAATGACATTTTTACATCAAGAATTCAAATCTGGGGGGGATGTTTTCTTCTTCCTTAGGGTGGCTCAGCAGAAAATAGAGACGCACTGGTTTAAGGTTTACAAAAATGAATAATTAAATTAATTTTATTGAACTTTGTGTCTGTCTTTGTCTATTGAAAATTAATAAAAAAAATACATACAAACATATTTACAAGAGAAAAAAATAAATCCAGCTGAACTACTTAGAGATTCAATATATTAACTAAATATCAGTAACTTCAGGCCATTTTGGTTGGAATGTAGAGCAGCATTACCCAATATCACAGACAGAAGCAGTTGTCAACAGCGTGATTAAAGTAATTTTGTTTTGACAGTTGGCTAAAACAAAAATATCCTGTTTTTTGTATTTTATCTTTGTAGCTAGCTGACACCCTGTCTGGCACTGGGTTGATTGAATGGTTAGATCTCCGCTACTCCCTGTGTTGTCAACTGTACAGAGCGACTTGTTATTTAGAAAAGTAAAAGACCCCACTGAACTTTTTTGTAAACATTTTCAGCTCTGGCGGCGCTGGGTCAGAGAGAGTGCAGTGAGTGTCGGTGCTCTAAACGCAACAGAAAAGACGATCTGGTGATTTCGATTAACCCTTTGTTTTGCTTCAGACACAATCCCACATTTTGTACTTTTTTCTTCCCCCCGAACTCTGTTGAAGTTAAATTGGTGCTATGAATGTTGAAATGGCTCTAAGCTGGGGTTTGACACCTGTTTGTTGCCATGAAAATATTAAGTTACAGGTGTTTTTACTGCTCAAACACTTTCATTCTTACGGTATTCTTACAGCGAGTGGCCTTGCCTCTCTGATGATGTGACCTGTAACTCAATCTGGTCACTTGCATGCGATGGAAAGGTTTAATGCCATTCTGTGAAACGTTCCTGGCACAACAGACTATTTTTAACATTAAAATAACTTTATTTTGGTGTGAATTTTTTAATTCTGGGTATTTTTTTTATACTCTCCAAGTAATTCCTCCCTCCCTCTCGAGGCTAAATTATATTTGAGACACATTCCGCTCTGCACAGTGGCTCCTATCTTTATCCTGTGTTGGTACAGTACATTGGCTGACCATTGGGAGCAGTAGTGAACACAACACCACAGAACTAAACATACTGTAAAATAATAAACTATTTCCAACCCTGTTTATTGAATATGAATAAATATACCACTGACTAGGCTAAGCTGTCGCAATCACATTATAGTTTATGTAGAATAATAAATAGGGGGTGGGAGTTTAAAAGTCTATAAAAAACATACTGTATAATTGTATGTTATGTCTTTTTCAATGTTGTTGTTGTTTTTCTTCATTTCGAGCTATGGCTAACAAGAACAAAGTATTCATCCATTCATTCATTCCTGATGGTGTATAGCGTCTGCTGGTTTTTGGATGTAACACTGATAATGATACACTGATAACACTAAATCCAAAAAATACTTGATTGAATAATTTATTGATATATAGGACCAAAGCTCATCAGTCAAACAACCCAGATCTGAACTGAAAACGTTTATTTTGGGTCTTGTTTATTATTGATTGACTGCGGAACCTTCCGCAGTCAACCATTGGTTTTGTATTTCTTTATTCCGTCATTTTTTTTGACACGTTTCACAGCTTTCACATTTTCAACAATTTCCACAAGTTATACATCAAAACGTTCCACATGTTTGGGAGATTATTGCTATTACTTTTGGGACTTCAGCGATTTCCGGTTTTTCCGCAATCGGACAAAAATCTGCATTGAGAATTCTGCAATGCATTTTAATAGGCCCATGCATTTTAATAGGACTTCAGCTCTTTCAGACATTTCTACAGTTTCAATGATTCAACAGTTTCAAGGATTCAACAGTTTCAAGGATTTCAGCAGTTTCAAGATTTCAAGAGTTTCAAGGACTTCAACAGTTTCAAGGACTTCAGCAGTTTCAAGGACTTCAGCAGTTTCAAGGACTTCAGCAGTTTCAAGGACTTCAGTGTAATCATGCAACCTAATAGGGATTTTTCCATGTAAACCAGTATAATGCAACTTAATAGGGATTTTTCCATGTAAACCAGTATAATGCAACTTAATAGGGTTTTTTCATGTAAACCAGTATAATGCAACTTAATAGGGTTTTTTTTCATGTAAACCAGTATAATGCAACTTAATGGGGATTTTTCCATGTAAACCAGTATAATGCAACTTAATAGGGGTTTTTACATGTAAACCAGTATAATGCAACTTAATAGGGTTTTTTCCATGTAAACCAGTATAATGCAACTTAATAGGGTTTTTTCCATGTAAACCAGTACAATGCAACTTAATAGGGATTTTTCCATGTAAACCAGTATAATGCAACTTAATGGGGATTTTTCCATGTAAACCAGTATAATGCAACTTAATGGGGATTTTTCCATGTAAACCAGTATTATGCAACTTAATAGGGATTTTTCCATGTAAACCAGTATAATGCAACTTAATAGGGATTTTTCCATGTAAACCAGTATAATGCAACTTAATAGGGATTTTTCCATGTAAACCAGTATAATGCAACTTAATAGGGATTTTTCCATGTAAACCAGTATAATGCAACTTAATAGGGATTTTTCCATGTAAACCAGTATAATGCAACTTAATAGGGATTTTTCCATGTAAACCAGTATAATGCAACTTAATAGGGGTTTTTACATGTAAACCAGTATAATGCAACTTAATAGGGTTTTTTTCATGTAAACCAGTATAATGCAACTTAATAGGGATTTTTCCATGTAAACCAGTACAATGCAACTTAATAGGGATTTTTCCATGTAAACCAGTATAATGCAACTTAATAGGGTTTTTTTCATGTAAACCAGTATAATGCAACTTAATGGAGATTTTTCCATGTAAACCAGTATTATGCAACTTAATAGGGATTTTTCCATGTAAACCAGTATAATGCAACTTAATAGGGTTTTTTCATGTAAACCAGTATAATGCAACTTAATAGGGTTTTTTTTTCATGTAAACCAGTATAATGCAACTTAATGGGGATTTTTCCATGTAAACCAGTATAATGCAACTTAATAGGGTTTTTTTTTTTACATGTAAACCAGTATAATGCAACTTAATAGGGATTTTTCCATGTAAACCAGTACAATGCAACTTAATAGGGATTTTTCCATGTAAACCAGTATAATGCAACTTAATAGGGATTTTTCCATGTAAACCAGTATAATGCAACTTAATAGGGTTTTTTTCATGTTAACCAGTATAATGCAACTTAATAGGGTTTTTTTCATGTAAACCAGTATAATGCAACTTAATAGGGTTTTTTCATGTATAATGCAACCTAATAGGTTGCATTATACCACCAGACCAAGACCCAAACGAAGACTCAGACCACCACCAGATAATGACCACAGACCAGGTTTCCTTAGTTACAGGAACCAAATTGTTTCAGCGGTGAGGGGATTTTTCAGTTTCAAGGACACTTTCAATACATTCAGTAGTTTCAAGGATTTCAGCTGTTTAAGAATTTAACCAGTTTCAAGGATATCAGGAGGTTCAAGGATTTCAGGAGTTTCCACACTTTCAACAGTTTCCAGGTTTAAAAAAGTTTCAAGGATTTCAGGAGTTTCAATGTTTCAACAGTTTCAAGGATTTCAGGAGTTTAAAGGTTTCAACAATTTCAAGGACTTCAGGAGTTTCAAATATCTATCAAGTATTTTAACAGTTTCAAGGCTTTTTAAAGGATTTCAAGGATTTTTTTTAGCAGATTTCCACATTAGATCTGTTCCGCAGTCAATCGCAATGGCTTCAGCCATTGCAAGTTTCTAGTTAATTCAATTAATAAAACATTATTTATCCGTGGGGAACTTCATTAGTACCAGTAGGGATCTATACATACAGAAGTACAAGATATAAAATACAGAAGTGAAGTTTCTTTTTGCATATGTTTGAAATAATTAGCTCTTACTATGTGTGATAAAATGTATTCTTCCGTAGCTACATCTATGGCCCATTGATTGTGAGACTTGATTTCTTTTGTGTAATCCTTTTGTATCACAGAATTACATTTTAGCATTTTTTGTTTTTGCCTTGCCAAATGCAAATCTGTCTCTTCACCCACTGCTTTTCCACTACATTGTTTCTTGGATCCTCCTAAATGCTGAACTTTAAATACCAGAGCTTTTAGCAGGTTAGACCACATTAACAAAAACAGGAGGAAAAAAATGGATCGGCATTTACAAGAAGAGGCTTTCTCCGTCTGAAGTGCACAGAAACTGCTGCGTCTTGTGCAGCAGGTATTGAGTGAAGTGTGTGGAAATTGGCAAGAGTTCAATGGGCTCAATATGCACGCTTTTCGGCTACAGCACTTGACACGGTGACTCGAGGCAGCTGGGCTCTTTGTGCATCCAGCTTGAAATCTAGCCTTTTAACAGTCCATCGGATGCAAATTATTATTAACATATTTGTCCAATTATGTAATTATTGGCATTTTCTCAACCAGTGATTTGCGCTTGTGCTTCACTGCAAGAAAGTCCCGTCTCTGCATAGGTTTCCTCCAGGCGCTCCAGTTTCCCATACAACTTAAAATATATCTAAATAGTCCCTTCTCCCACAAGCTCTTTCCGGGGCAATTGCTTTGTGATTGACCTTAAATACAGGTCAATAAATAAATTATTAATTGAACCACTTTGCCGATATATCTCCAACCACTCTCTTTCGCTACTACTCACAAAAAAAATCATAAAGAGCTCATCTCTAGTGTTTAAAGCTCTGATCATCAATTCGATCAAGCCCACAGCTCTACTCCAAAATTGTGAGGAACAAAAAATAATTTATTTTCTCTGGGATTCTCCTATTTTGCAACATTTTTAAAAATTGTTATAATAATCAATGTCTCTTCTGACCACCCTAGAAAAGCCATGTTCCAGCTTCTTCCCTCTGGCAGAGGATTGTTCGTTGAGATGCAGCAACTCTTGTTTTAGCAAACTGCTACACAACACAAGGCACTTTTTAATGAAACTATATTTAGTTGATCAATTTCACAGTGTCAATTGTTTCCTGTTTGTTTTATTCCTGTACTTTTAACCTTTTGCGGATGGGGTTTTACTGCAAATAGAAAATAAATGAATCTGATTTAATTTTCTCTTCGGGGTCTGGCCCCACTGTCTTGTAAAACTCCGGCCCTCTGGCAAATATAGTTAATGACGCCTGGTTTAAAACCATTTACCTCATCTAAAGTGTCTGAGTGTCTATAGCGCTAACATTCCTCAGGGATAAGAATCTTGCAGGTGCGATCCCTATGCCAGCCGGTTCAGAGTTTGGATGACTTCCATTTCCCCCCAAAACATTCTACAGGATGAAGGTGCAGAGTTGGTGAATGATGGGGGGCTGATGGCGTGGATTGGCGTTCAAGCTTCACACACAATCATTGTAATGTTTAAATGAGTTATAGAGCATGTTGGTTTTAGAAAAAATGGCAAAAGTCTTTCAACAGTGCTTGACATCATCCTTGAAGGTCTAAGGATGATATCAAATGTTTATTCAGTCTTGTGTTATTATGTGATAATAACACATTGCTTTTTATACTATGTTTTAATGTGAATTAAAACATAGTACATTAATTTCGCGTAAATCGATTGGATTAAGCGCCTTTTAACAGATGCACCTCAAAACGATTACTGTCATCACCCTCCGAACTGTAAAACAGCCTTCGAAAGTTGCCGCTAGCAACTCGGCTAACTTCCGTATACGTAACCATGGACACAGCACCTTCTCCCGTTAATATCTACAAAGAAATCTACAAGTCACAACTTACTTCATCCAGCTCGATAATCAAGAAACCAGTACGCACTATGTCTCCCGAAGAACTACAATTGACTGTCAATAACCTCTCTATCGAACTAAAACACAAAGAAACACTCCTGGAACTATTCATGGACATTGCATTTAAACAAGCACAACACCTCTCACTTTCCGCTCACCACGACACTATTCCCTGGGACCCTGTCATCTGCCCGAACCCCTCATCCTGCTCAACCCCACTCCACAGCAATACCTCGTGCGTTGTGGTCCGAAGAAAGGACCCGCTCGCTCCTGGGCCGAGTCTGGCCACCGCGCTCTTCCCGGAGCATCCAGCGCTCTGCCCGGTTCCGGATCCTTCGCCGCCTCATACAGCCCTAGAGCCACTGGTCTCCAGCTGTCCTGCCCCGGAGCATGGCCATCCTCAGAGCAAGTTCAACCAGGAGCAGAGGCCGCGAGACCACAGAGTGTCCCTGTCCACCCGCCGCAGACTGGTGGAGGAGGCTGTCCGCAGGCGCTCCGTGGGCCCTCCGTGCTCTGACCCAGCGCGGAGCCCCCTGCGCCCGGACACTGCGCGGGGTTTGGCTGAGGCTGCAGTGGGGGGACCTCCGCGTTCAGAGACAGCGCGGAGTCCTCCCGCGAAAGCTGCCTCGGTCCTGGGAGACTCGCAGCGCCCTGCTCAAGTGAGTGGCCCCGCAGACTCAGTACGGTGCGCGGCGCATGACGGAGCAAACGCCGGGGTAGCCATTGGGGAATCCCCGCGCTCCAGCGCAGCGCGGGGATCCCCTATGAATGCTGCCCTGGCTCCGGAGGGGTCACTGCGCTCTGACGCAGCGCGGGACCCCTGCGAGAATGCTACCGCTACCCCGGGTGGACCTCCTCGCTCTGACCCAGCGTGGGGTTCCCCCGTGGACAGCGCTGTGCCCTCTGTTGCTGCTGGAGGACCTCCTTGTCCGGACTCAGTGCGAGGCTCTCCCACGCCACCCCGCGCCCCAGTCTCAGTCCGTCCAGAACCGCCTCGGTCTCCTTCACTCTCTCCCAACCCTCCGCTCTTATCTCACGGCACCACCGCAAATGCTCCTGGTCTCGCCCTGCCCGCTCAGGTCCCTCAGCGCCCATCTCCCCCCACTACGATAACTCCATCCTCCCCCCGACCATTGTTCGCACCCACAACTCTTCTGGTGGGTGACTCCATCATTAAACGCTGCAGGTTTTTTAATGTTTCCACTCACTGTTTCCCTGGAGCCACTGTCACTTCACTGCTGAACAAATTACCTGCCCTTCTTATAAACGCCCCCACTACAATAACCCGTCTTATTATCCATATCGGTTCAAATGACAGTTCATCCCGCCACTCGGAAATCACAAAACTGCATTTTAGAGACCTTTTTAACTTTTCATCAGAATCTGGATTATCTGTTTTCATCTCCGGCCCTCTACCCACTCTCAACCGAGGAGATGAACGTTTTAGCAGAATTCTAGCTCTTCACACTTGGCTCAAACAAGCATCAACCCTCCACAACTTTGGTTTTATTGACAATTTTAATTTATTCTGGCACCGCCCCTCCTTCTTCAAACCTGATGGCCTTCATATCAACCCTCTTGGAAACAGCTTTCTCACATCCAATATCATCCATTCAGTACAGTCTCACTCCACCTACAACTGACTATCTGCCTCCTCACCCCCCGTATCACCTCCTCACCGACCCAGCCCCAGCTCTCCCCCTCAGTCAATCCCTGTCATCTCCAGACCCCGACCCCACAGGACCTCCTCCAGAGAACTCTCCCTCCCCTGTCTCATCCTGGTTCCCCTTTGCTCCTCTACAGCCCTCACTCCGGACCCTGCACCTACAATCTTTGGACTTCTAAACATCAGATCCATCAACAATAAATCCTTCATCTGTCAGGACTTCATCACATACAACAACCTGGACTTCATGATTTTAACAGAAACATGGCAAGTGCAAGGCGACTGCACCCCCCTCATTGAAGCGACCCCCCCGGACTACACCTTCCTCCACCAACAAAGACTGCGGTAAGGGAGGGGGGGTTGCAGCCATCTTTAAGAACACTTTTAAATGCACTCCTGGATCACAAAATGTTTTTACTTCATTTGAACACCTGTCTCTTATCATTTCATGTAAAACCCCAGTGTTTGTTTTAATTATTTATAGACCCCCTAAACCCAGCACTGTTTTTATTCAAAAATTCTCTGATCTTTTATCCCAGTGTATGGCCCTCCAAAACAAAGTTTTAATCTTAGGTGATTTTAACATTCATGTCTGCTGCCCACATAAACCACACCCTTTAACCTCTGATTTTATTGATCTAATTGAGTCTGGTAATCTTCTTCAAATTATAAATGCTCCGACCCATTCTAAGGGCCATACACTGGACCTGGTTTTAACGTTTGGTCTCAGTGCAGGAAATGTCATCACCAAGGATATCTGTGTGTCGGACCACTTAGCTATTTTATTCGACGTTATTTTAGCCCCTCAGTCTGCCTCCAATGGGTCATTTTATCACTCTCGTGTTTTTAACTCGACCTCTGCTCTTAAATTTTCCCAACTTTTTACTGCAGCCTCCTTGACTACTTTTAACCAACATTTTAGCCTGGAGGAGCAGGTCTCCTCCTTTTATCAAACATCACAAAGGATTTTAGACACGATTGCACCTTTTAAACAAAGAAACCCCACCAGAACACCACAACCATGGCTCAATGAAAACACTCGAAAGCTCTTACAGTCATGCAGACAGCTCGAACGGAAATGGAAAAAATCACACCTTACAGCATTTCACCTCGCCTGGAAAGACAGTCTCAAACAATATCAACACGTAGTCAAGGAAGCAAGAACTTTATTTTATTCAAACACTATCACCCAAAACAAATCGAATCCCAGAGTTTTATTTAAAGTTTTAAACTCTATTATAAATCCCAGTCCCTGTGTTTTTAGTGATTCATCCACTGAACAGTGTGAATTATTTTTAAACCATTTTATTCAAAAGATAACAGATATCCGGACCCAAATATCTGCTCCTAGCCAAGCCACTGTTTTAAATAGAGAAACTCTGGATTTTAGTTGTTTTACAAATTTTATGCCTTTATCCCTTTCTCTTTTATCTGACATTTTATTCCGCATGAAACCAACCACGTGCAGCCTCGATGTCATCCCCACCAAATTTCTCAAAGATGTTTTTAATGTGGTTGGACCCTCCATTTTATCAATCCTTAATCAGTCCCTGGATCAAGGTCTTGTCCCATCCAGTTTTAAACATGCTGTGGTCCAACCACTTTTAAAGATGCCTAATTTAAGCACTACAGATTTTAACAATTTTAGACCCATTTCTAAACTCCCGTTTTTATCTAAGGTTTTAGAGAAAATTGTTTCTATTCAGATTTTAGATTTTATTAACAATAACCACATCTTTGAGAAATTCCAATCCGGTTTTAAAGCACAACACAGTACTGAGACAGCTCTCCTTAGAGTTTTAAATGACCTTCTTTTAACCACGGACAGCGGAGAGTGCTCTATTTTAATTCTTTTAGATTTAAGCTCTGCCTTCGACACTATAGACCACGATATTTTATTGGATCGCCTCAAAACGTGGGTTGGCATCAGAGATACTGCACTTGGTTGGTTTCATTCTTATCTTTTAGAAAGAACCTTTGCGGTCACCATGGGTGATTTTACCTCCTCAACAGCCCCCATCACCTGTGGTGTGCCGCAAGGTTCTATTTTAGGCCCCATTTTATTCTCTATTTATATGCTCCCCCTAGGACACGTTATGGCCCGTCATAACGTGTCCTTCCACTGCTATGCGGACGACACACAGATCTACCTCCCGCTGAGACCAAACGACCCTGGAAGTCTGGCTGCTGTGGTCGACTGTTTTAATGATGTGAACCGTTGGATGGCCCATAACTTCCTTCAACTCAACACCTCCAAATCAGAAGTCCTCCTCATCAACCCGCCTCCATCCATATCCCACATCCAAACCCACCTCGGCCCCCTGTCCTCAAACATCACTCCCTCCGCCCGTAACCTCGGTGTCATTTTTGATTCTCACCTCACCTTCCGCTCCCACATCAATAAAACCACCCAAACCTGCTTCTATCACCTCCGCACCATCTCTAAGATTAAAAACATTCTCACTCCTCCCGATCTCCATAAAGTCGTCAACGCCCTCATCTTTTCCCGCCTCGATTACTGTAACTCCCTCCTCTCCGGTCTTGATGCTAAATCCCTCTCCCGCCTCCAACTGGTTCAGAACGCAGCAGCCAGACTTCTCACTGGTTTTAACAGAAGGGAGCACATCACCCCTGTTTTAGCGTCCCTCCACTGGCTCCCTGTGCGATTTAGAATTGATTTTAAGATTTTACTGATTACTTTTAAAGCTCGTTTAGGTCTGGCACCAAGCTATATTTATGAACTTTTAACCCCCTACGAGCCCCCCCGCAGCCTTAGATCCTCGGGCAGGTCCTTGCTGACCATTCCAAGGTCGAGGCTCCGGACGAAAGGTGATCGAGCCTTTTCTGTCCGGGCTCCTCGGCTTTGGAACGACCTGCCCGAGGAGATAAGGCTAGCACCATCAGTATCCTCTTTTAAATCTCTTCTTAAAACCCACTTTTATAAAACAGCTTTTAATTGTCAGCTTTAAACTTATAATGTTGTATTTTACTGTCTGTCCTGTCTGTTTTGTGGTCTTGTGTTTCCTCTGTTTGTCTTGTCTTCTTGCATTCATTCTTATTGTTTTAACTTTGTATTATGACTGATGTATTGTTTATTATGCTGTGCAGCACTTTGTAAACATTGTTTTTGAAAAGTGCTTTATAAATAAAGATTTATTATTATTATTATTATTATAATTGATCCTTTGTTGAGTGGACCCCAGGAAGACTAGTGACCACTTGTGGAAGCTAATGGGGATCCAAATAGATTAATAGAATAAACTGCGTGTCGAGTTCAATGTGAACCTTGAAAAGTGTGGCACTTTTTATCACTGAATACTCAGAACAAACTCAATTGAATTATATTTTACAGCAAGTATCCATGTAGGGTTAGGGACGTGCCAACCTTTCTGAAAATCCTGTTTTATAAATTGACCACTAAGTACAGAGGTTAGTACTGCTGTAAAATATAGGAACACTATGAATTGAATTTCTTTAGCTCATTGTTTAATCAACGGCTCAGTGTCCTGTGCTTTGTCTTTGGTTGTTGCATTAGAGGTGACACTGCAAACTGCTGTCTAATTAAAGACGTTTCTGTTGTGATTCATGAACCAGCTGTTTTTGCCTCATAGAATCAAAGGCTGTTTTGCTTATTTGCCTCGTTTTTGCCATCCACAGTTTTGTTATACTTTTTGAATGCACTCTCAAAGCTGCTTTTAAGTGAACGTGCGTAGATTGCTTGCACAAAACTGGGGATTTGCGACGTTGGGGAGATTTTTTTTCCTATCGCTGCATGTTTTTAGTGGCATCCTCTTGGAAAATTGTTTTTCTTTTTTTAAACCCATAACATTACGTAAATGCATGTTTTTGAAGTCCAGTTTTTGAGATTTGTGTTATTGGTGGATGTATACGTAATACAGGTATGTGTGCATATTGGACACTAATATGTAATAATTTATACATTTTCTGTTTTATAATAGTTCCTGTTTCTCTTACGTCCCAAATACTGAATGGTTTCATGTGGAAGGTGGGAGACAGAAACCTTGTATTTTGGTTTGAGTAAACAAACAGTCCAATTCATTGTGCGGCACGGTGGCTGAGTGGATAGCACTCTCGCCTCTCAGCAAGAAGGTCCTGGGTTCGAATCCCGGTCGGACCAGGGCCTTGCCTTTCTGAGTGGAGTTTGCATGTTCTCCCCGTGTCTGCGTAGGTTTCCTCCGGGTACTCCGGTTTCCCCTACCACTAAAAATATGTCCAATAGTTCTAGCATGCGCCTCCTGTACTGGCGACCGCGCTCCCATCTCTGTGTGGAGTGAGAGACAAATGCCCAAAAAAATTAACAATTGTAAACCGCTTTGAGACTCAGATCTGCAGTGAAAAGGCGGTATATAAATAAATACTTACTTACTTACTTACTACTTCTTATATTTTCCAGCAGTTCTTACTTGTAGTACCCAACGCTCATGTTTTTGTCCATTTATTAAAAGGGATTTTCTGAAGGGAAGACGCTTGGCATATCCCTCATTCCATATGCACACACTTTCCTGCCAAATTCTGTGTTTTCAAATTAATAATCAAACACATTACAATGATTTGGCGTAGAGAAAATGGAAGACATTAGATTCTTTCCACAAGAGGAGCCATTATGCGCCATCTTTCCAATATTTGTTTCTCTTCTTTTATATTCTTTACGTTGTGCTTGTCAAGTTGTTTGTACTGTTGCCTAAACAATATACAAACACACAATCGATGCAATTTAGCAATTGTGCTAATTCCAGCATTTTTATGTTGACGCTGTTTGCTAGCACATTGATTTAATATGTACTTTACTAAATAAAAAAGGCAGCAAAATAGTTTCCTCATCAAAAACCTATCCCTGGAGAATAGACCTGCTTATATCACCCGTAGTTTTTCCTGGAAGAACCAGTTAGAGCCAACTTTGACAGGCTTCATGGACAGTAATTTGGAGAAAAAACCTTTTGATAGCAACTACCTAGCAATGAAAGAACCAATCGTGATAGTTTTGGGGTATCAACGCTGATTTCGGCGACAGAAGGCACCTGATTGGTCAGTAAATTTCTTGATACATAAAGGAAATGTTAATATAAAAATGCCAGGATCATGTAGAGCAATGAGTTAAAGGTTTTTAATCCTAAAATGGTCAATGTGACATTTATAGTTTGAAACATACGATACTAAACAATTACTTTCAATGTAAGTCAATAGGAGCAAGTAGGAGCTAAACTTCACTCATGAGTTTTCACCTTCTATCCCCAATTTGTTTCAAAAATGTTCCATCAGCCAATTGTACGATGGTATGGTTTACTTGTATATTAATCAGTGGACATGGCCAGTCATAAAGCACTGGGCCACAAATTGAACTGAACAAGTAAAACACAATGCACACTGTAGTAGATAGACATCTAAGCACAAATAATGAAATATAACGGGAAAGAGCAAAAGGGAGTCAGATTGCCAGAGTAACAGGAACAAAGATGGCGAGAGTCAATGAGAAATATGTGTTGGGCAGATGGAGGAGAGGAGTGTGATGGAAGAAGCACTGGGCGAGTCGTGGAGATGGAGAGACATGTGAGAGGGCCAAAATGTGTGAAAGGCAAACCACTTCTATCCAGGCATGAAGATGGTGGAGACTTCAGTTATGAGACAACTGTGCTCAATATACAGGGTCTAATCAAAACAAAATGCCAAACTGATTTTAAATGTTTACTTTTGGTTGTGTTGTGACGATATTTGCACATTGAACCGCATAGATGTAATGTTTTTAAGTTTGTTTGATCAAGCCATGAACTGTAGGCCAGCTCTTCTCATTGTCAAATTCTTTGCAAACACATTTTCGGGTCATTATAGAATGTGTGAGTATTTAAACCTATTCTCGGCATGTCTTTGCAAGGTTCAAAACACAGCTATGTTAGTCGACTACTATTTGAATAATCCATGAGTTGCGAATAATCAGTTCCAGCTCCCATCATTACAACAAGCCCAGATTCTGTGATAAGTCAATTTTGCTTGTTAAATCCCCATCAACATATCTGTCATGAAATCTATTGTTTAATTGTGTTGTTGCAATACCAGCAGCCATAGACAGAGGATGTTTTGTCTTGTTTACCCGGAAACCTCTGGCTTTGCTGGTAAACTCCCCTTTCTTTACTCTGCTTCACTGTTGCTCGATGGTTCATAGAGGTGCAACAGGCCCACAGTCTATTCACGCCTGCTGCAGAGGCCCCCAGAACAGTGTGTTGTCAGGTTGCCATGTGAAACTCCCCCATGGACATGGATAGATATTTAAAAGTGTGGTTCGAGCAGTGATAGACATAGACACATAGACTTTCATGGAGACAGCTGTGAGGTATTAGAAACAGGATGCTGGGCTCCTTAGATGTCCTCTATCGCGTCCTCATACACAAGGTAACAATAACTTTATAGAGAAATCCAGTTTTTTGTTGTTTTCTGTTAAATTTTTACTTCACCGCTTTGAGAACATGGCTTCAGTCTTTGTTCTACAGTCTAGAGTCCATAGGAGCAAACCCACTCTCATTGTAGGCCTCCCCCGAGGTTTCTCACATTTGTCCCACTGGGTTTTTGAGTCGCTCCTTGCCGATGCATGGGTGGTTAAGGACAGTGATGATCGGTACATTTAGGACATTTTACATTTTTGGACATTGGTCAGCCGCCTCCTATGCAGCAATGATTGCTGTGTTTTTTGTTTGTTATTGCCTTTCCTGTGTTTGAACGGTTCGTTTGCCTGATCTGTTGAATTCAGTAAATGTACATCGCTTAAACACAGTAAATTAAACTGCTGGTAGACTTGAACATAGCTCTGAGCTCCAGACTTAGCACATGTTGTCTCTGAGGAGAGGGGTGTGTTTCTCAAACGTTGACTCTATTCTCTGTAAACTAGACCACGTCAGCATAAATGGGAATGGGACTGATTTTGGATGTTTTGGGAAATTCAAAGAAAACTTTAAGTTATGGAAGCCTTGACACTCTTTCTCTTTATATTCATTTAAAATCTCAACTTTGAGCTAAAACAATGTTATCAAAATCACTTGCCCATTCACTCCTTTGTGGTCTGCCCCTTTACCGTCAGGGATAAATGTTCACCAGTTGTGATGCACACATTTTTTTCCTTTGAGCAAAAAATACTTTGCAAGGCTTGTGAATCATCCACTTTTTACACACTCAGAAAATAAAAAAGTAGCCTTGATCAAAGGAGTAAGGGGAGTGCAAAGGCTTTGTATGAATAAAACATTTCTCAAGCAATTATTGATACTACTACAAAAAGCTGCGAGAAGTAGATTGTATATGACATCCGTCTGATTGATATGTGTGTGTTGTGTTTCAGTTGATGGCGGTGTACGAGGAACAGGAGGCTCAGAGGACCACCCCAGACCCCATCGTCAGTCCCAGCCCTGAGCTGTACCACACTGAGCTCTCAGTGTTTCAGCCAATCACAGGAGGAGAGATCGAAGTCACCTCCTCAGCTCTCAAGTCCAGTGAGTAGCTGTGTCCTTCAACTTTGCTTATATGTTTTAATATTGGTAATGGAAACTGGGTTTAGTAGGGGATCCTGGGTTACAGTACAACATTTTGCTTCATTCATAATCAGTTCAGAAATGTACTTATACCAGATTTTTAATGACTGTACATATTAATGGTTGTCGTCACACCGATCTCCGCCGCTGAAACAAATTATGCCACCACTTTTGCCTTCTCTGGGCTTTTTCAAAATGGCCGTGGCTCAGGTAAATGTAAAAAAAACCTATGTGCATGCGTTAGCCGGTATGAGCCCAAGTGCATTCAAAAGTCCACAGCGGTTAAACTAGGCTGGTCCAAAAAAAAAACTCCCCTCAGCATTGACGGCATCTGGAACTAAGCTTGACTTTTGGACCAAGAGCGACTTTTAGAACATCCTGTAAAGACGTTTTAGAGGAAAGAAGGCGCCATACAAAAGCATTGGGTAATTCTCTTTCCGGGTACACCTGCACCGGCAAAGGGGTGAGATTGCAGCATGTCAGCGTTCGTGCTCATGGACCTTTTTGGAACCGGGACACAACTGGCAGCTGCGTTTGCAGTGAGAGGGATGTGGAGTCAAGACCAGAGAAGAGGGAGAAGATGAGGATTTGACAACTTTATGGAAATAAGGACAAAGAAGAGTTTTAAATCTTTCCAATGGTGTGGATGTGAAAGAAACATGATTGACATCAGTAAAATTGAGCCAATTCTGTCGTATTATAAATGCTTCTGCCCTACATTATATATATTGCAAAAGGGTTACAACCTTATTAAACCAGACCTACTCTCACCGCAGATTTGAGAAAAAAAAATAATAATTAAAAAAAAAAAAAAAAAAAAAAAATCTAGCAAGACTTTGACTTTTTAATATTTTTTTGGCCTTGTCAAACAGACTCAAAGAAAAAGTAGCAGAAGTAAAGACAGGAAGTGTGTGTTTTGTGTCAGTGTCAGGCCCCAGACACACTTTGATATTTACGTCTGGCTTTTGTTACCTGGACAAGTCTTATCTCAATAACCTTTCCTCTACTGTTTAAACCGTTTTATTGTTTCACTGTACACTCCCACCCTCTGTCTTTTCCTATGCCAACAAAAACCAGGCTAAAAATATAGACTGCTTTGAAACTTCAAGCTACGTCTGTGTTTAGATGTATTTTCTAATTGTAATTATGTATAAATAAAAGGAATCTTTCTAAAATTTGGGAAGCAGATTATCACTGTATTCTAACTTCACATTCAAATATGGGGTTTCTAAATACAATTTCATAAAATAATACCATATAATACAATGTCTACAGTAATTCATGTTGGGTTTAATTAAAGTGATAGTCTGTAACTCTAAATGAATTACAAATTTTAGGAAATGTGTTAAATTGACCTCCTGGCCTTAAATATTGATATAAAATAAGTCATTTTATTAATTCTAATATTACAGGTAAGCCCCGCCTTCACTTCTCTTAGCTGTAGCTCAGAATCCACGGTGCCGTCGAGGTTAACCAATCGAGTCATGCCAAGGGCTGTCAATCATCAGCGCTGATGGTCGCAGCTGCACGCATGCGCAGTTGTTTGTTTTCACGGACCCTCCGAATCAAGCCTCTATTAGGCTCTGGAACTACATGAAAACTGAACAAAGAATTCTGAACATCCGCGCTGCGGTACATATGTATATAATGAACCTATATCCATAATCAGATCCTCTGCAGGTGTGTCCTATAATGTGCAATTCATGATAATAGCACTTCCGGGTTTGCCGCGATCGCTTTTTTTGTGCAGAAAAACATTCTTTTTTTCATTAAAACATTAACAAATAATTCTGAAAACCTCCGTGCATGTGTATTAATAATGTATATGTATAATGTGTTCTCTGATTAACATTTCAAAGTGTTACGTAAACTTAGGTGTAGACCAATCAGAAAGGAAGGGGAGGGAGCTTGCGTTTTTTTCAATTCAAGTACACCTATCTCTCTTTCTGACAAACTCCAGACAATCACTTTAAATTAAATAACACTGTAGTAATAACTACAGTGCTATTGCAAGTATGACATACTCTTTCCCGCTTTGAGTTTAGCTCTTTTGAGACAGGAAGTTTAGACTGCTTCCACACTGACCTCGGTCAGAAGAGGAGACTGTGATGGAAGATTTGAGGAATTCAAAATCTGGACACTGTCTCTGTCAGTATCCAGAGCTGGTTTTGTTGTAGCAACCTGCATTTATTTAGGATAAAAACAGGAACAGACGGGGCTATACAGCTCTTAAGCATACTGCCATTAAGTCATGTTTCTTTTTTCACTTAAAAATGTTTATTTCAAATGTGTCGATTTTAAAACAAAATCAAAGCAACAAAAGTGAAATCATATGAAATGAATGAATAGTTAAACATTAGAACATAACTAGAATCATTTTGAAAAATAAATAAATAGGATAACAGTTTGAAGTGCTTAAGTCCATCTTAATTATTTTTTCTTTAATGTGTACATGTTTTAAGAAAAGGGGCAGGCAACACAAGATTATTTTCTTTTTGCTTCTTTCCATTTGTGTGACAGGAAAACAATTATTTGAAATATAATTGTAGTTTCTGATGTATTGACATGTCCACAATTTTTATAAATAAAATACATAAAAAATACAAACTGTTTGTGCCCCTAAAATGATTTAGACTGGGGGGGCAGTTTTTTTGAATGCAGACAAAAATCCTCATCATAAAACTCCAAGCTTTTTTAGTTAATATCAGGTTTCAACTTTATAAAAAAAAAACTTTTTACATTGTATCATATCAAATGTACTCTACCTCCCTAATCCTCTTTGTACCTCTCTCTTACCTATGCTTTTTACATTGACCCCTGAACTCTCCGAGATCCCATTGTTTCTTTGTCTGCTATGAATCAGTTTTCTCCGTCTGTGCACACTCCTTTCACTGCCTTTCTTTAAAAGAGATGAATTGATTGAAGCTTTGACGTAATCCATATCTCAAGCCGGCTTAAGAGCACCCAGGGTCCTTTTGTTGTGATCAATACATGACCCTGCAAATATCATTGGACATATGCTGTTAGGAGGCCACTCAGACTCTCCCACTTCTTTTGCCCCTACACCGGTCTGTATGTAATCCCGATGGAGCTATGGAGGCTAATATGACATTGTCCTTAATGTATATGGGTAGAGAGGTTGTGCATATAAGAACATACCCTTTACCAGAGTGCTTTTGTGGAATAAAAATTCTTGTAATTGAATAAATTCAACATTAGCTTAAAGAGGCTTGTACTGTGACTGATTTTTATCTCCATAAAAGCAGCTAGTGATGATGTATAAAAATATGACTTTATTTATCAAGGTTTTGTGCGTGAGCAAAAGCAATTGGCACTCTTTTAGATTGGGGCAAACTAATGAATGACACATAGCCAGACTGGCTGATATGAGAAGAAACTGTATTGGGATATGATCATTATCCATCCTGACCATGGATACAGTAATGATATCGGGAGTATTACTAGTTTGAGCTGAAGGATCCATGTCCTCAAGGGATTCCAAAGGTAGTGCAGAAATAAGACAGAACTCAATTTAAACTATAACAGCTCTATTTCAGTTGGCAAAGAACTTACAGCTTTCAGATTTCACCGTTAACATTTCACGAAGCGTTGCAGAGACTGGGGCTTCAAGGATTTACATTTATTTGTGTAGGTTTTTAGTGTTGACTTTCCGTTTTCATTTTCTGCACAGGCTTTATGTACTCCATCGATCAGCTTGAGGTAAATGATAATTTTATGCAGTGAGCTGATGAGATGTGAAGACATCATATGTCACTTACCAGCGCTCTCTCTCTCTCACAGGCATCACTCACTTATTGGCCATTACTAGCTGGAGTTCACTTTGAGCTATAAAAGGAGTGCAAACTTTTAAAAAATAAACCTGGAAACACAGCAACCAGACATTTCAGCACATGAAGAAATCATGTTTTTACTTCTATCAAAAGCCTACAGTTTACATTTATCATGGTGTTGACATTATGGCTTTGATGACCACCTAAAGAGCAGAGTGAAACATATGGATTATTGAAATATCGCACTTTTTTTTTTTATAAAGACCTATAGTATGAAGTCTATTCAAGAGATCCTTTATATGTCCCATAGCAGGGAAATTTCTATCTTTTGGCATAATGAGTACAAAAAACTTTTGCACAATAGTGGAGTATAAAATCTCTACATTTGGCATAATACGAAGCAAGTATAAAGTGCTGTGTATTCTAGTGCAAGTATATATAGTTATATGTTTACATCTTTACATGTTAGTATTAGCATGAGGCTCTGGGACACAGCGACTCAGCAAAGTGACAGTAACACATCTGGTTCTATAGCGCACATTCTGACATTAGTTCAAGATATTGGGTTGATGCATGACATGTGAGGTCAGGTCGGCATTGTTTGTTGTACAGTCTGACAGTAGCAGGAAGGAAAGACCTGCGAAACCTCTCCTTCACACAGCGAGCCATATTTGTCAAATGAGGCTGGTACAGGCACAGGTCGCAAGTTTCCCCACTATCCTAACTGTACTAATCTTTGTCCTCCCGGTAGGTCACTTGGCTAAACATTACCCTATAGCCATTGGAGCAAAGTAACATGGCGTTGTTTGTGCAGACAAGAAAAAAAATTCCCAGTCTGTTCATTACCAAATATCCCTGACGTTTTTGTTTTGGGAGTTTTTTTGATTATATACGATTGCTACCCCACGTCATCCAAATGGTTTTAGAACCAGTTTGTCCTTCCCCAAAAAGGACCAGGACTTTGCAAATGGAACTGATCCTCCTTAACTGACCAACTCAACCTAAAGCCCAGATAACTAGCCTCAATGTATAGGGTATGTGTGGCATTACCGGCCTGTCCAGCAATTCAAGGAGTATTTGACGTTACCATTTTGAAGCCATGAAAACTACCATTGTGGCATTTCAATAGATAATATTTTTCTTTGGGGCGACAAAGAAGAACTTTGGCCCCACTGACTTCTGCTGTCGTTGGTTCCCTGGGCAAGACTCTTAACTCCACTTTGCCTGAAGCCCCTGCTGAAAGACCTAAACCAAGGTGTCTTCATTGACAAAGCAGACAAAAATGAATGAATGAATAATGTTTCTCTTTGGCAATATTTTTGTGTATTTGTGTCCAACCTGGGGAGAAGTGGGAGATAAATTAATGAATAATTTTTTTTCTTTGGCCACTAGCAATATCTTAGTAATTGTATGGCATGTTTATTTGTGACGACCAGCTTTGCTCCTCTTATTACCTTGCTGCACAAAGCATCACATATGACTCTCCTCTTGTTTTACAGACACCCCCCTGCTGGTGAGGAGCAGTAGTGACTCAGTTCTCAACCCTCCGGCTGCAGAGAATGAGCCCTCCCTTCCTGCTGACCCTCATCCTATGGTAAGACATGCCCCCCAAGCCTCTAAAGTCTAATGTATTGGCCAACAGGACAAAACCGGCGTAGTCGTTCATTTACATTCACATTTTCTCTCAATGCAAATAAAGGCTTTGATATACCATCTGGCTCATTCTGCACTCATCAGCAACTCAAAGTATAAAATATTTGTTTACACACAATTGTCAACTTAATTATACTAAAATGTTTTGCTGCTGATATGACAGACTTAATTTCAGTTATGAATGCTGTTGTTTCTTCATGCATAGACAAACAGCGCCTCGAAAAGTATACCCCTTAGTAATGTGTGTTTGTGTGTGTGTTTGTGTGTGTGTGTGTCTGCGTGTGAGGGGAAACTTGCCTTTTTCAATAATGGGAGTTTATTATCAAAATGTGGGAAATCGGTTTTAGAGGAAACTTTGAGAAGACATTAACGGATTCTATGCAGATGCATTTATTCAGAGAAAAGTCATTTTAGAGACATTTAACTTCATTCCCCCTACTATAAATACAATTTGTGTGTGTTTGAGAGTGTGATTGTAGGACAACGGATATAAAATTAGCCCTTGACTACAATCCGGAAAGGTGTGTTCATTAACATGCACTGTCCCACCCAGCAAATCAAACAAACAATTGGAAATCAAATTTCTTGTATAATATGCCTGTCCAAAGATTGTATCACATTGGTAGATTACATGTTATGAGAGAGTCAATCAGTCCCCGGTGCGTTCCTGAAAATAACATCTATATTAAACTGTACTTCAAATCCACACACATGATGAAGTACACTGCAAAAAGTGATGCAAAATAAGCCAATAATTGCTCAAGTTTGGTCAAAAGTACCTTACTCTAAGCACATTCTAACTGCCTTAAAACAACATCCGCCAATGGGACAAATCAAAAGGAACTTGTTTAAAAAAAGATTCAAGACATGTCTCACTTTGACTGAGAAAAAACTCTTGAATTGAGACTAAATCGTAGTAGTAGTAGTAAATAGCTGTGGCACGACTTGCCAAATAGCTGTGGCAAGTCGTGTTTTAAGAAAGTCAGAATGTACTCGGGTTAAGATAAACACTAGTCTCAAGCAATTATCCATCCATATGTGATCTTTTTTTTTTGCAGTGTAGTTCTATTATTGTGTGTGTGTCAGGCTTCATACTGCCTTCAGCTGCTTGGACAAAGTAAATCTCCACTGGCCTCTTGGTCTAAAAAGACTTACAGCTGATTACACTCCTGAGAGGTGAGCCATCGTCCCAAGAGACTGGACAAACACCTTTTAAGGACCTTAATTCCCCTCGGAAAGGCTCTCAATTGTCCTTTCTTGTTCCCTGCGTGGCCAAATAGCTCATGTTTCTTAGATTCAGTTACTAAGGGAGAGGCAAGTTGTGTACGTCTACTGTCGCTCTTCTCAGGTTGTGCGCTGTCCAATGTTAAACCTGAAACCAAAAAGCCTGTTATGGTTAAAATCACACGTTCATTCATCACTTTTGCAGAATTCTGGGCGCACTACACTTGTCACTTAAAAATGTAAACTGTCACATTCATCTTGATAGTTTTACTGGTGGAAGACGTGGAAGGATTTGGATCGGGCTTGTATCATGTTGCGTGGACTGCCGTTTTCTGCTTACATGTTGGATTAGTTTCCACTGCATGCAATCTCAAGGTATTATGCTTGGAGAGAAGGTTTATTGAATTGATATCGGGGGCTTTTCAAAATTGATAAGTAAAGGTTTATTCAACTCTTAAGTTGCACCATTTTTTTACTTTGATGTTGCTTCTGTAATCGACAACAACTTTGATTGGTGACAGGAGACAGGAATGTAAAGGATAGCAGCAAAAAGGCTAGCTAACGGCAAGCGGATGTCAGTCTAATAGTAATTTTTAAAAGTAAACAGGTGAAAAGAGTAAAGCGGACTGTAGGTTGTGTAAAACGGTCACGAGGAGGGTCCAAAACAAATGCGTATAACACCAGCAACTTTGATCAAACATCTGTCAGCTCAACACCACTGGAGTACACCACCTTTGCTAGCACCGGAGCACAAAAACAACCACTCTGCATCATAGCATTTTCTTAATGTGGAAATGAGAAATAAACCATTTTAAATTTCAGTTGTACTAATTTTTATGAATTCCCAGTGATAACATCGGTTTTTTGAAGTGTTAAGGATACAATTTGTTTCTCCTCTTGTTCCTGTTTGTTCATGCTGCCTGATTTTGTAGACAATAATTATGATAAATGTAATTTGTTGACATAATAATAATTCAATAAATGAAAACAAAATAATGATTATGTATATGACTCAGCCATGTATCAGACACTCGCTAGGAAGAATGCTTAAAATAATATCCCATGTTTTTTTGTTTTTGTTAATACTACTTCATGTTTGTATTAGCAGTAAAAGAAACAGTACTAGCAGTAGCCGTGAACAACGCTATGTGAAGCGTCTTTGATTGTGCAATAAAGCACTTAATAAAACCAATACATTATTATTGATAATGGTACGTTTCACAAACATTACAACACAAAAAGTCTGACATTTGAATCAGCTCAATGTGTTATTGCGTAAGACTTTATCTGTGGTGTTGCTTGAGTGTTTTCTACCTGCTTTCCCTCCCACTGTTGTCCATGTGAAGTCTGGGATAGCTCAGCGTGTCGCCTTTGTGACGTTTCCGTGTAAGCGTGTGAAAGAACCACATCCACTCCATCCATGCACCATCTGTCACTTCACGTCTGTATTCATGTCTCTCATTTTTTATCATTTTACAAACTGCTTCACAGCGTTGACATGAACAGGAGTCTGTCGTTTAGCACCAAGTTTTGTAGTCACCGACAGAATTCTTTTTATTATGAATTTATCCAATATGTCATCACAGTTTTGTTTGAGAGAGACCATCTGCTAGTGTCCCCACACAAGCCAAACATATGCAAGTTGTCTAAGCCAGTTTTTATTTTAGTACACAGATTTTGCTTCATATAACTTTTTAGCCAAGAAGGAAAAAAAGAATAAACCTCTAATTTCTTTGACTTTATGACTTACTCCGCTAATATTGCTAACTTATTATGGTGGTGTTCACTCTGTAAAAACATTTTGACCGTAAAAGTGAATAGAAGAATTTTCTACTTCCGGGTGGATCATCAAAACTATTAGTCCTCCAATTTTCGATCATTCTGGTAATGCATGCTTGTCAAATAAGACCAGAGTTTTTTTCAAAAAGTGGAGAGGGCGGTTCTTTCCTAATCATTGGGAATATCCTTCCATATTCTTTTTAAACTAAAGATTTAACTGTATCCTGTCCCTTTTCTACTGATGTTGGGCCTACCTTTTCTAACCTACTTTTCTCAAAAGCCAGAAATACAGGAATATTCCACCGTGTGTGTAGTCCTTTTTTTTGTCTCCCATAGGAGGAATTTGTGTTGGGACAGGGGTTCACAAACATTTGCTTACACCACAGTAGACTGTAGACAATACACATTTATCATTAACAGGCCAAAAGTTAATATACAGGTCACTATTTTGTTTTTTTTGTCAGTTTAAACAGGGAACTTTAACAATCTTGCACTTGTATTCAAACTGTTTGCGTTGGATCAATTTCACAATGACATTATTTTTTTTTTTACTTAAATGAATCTGAATCTACATACACAAACATACAAACATATACAATCTAAACCCAACAGTCGTACCAATCATTGCAACTGATGAGTCATTTTTGACCTGAGAAACCTTTTTTCATCATATACATTTTACCCGTTGCTAAAGTTGAGGCTTTGCACATCTTGGAGTGCTACATAAAACATGTACGTTCAACATTCAATGCACTTTTCTTACAAAAACTGCTGCAGCTCCGTGATCAAATCGGTCCAGCATCAGCATAAGAATTTGCAAAAACGATATCTCTAGCTTTTGCACTTTCGCTGAGGATTGGGCTCCCCTTAGACAATGTTGACTGTGAACGGCAGACAGTAATAGACACAAATATGAGAATGAACGGTAAGAAACCCTGTAGCTATTAAAGGACAGCTTGGTCTTTAATGGACCTTTATTTACGCTTGACATAAGAAAAGAATATGTGAGAATTTGTGATTATTTGAATGAACGCTGCAAACCAAACTAGCTCTATGAGATGAAATGAGACCGGTAAATATTGACATTTTTTTTCTTACTCTTTTAGTAATCTGTTAAAGACAATTTAGAAAATGAATAGATATAATAAAATAGTTTTGTTTTTGGCTATATATTTGAAAGAAACCAATCTTTACCAAACACCTACTTGGTAAAGATTTTTTTCTAATGACACTTATCTGTTTGTTTTTTGGAAGTTCAAACAAGATTTTTTTATTTTTTTTATTTCAAATAAACATAATTATTAGTGACATTATTGCAGTCAGATTATTGTAACAGTCACATGACCACCCCAAATAGCTCAAATAATGCACCTTTTCAATACTGATCAAACCATAATCCTAATTGTTTGTATAGGTTTATACCCAAATAAACATATTTTATTTTATCTGAAACAAAAAGCAAACTGCACAGGTGAAAGACCAAACACATCACATACCAATCATGTCTGAGTGCTTAATTACCTTTTTTTTTTACTTAAAAAAAAATAAAAAAGCCCATTATCCCAATTTTCTTCCTTTTCCTGTTTGCCTGCCTTGTCCTTCCCTCTCACTCTTGCACAGTGGTCCTGTCTCGGCCCAGCTTAGGTGCAGGTAATGGCACATGGTAATTGCTCAAATTGTCACTTGGCCTTTAGGAGAGAGTGATGAAAGGACGTAGCACTCCTCGTCTCTAATTCACTGTCTTTTCTTCTGCCGTCTTTCCTTTCTTATTCTGAAATATGAAGGTTTTGGAGGTCACTATATATTCCTTATATAAAGTAGGACTGAGGGAGAAGCAGGAGTCGAAGACTTTTCTAAAAAGGAAAAAATTCTAATAATCGAGTTGCAAAAACAGATGAGTCTATTCCCCTTCAAAAACTACTTTTTTTGTGCAATAATGTTATTCATCCCTTCTTTGACAAATCATCTCAAATTTACTAGAATAGTCTGTTAAAAATACTACACATAGAAGACGGAAAGGAGCTTAGTTTTAGATTAACAATAATACTAATGCTTATAATATTGTCTGATTTTAGCCAGATCATATATCATTGATATCGGTTATATGTTCTTTTTTTGTGTCTTAACTGTTTATACTGGGTTGGTGATTTCAATGGTTTTGTTAAGTCCTCTGAGATGACGATTGTTGTGATTTAGGGCTATACAAGAATAAATTGTATTGTCTTGTAAATTGTCACAAAACAATTTCTTGACATTTTTGTGAAGCTAATTAAACACTAAAATATTCCTATGAACTCTCTTCAAATGGATGTAATGTAATATATATAAAGAAAGTAAATTGAAAATATTCAGCTAAATTCTCAATGTTGTCATGGCAAAAATGAGTGGCTGGTGCTCTGTGAATTGTGTGGCAGCTGATTGTCATACCCCTGACCCAGAAATGGATTAAGAGGGAGAAGATGGATGGATGGATGGATCAAATAGGTCAAAATAATGTAAAAAAAATCAATTCAAGAAGTTGAAATGGTCTTTTGCTCTTGCTTGATTTACTATCACTTTGATGAGAATGACTTGCATTGTTTATAAAGGTGTGCCACAGCTTAATCGTGGCTTTGCATTATATTTTATTTACACTTGTTTTTTTTACAAGAATTGGGAAATTTGTGCCATAAATGAATTTGTTAATCTTACATAATGACGCATATGGGACATTGACGCCCCACTACGTTTAACCAGAATGTATGTAAAATCCACAACACACAAACTGACACCTCTTTGATAGAACAGTAATTTCCATATTTTCCCAGTTGTTGCTTCAGTCGCTTTAAAATGATTAATCGCAGAATTATACTAAGACTGTATATTTGCCTAATCGTTTGGTCGAAACTTTCAACATGGCATTTTTCAAATCACTTTATAACTAGAAGAAAGGGCACCAGGCAAAAAAAAAAAATGCGGACAAAGCACAGTATATGCAGTGAAAGTCTGGGGCAATGCTAATTCATCATAGAGACTGCTGTGGAGAACACTTAGCCTGATTGGCTATTCAGTAATTAGTAATATCTGCAATAGTTCACTCTTTTTGTCCACTTTTTTGCCATTATAAGATTAGCCTGGAAGCTTGCAGCTCATTTATTACACATACTTATTTAAGGTATTATCCATCATTGAGTTAATATAGAAATTCAACTTTTGTGTGTTTTAACTTTTCAAGGAGCCTGCAAATATTGATTGAGCTGTCCAAAGTCTGCAAGCAATCTCATTTTTTTTTTACTTTGCGCTACTCTTTACTTTGCCAGTAAATCTTTGTCAACTTATTGCTGAGTGAAATTAATAGGTTGTAACAAAGCAATACTTTAAAACAATAGCAATTACTTTTAATAAAATTTCTCAAATGTTGTCAATTGATATTATTGTTCTCCTCGTCTTCCCTGCAATGTCTTTTAGAAGTTGGCAACCTCAGGGCCCTGGTCCCGAAACAGGATTTGCGTTTGGCTTTGCACACAAACAACCATATTGAAATTGATTTTTGCAAAGCTCTTAGTTTTTCAGATTGAGTGTGGCTTTTGTCTCAAAAGCAGCTTTGGAAGTCCGACTTTGTGAATTTAAGCCAAACCTGGTTCCAGTAATCTCCTTATACGCCGGTCTTCTGGCTCATGGTCAAATGTACTGCACAGACCACATAATGAATGATTTTGAATGCTTGTCCCAAACGGAATAATTTAAACTCAAGTGGAATCAACAGTGTACAAACTCAATTATAAGCTAATGCCGGACAGGTAAATAGAGAAAGCAGTCTTGCTAATTGTGTGATTGTCCTCATTTTACAAAATTAAAGGGGACAAAATATGAAAGTATGGGCATTTATTGTTTGTTTACGGTTGTCATTAGAGCGAGCCATTCATGCATGTTTGAGTAATATTATCTTACACCTGAGAGGCCATTGCTCTTCCCTGGCTTCGCTGCAACATACTCACTGTTTTTACGCAGTTTTGCCACCAATTTTGTTTTCTGGATCTTTGATTGATTGATCAGCATTGGTTGATTTGCTTGTTGATTGTGGGAAACAATCAACAATTTTATTTCTTACTGCTAATTTACACATCACGCGTTACAGCACGTACGCGTTATACGCGCAGCAGACGCGCGTAACTTTTTTCCATGTTAACCTATGATGATATTTACACTTCTAGCGTTATACGCGCGTATGACGGACATGTGACGCGAAGCTGCGCTCTAATTTAGGATGGATTTCTAATTTTGTGCGCGCACCAACGCGTCTCCCATTGAAATCTCATGTAAACATGATTTTTCTAGCGGTCCTTGGCTTTAGATCACATCTGCACACACACAGCACTTGTGTCTAAACATCAGCAGGAGGAGCAGCAGGTTTTACAGTGATTCTGGACATCGTTTTTTTTCTTTCATAAAGTCTCGTGTCTGGCCAAACCAGCGCACAGAGACCATGAAGACAAACACATGCATGTGATTTGTGTTGCTCTACATCAGTCCTCTGGCTCGTACTGTCCTCTACACTGCTCCATAGACTACACAGGGAGAGCATCAGAAGCCGCGGACCTGCGCGCACGGTCAGTGTAGATACTCCAAAAAAATGTTACGCGCAGAGAGCGCGCAGTGAACGCGTACGCGCTGTTTACGCCTACTGTGTAAATTCCCCGTTAGGCGCCTTTCTAGAGACTAAAAAGTACATTTAAAAAAAGTTAAAATACAAAGTATAAACAGGGATGGTGTAGTTATGTTTATGTCTAAAAAGATTAGTTTTGGATTTTCACTGATGTAGTCTAAAAGATACATTGTACAGAGCTGTAAGACAGGACTGAATATTTGCACAAACTCGACAATTGTATGGAAAGTGCTTTTCGAGACACTTGTAGTTTACAGGGACAAACAGCACAGCATTGGCTCAAGGGATGTTCCCAGGGCCAGAAAAGATATTGAAATATTCACATAATTTGTTTTGTTGCCCTTAAACTAGTTTCACTTAGTAGTTTCTGTAGAAAGTCAACCTTCCTAATTTTTAATCTTATTTATTCTACATGACAAATGGATTACAAAATATATTATCGCTTTGCTTTTTGTTCCAATTAAGATTCCTTTTCTATTAATTAGCTGTAAATGACAAGATGCATCACAGGTCTAATGTAATTATTAGCACAGTGTTCAGGACGCCGTATTTACATTTGGTTATTAAGCGAGACACACTCAAAGTCTATCCAATTAATACTAGAGAGCCTGTTGTTCTGACAAGCACGGGTTTTGTAATTAAGGCTGCTCGTCATTGTCAAAGTAATTGAACTAGTCATCTGCGGCTTAGCCAGGCTAATACATTTCCAGGAAAATGTGTCCATTCCTTTTTATTGAGAAGCCTTGTGTCCGATTAGTTTAACAGCAAGACTAAGGAATTAAAGACAAATCACCTATTTGGTGGTTAGAAATGTGGATGTTTGGGGCAAGATGTATTAATGTTGGTTTATTGTGAGGAAATGTGTGTGTGTCTATAGCAAGTATGTCCAAAATGAGGCCCCAGTGCGAAATGTGGCACCATAGTTTGAATTAGTGGCCAGATTCCTTTCCATCACAATGTAGAGTCATTCAGCCAACTTCAGCACAATACAGGCATGTTGTACATGGTATGTAAAGTTCAGATCCTCTTGAATCCAATCGATAAATATGTTACATAATGCCAAAAATATTACATTAGAACAACTGTTAGACAGACCTTAAAGTGATAGTCTGGGGTTTGTCAGAAAAAATATGATTTAAAAAAAAAAAAAAAACGACCCAAGCTCCTTCCCCCTTCCTTTCTGTTCGGTCTCAAAGCCCCGCCTACTTTTCCGTGCACGTGCCAGGTCAATGGTCCAAGATGTACGGAGGAGAGAATGATACACTAAATATCGAATAATGCGCCAAAAAGCGATCGTGGTAAACCTGGAAGTAACCATTATAGGGATGTAAATCGGCGACCGTTTAACCGGTGGTTGACCGTCACAGCGTTAACCGGTCAAAGCTGTCGGTTAAAAAAGAGAAAAAGGGGAGAGGGGAGGTCTCTTAATAACGCTATTTTAAGCCCTATTTGCACGGTGTGACGAGCGGGTCCCTATCTAGCTGTGTGCGCCAATGTATTATAAACTCCGGGACGACTCTCACGCCGCACGAGCCACATATGCACACACGCACGCGCGCGCACACACACTCACACACACACACACACACTTTCCCCCTCTCCATACGTAACATCCACAAGCATCATCTCTCCCCTCACCGTCAAAGTTGCACACTGGCGCGGGTCAGAACTACATTGGAGCTTACATTTACACATACATTACACACATATACATACATACACACACACACACACACACACACACACGCATACACACATACATACATACACATACACATACCGGTCTGTCGCGCTCCTCTGTGTCACGGAGCCCAAAGGATTCGCGCAAATACGCGGCTCCAGTCAAACCACATGGAACATGTTTGTGTTTATGGTCCTTTTCATCAGCTCCACACACATCACTTGTATTTAAACTTTTGTGAAGACCAGTGAGACGCGGCTCGTCACTCGCTGCTCTGACCATGTGAACGAGCCGTCGTTTGCTGCTAGAAAGTTTTGGTGTTAACCCGCAGCACAGCAGAATGGGAAGATTAAAAAAGCAGTTCTCTGTGCGCAAAGGTGCCGGAGCTGTTGTGGGTTTTGGCGCCGCTGTCTCAACTCTGATCCAGTAGAACGCAGAGCTGCACTTATGAAAAGTACGCGGCTCGAAATGGCTGTTATTTCAAAGAACGTGGACTATTTTAAACTACGCGGTTAACCGGTTTCAACCGGTTAATGAGGCTCGGTGGTCGGTCATGAAAATTCATAGTTTTTTACATCCCTAAACCATTAACATTAGTTGAACATTTTAGGACACATTTGCAGAGGATCTGATTATGGATTTAGCTTAAGTTTATATTTGGGTCACTCACAGCTGATGTTCAGAATTCTTTTAGTTTTCATGTAGTTCCAGAGATTTCTCGTTTGTTAGCTAGTCAAGCTGTTGCCCATCTAGCCACGTCACCGAAACCTTTGGGAACTAACTATTTTATCTATATCAATTAAAAAAGATAATGCCAATTACATTTGAATATTAAGGGCTGTCTATTATTCGTTCGAATATATGTATATATATTTAATATTTGAATTATATGCAAGCACGAGCGCGATGATTGACAGCCCTTAGCATCACTTGATTGGTTTAAGTGGACTATTTTGAGCTATAGCTAAAGCCTGGTTCACACGAGACGATTTTAAAATTGTCCGCCGATTTTTTTTGAGACCCCACACACGGAGATAAAAAATCACGGGTCTAACCACTTTGGTCGTACAGTGTGTGGTGCGCAGCCACACGGCAAAATCGCGCAAACCACACTCATCACACACGAACCGATTTCACCCCCGAGCATTCACAGGTCACCGGAAATCTCACAGCATCTCTCGAGATCAAGCGTGACTTCAGAGTAAACAGAGTGTGCGGGCCTCTCTGCTTCACGCAGCCTATAGAGACTCTCGTCTGACCACAGCAGCCACAGACACCATGAGGACAAACACATACATGTGGATTTTACTGCTCTACAGTTCTCTGGCTGTCTGTGCTGTTCAACAATACAGTTTGTACGGACTACCTGTGAACGCATCACACACACTGCTAGACATGAAACTTTACATACGCGCAAACCAACAAGCACGGCTGCAGTAACGGCTGCATCAACACGTCTGTACTGTATTAGGACAGAGTGCAAAGTAAACGTACAAACACAACCCATCAGTCTGATCATTTAGTGTACTAATCCCGTCCGAATAGGGCTTATGGCAACACTACCTGTGCAGCAGCAATTTCTGCCCAATTCCTCTCCTTGTCATTTCGGTGATGATATTCTTTACACGACACGTCATACATACATTCACGGTGTTGCCAGAGGTCAACTAGTTGTTCCTCCATCTCTGAAGTCCACCGAACTTTCTGGTGCGCCATGCCGCTGACTGTTCTGGTTTTCTTACCGTGTTTCCTTGCTGCCTTGTCTCGTCTTCTGATTGGCTACACGCCGCAGTCATGGCAACGCGCTCGTCTGTCCTCGGGGGACACCACACACGAAGAGAAATCGGGCCAAAACAATACAACATGTTGGATATCCCCGATATTGAGATCGGAGCAGTCCCGAAGTCCTTCCGAGCGACGAGCGCAGTCTTAAAGACCTTATGCCGGGTTTGATTTATTTAGAAATACAGTTTTAATACCATTTTATATTAGAAGAGAACTACTAAAGGTTTCAAAATCAGTTGTTGTTTTTTTTGTCTTAACCCCCCCAAATCGAAATAACCCCATAGCAACGCCCTTAGAGACGAAAAAACGTCACAGCCCTTGGTGTGACGTCAGAGTGGGTACGTTTCAACGCTGTAAGTTGTTTACAATTTGGTATCCGTTCTTTTTTCGCGGATATTCAAGATGACAAGGCGGTGTACAGCGAGTATGAGATTAGTACTAGATTGTCATCATTCGTCGGCACTGAGATAGTCCAGTGGTTGTGTCGATGCAATGCCAATCCAGATACTGAGGTTCAAATCCCACCTCAGACACATTTTCACTCTCAAAACGGCAATTTATGTGTAGTGAGCATTTGTCACCTGTAGAGTGCAGTATTGTGTTGGGCATCAGTGGAGAGAAGAGAGAAAAGGCAGTCCTGTGGCATAGATCCATGGTTTTCAATGCATGGGCGTAACCCGCTATGACGTCACACGCAGGTTAGAGCATAGACAACTTAAATTCATGAAAAACACATTCTTTTTTTTTAAATATAGGATTTTTTTTGCCGGAATCTATTTCAGATTGACATTGTCATGCAATTTTGATATCCACAATTAAAAAAAAAAACAAAACCCGGCATAAGGTCCCACACCACACACGGGAGGAAAATCCATCAGATTTTTTCTTACGATATTTGGAGCGTTCTGACGATTGTTGTAGGGGTAAATCGGGTCCAAAATCGGCCTAATTATCCTGCCGTATGAACCAGGCTTAAGATAAGGGAAGGCGGGACTTACCCATAATATTATATTTCATAAAATGTTATTTTATATCAACATTAAAAGCCAGGAGGTCAATTTAATACAATTCTTAAAATTTGTAATTCATATAGAGTTCCAGACTATCACTTTAAAATTCAAATACTAAACTGGCATGATTTTTGTATGTAGTAGCTGCAAATGTTCATCTTTCGCTCCAATCACAGTCTTGATAAAATATCCTGTTTTAGAACTGGTCAGAATATTGTTTTTTTCCCTATGCCCTGGGGCGTTTGACTGCTGGCCCCAGTTAGTACGCGCTTGTTTTTAAGAAAAGTGAATACGGCATCTGATCTTAATAAAGGACCGGGGTTGACGGCGTTTCTTCAAAAAACAGCATTGATTACCTGCATGCGCTGCCGTCTGGTCGAAAAAAACATAGCAGCTATAACGGAGGATATACCCAGATTACAAGCATTTATTGGTCTAAATCATTATTCAAATATATTCCAATTTCAATATTAATAAAATAAGGAAATTCAAATATGGTTTAAGTCCCAACCCAAATTTATATTGACTATGCGTTTTTGTTTTTCTCACAAAATGATATATATGAGTGTGGCGAGATCAGGTCAGGTCAGTCAAATATAAATCAATATGAGCATATCATTCCCCCTTTTTGTAATGGACTCCTGGACAAGTCTGGTGAACTAAAGTGGCCCTCATACTTAAAAGTTATATAGCCATGATCTAGTATATGCAAGAAGTCGTGTGAGAAAATCTTAGATTAAATGAAGAAACTCAGCAAAAATGTACTTTATCTGCAACTGTAATTAACATCGGTGATTACTATAAACTAACTCATTACGACTTTAATGAACCGAGGATCCCATTTAGCTAAGTGTTGGTGAATGTAAATCAAAAACGTCATTTTTTAAATTTGTTTTTAGATGGGGATTAATTACAAAGTCACAGAAGGAAACTTTAAGTCTATTAAAAAATAGTCTAATAAAAAAAATCCAACGGACTAGTTTCTCACTCTCAAAACCAACTGTTATTGCTAATACTAGCTGCTTTAGTCCTACTTTAGACCTGTATTAGTCCCGGTTCGGCCCTGCTTTTGTCCTTCTTTAGTTCTGCTTTCGTCCTGCTTTAGTCCTACTTTAACCCTGCTTTAGTCCTGCTTTAGTCCTGCTTAAGTTCTGCATTAGTCCTGGTTTAGACCTGCTTTTGTCCTGCTGTATACCTGGTTTGTGCCGGTTTAGGTCTGCTTTAGTCCTGTTTAGACCTGCTTTTGTCTTGATAAGGTAAAGACAGTATGTTATGGGCCGATTTGGTACATGCAGGATTCTAACACCTTTCCATAAAATAATGACCCAATCGTCCACCGTATGTCGTCCACCGTATGTCGTCCACCGTATGTCGTCCACCGTATGTTTGTACATAAGAAAGAGCATAAAGTTTATGATATAGTAATGAAAGATCTTCAAATAGTTAAATTATCACAGTTAAGAAGAATGCTTATGAAAAAGAAAAGCACCAAAAAATGTGGGATAAAATTCTTGATGCCTTTTTATTGGAAAGAAATTCTGATTATTAGGTATTTTTAGTTTTTGTGTCAATGTGAAATAAATCTTTATGTCTTTTTTTATTTTGTTTTGTTTGTCTGTCCCTTGTTTGTCCTTGCATTGATTTTTATTGTCCTTATAGATAAAAAAAAAAAGGAAAAATACAAGTTTATAATTTATGCTTATGTGTGTCTCGGTATCAGTTTCTCTGACAGGTGGTCGGGGTCAGATGCCATTAGGAGGGCCAGAGGTCAGGTTAAGAGTCCATTAATGGTGACTATTAACATTGAGCTGTATTGAGCTGAGGTTATGTGTGTGTTTGGACATGTGTTGTTACAAATAAACAGATCGAGTTACTGAAAGAAAGAGAAAAGATATAGGTTGAAATGGTATAGATATGGATCTCATAACCTTTTACCATTCAAGATGTTTTATTGTAATCCTCTGTTCGTCTTAGTTGTCTGTTCAAAAGTAGTGATTATAAAGCTTGGTTTTTTTGTAAAATGTACGATTAAAAAAATGCATAAATAGTGATACGGATGTTATTGCATATCAAGATACGTATGTACACTAAAACAGTTGAAATCCTCCGGAGGAAATGTATTAAAATGGCTGAACAAAATTACATTGTTCTCCTTTAAAACTGTACATATTTACAATTTTGTATTTAATTACTCATTGATTTCAATTTGTTATTTTCTGTTTTTTAAAGAACTTTGAATGTATTCACAAATTGAACCGTTTACCTAGATTCAAGCTATTGCCCTCCGTTCAACCAGTTTATCAAAACATCCTAGTAGACCCCAATCTTTTTGGTGCCAAGGGCCAGTCGGACAATATTTTCATGGACCGGATGTAAATTAAGGCCAGTTGTCCGGACCACCAAGGCTGTTGGCCCAGCTCAGTCTCTGAGCCCTGGTCCGTGGTCCTTGCTCCTCCAGTCATTGTGGTTTGAGCTTTGATCCCTTCACGCTCTTGTCTTCTGCTTACTTTTTGTTCCTCAAGAGTCTAAGAGCATTATGGGAACATTCCTTACCTTTTTTTTTTTTTTTTGCTCATAAAACAGTCATCTTGTGATGCAGAGTCAAGCAGTACAACCTGGGCTTTTATATTCATACCTACAGCTGTTATGTGAATAAAATAAAAGTTATGGAATCATGAAGATCCTCTTGTGGACTCATCACCTGCAGGAGGATCAGTGAGGGTGCTCTGTGCATCTGGTGACAACGGATTTCTTCCCCCTCGACCCAGAAATGGTCAAACGGGAAGAAAATGGCTGAATGGAATCACAAAGACAAAAAAAATAAGTTATGAAACAGACACCCATACCCTCCTATGTGCCTTCCCCTATCTTTCTAGGAGCATCCTGATCTGTTTCTGTTATTTTTAATTATTCAAACTTGTGGAGAATATTTTTTTTATTACCAGTGTAAGTAACAGGAAGTCACAAACTATTGTTTTTTTGGCTCATGGTGCAAACAAGTTATAACAGTAAAAAGTGTAAAAGCACACATACACATATTTTTATTTTTATGTCTACTTTAGACAAGTACACAGAATAGACATTTAACAGTGCTTGTATAGTAAAAGGTGACTGTTTTAATGGGCAGGGATCTCGTGATGGAGGATTGTTTAGACTCGGATTTTGTAAAAAAAATTATAAAAAAATGAAATGATGCAAATGTATTTATTCTTCCCTTGTACTTGTTTCCCGGTACTGACCCACAGCCCAGTACAAGGTTGTTGTAGATCAAAGATTGGGGACCACTGCTGTAACCAATGTTATACATTCTCCCTCACACATATCCAGGTGAAACATTATGAATGATGTCACTCAGTCAGTCACAGCAGATTCACAGAAATTGACTGACATGCGTAATCCCTCTCCCTCTTTCCCTCTGTCACGTCTGGTGCCATGTTCTAATGCAACGATCCCTGCTCCCTGGACACACATCTGCCCAAACTCATTTTTCCCCCTTCCTCACGCCTGTCTCTGCTGTTGACTCATCCTCCAACACCATTATTTATTATGAACCTGACACCAGCTGTCACACTTCAGATATATTAATGGATGCTCTCACATTATCCATCCATCTGTTTAACAAATCATTCAATGGCCACTCGTAATGTCATTGTTTTCTCCCATGGTCCTCATGAAATTAACAAAGATTATTCACCACAGTCACCACATGGACAATAGGTGTTGGTGCAGTCGATAATAGATATCACAAACAAAGTATAGGACTGTGGGAAAATGTACCCCCCAAAACAGTCAATTTCATAGTCGTAGCAGCTTCAAAACTTTAAGGCAGAAACAGACAGTGATTCCACATACTTGAAAATAGTCTAGTATGATTAATGTACATATTTCTTTTTCAATGCGCAATATATTGTATGTATTGTATTTTCTTTCAACTTCTGGACAGTATTGTATCCTTAGTAAAGATTAAGAAAAATGATAAATGTATACTTTGCAGAATGAAAGACATGATGCTAATGTTGATATGGCCTTTTTAACACACACAATGCTATTATATAATGCTACTAATATTTACTTTTATATACTATTGAATGCGCTCAGCAATCACGACAAGAAGTTCCTGTGTTTGGTTCCCCCTCTGGACGGGGCCTTTTTCTGACTGCAGTTTGCATGTTCTCACTCTGGTTTTCCCCACCACTAAAAATATGCACAATTGGTTTTTTCTTTCTGGGGTCTGGGTTCATGTAAAAGAGTTAAATAAACAGATATAGGACTGGGACAATTTTGACAATGAAGATGAAGGCATTTGAGAGAACACTTTCCCCCAGAATGTATTTATGTTGCAAACCCCTGCTTTAATGATCTTGGGACTTTGTATTTCTGTAGGAATAAATGACAATAACTTGTACTCGCTGACTTTGAATTAAAAGTCCTTTAACTTCATTCATACTTCGATTGAATGAATTTCTACATAATGTAACAATGTACAGTCAGTATGAGCACTTTTGTTTCATGTTTTTTCCATTTGCAAATTGCAAAAACAAATGCTGTGTGTTTTACTTTTCCCAGATCGCGAGTCCTGCCGTTCCCCAGAGAGACTACTACTATAACAAGCACACATTTAACACAAGGTAAGTATTTTCTCTGCTCAAATTCATACCGTAAACATTGGATTAATGCGTAAATGGCCCGAATAAACGCCACCATCTCTGCACTAGGCTGCCCTGAGCCCGTTCATTTCTGCTCGTTTGCCTCGGTCCCAGTTTATTGATGTTTTTTTGAGCGTGTTTTTGTCCTACTTTCCCTTCGTTAAATGCATTCTCTGATCAAGGCCATTACACATATAGTTACAGTTACAACTCTCCCATCATTAGCTCACTACAAAAGGCTGCCAAAACCAGGTCAGGGTTTGCACACGGAGTAAACAGCCTTGCACTTGTTGACACACACGTACACACACACACGCATACGTACACACAAGTAAATAAATATGTGAAACCGTAGGCAGCCTTGATACTCGCTAATGAAGGCTGCCTAATTAGAAAGCATGGTGCTGAACATGGCCCTATGTGGGATCTTTCTGGGTTGAGAGCCTTGTTTTGGGGAGAGGGGGTAGAGACTTCACCAGATGATACAAAATGGAAGGTCTTTTGAAAATATATCAGAGAAAATAGAATTGAAAAACGGTGAGGTGCAATGAAAATGCTAGCAAATTGGCACATGCAAAATGTAATTGTTTACAGCCATGTTGTCTTGTATCATCTATGGAGAATCTTTGTGTACACTTTATTTATTTGAATGCCAGATTAAAGCCGAAGGTTACTATAATATAAGTTACTGATGTCAATCAATTTGTAGAGACACTATAGCTGTGTTCCAACAGCTGATGCATGGATGTGCATTGATGGAGGCATGGATGCACGTTCACAGTGGCTCAGTTGGTAGAGCAGTGTCTCCCAAAGTGGGGTCCGCGGCCCCCTGGTGGGCCGCGAGGGTACTGCAGGGGGGCCGCGGGAGGTCATAAAAAAAATAATATAATTATTTAATGTTAAATTTATAATGTTTTGTTTGTAATATTAAAATATTTGTGTTCATTATTTGACTTGAATAATCCACTGTAATCATTTTTGTATTACGATGTTTGTAGCAGAGGCTATTTCCCCAAAATAAAATAACCAGAAGAGCCTATTCTTAATGTTGTCTTCTTGGTTATTATTTTGGGGGGGCCACGCAGACCCGTCAGATTTTTAAGGGGGCCTCGGTGTTACTGAGTTTGGGAATGGCTGTGGTAGAGCATTGGCCTTTGAGCCCAAAGGTCGTGGGTTCGAGCCCACCACGAGACCTTCTCCACCGACTCCCACTGATGTCTGCTGTCGTTGTGTCCTTGGGCAAGACACTTAACCCACTTTGCCTGTGGGTTAAGCGCGGGAGCGCGGAAGTGATGTTCGCTCCTTGCCTTGATGTGTATACTGTATGTGTATGTGTATGCATCAAACTGAAATTTCCCCATTATGGGACGAATAAAGGACCTTCTTCCTCTAAAAGTGATGGCACATTAGTTTCAACGGCAGAAATAGGCGTGACTACGTCCCATATTTTTTGCAGTCCATGGCTCCCAAGGCTGATGCATGGATGTGCGTTGATGGAGACTTGAACGCACATCCACTAAATTTCAGCTGCATGAGTTTAGTTAATCTGTGATGGGGAAAAACACAGGGCGAATGGTGGGTACTTCCGCATCAACATGTCAGCAGCGCTTGTTTAGTCACAGTAGAATGTGAAGACATATGTTCATAAACACTGATCCCCATTGTAAGTCCTTGTTTACTTCTGGTTCTTGTTTGGTAAACTTTTCTATCTCGTCATTTACAATGATGGGGCGACAGTAGCTTAGTTGGTAGAGCATTGGCCTTAAGGCCAGAAGGTCGTTGGTTCAATTCCCACCTCTGCACCTTCTCCACCGACTCCCACTGATGACTGCTGTCGTTGTGTCCTTGGGCAAGACACTTAACCCCACTTTGCCCAAAGCCCCCACTGAAAGATCAAGGCTATGCTCACACTCAGAGAGCAGCCGTCCTCCTGTGGACTCACCACCTGCAGAGGGTCAGTGAGGGGCTGGTGCTATGAGACTTGGGTGGCATCTCTGACTGTCACCCCCCTGACCCAGAAATGGATTAAAGGGTAGAAAATGGATGGATGGATGGATGGATAAAAAATAAAATCAAAATAAATTAAAGGAAATTTAAATGAAATGAAATGAAATTTGAATTAAATTAAATGAAACCTTCCTATTGCATTCTCACAACTTTCTTTAACAGAAAAGAAAGGCTGTTTTTAACCTTTCCTTCCAAATCCCCATCGTATTGTATCTGTGGAGATGACATTCACTTGCATTCTGTTCTTCTTACAAGTTTAAAAATGTATAAATATAAATGAAAATACATTAGCCGCTCAATGATGTTTAGCAGTTTTCATTTGCCGTTGTAACCGTTCAGCCCTTTCTATCTGAACTTGAACAAAGATTGACCCCACTGCTCCCCACCGAAGCATAATAATAATATCTTCATGTGGTGGTGAGCTGCTATTCCCGTGCATTTCAATGAAACATCTCCGCTCATAAACCGGCATGCGCTCTCCTGATTAAGTGCAATAAGGCGCTATTTTTCTCTTTAATAATACATGCTGTTACTTTTATTGTTGTCATGATCTTCCCGCAAAACAACCGGGTGTGAAAGAATCGCCGCCAAATTGTTAAAAATATTCATTATTTCATACTCTCCCACACACACGGACCATCTCTGCTGTGAGTAATGCAAAAGTGATGTAATGGTTTTTATGGTCGGCTGGGAAACGATCCTTGAAATTGCAAAAAAGTCCAAAATGAGTTCAGAGAGCAGCCTATAAATATTACAGGACTGAAGCATACCTTAATTGAAATTGTGCAAGGGTGTAAATGTAAGAAATGGTGCTATGTGTACATTCCCTAGTTATTTCTCCTATCAAAACCAACTTTAATAAGTAAGTCAATTTTATTTTTATAGCACCTGTCCCAGACCAGGTTCACAATTAAAGCGCTTCACAATTAAAAACATACAATAAAAAGTGTTTGCATACAAGTAGGGCTGGGCAATAAAACGATAACGACATATATTGCGATAGACACGTGTTCGATATCAATAGAAAACAAGGTCGATAGAATGTTCCATAGTTCAACTTCACTCAGTTAGAAAAAACAGGAAGAAAACACGGAAAGTAAAGCCGAGTCAGAAGCGTGCGGAATTCTGGGAGATGTAAGCAGAGGCTTCTCGACCTATCACAGCCGAGCAGGACCCACAAAAAAATGTCTGGGAAACAACAACCGCACCATGCGCAGCGTCCATGGATCTATAAATCCTTTTTCGATGCCGTGTCAATAGTTATTCATGTCTGTGCGAGGAATAGCATTTGCGGCGCGGTAGAGGCAGTGGGTACAGAGACTCGATGCATTCCGGAGCCCTCATGGAGACACAAGACCCTTGAAAACAGCCAAAACAGGAGCTAAACCAGGTCTAAACCAGGATTAAACCAGGACTAACAATGGGGGACACTGTGCTTGTGAACATATTCCTCGAGCCTGACTATAAACAAGGGCTGCTAACGTGTGTTAGCCGACACGACAAATGTATTTATTTAGGAAAAAAAACAATCTATATATATATATCGTTATCGATCGATATGAATTGTGATATAGTTTTATATCCATATCGCCCAGCCCTACATACAAGTCATTTCTATTTACATTTCTAAATTATTCTAATTTTTAGTTCTAATAAGTTGACATGTTACTTTGCATCTGACATGTCCAAACTATGTACTTTTTTTTGGGGGGGGGGGGAAGAGATTAAGTTGAATTACTGAAAGACTCTTTTGAGAAATATTCTACGGTCCTGATGTGTATATTTTCCTTTCAATCATCCTTGTTCCTGCTAAGTAAATATCATAATTTTCAATGCTATGTCATGTGTCTATTCAGGCCTTTATTAGCCTTAAGTAGTACTGCTCATTTGTACCTGTTTACAACCTTTTCTGAAGCCTGACCCAGCAACCAACAAAGCCCTCAGATAAACAAGATGGATGAGAGCTGAGTGTTAATGGACTCTCCAATGGTTCCCCCCTCCCCCGTTTTTTGTCTTTCAAACCGTGAAGCAGTGAAGTGGCAGGTGTACCAATAGACAACACCTGCACTCTTCATCTTTTCTCAAGTCTGAACCATTTTCCCCCTCCCTCACAATCCCGGTTTTTGTGTTGCATTGATGTAGCCTGTCAAACATATCTCCCCAAAAAGAGATTTCACAAATGGGTTTTGAGTGCTTCATTTTTTTTCCCCGCCGGGAGCTTTGAAAGATCAGAGATGGCACGAAGGGAGCGAGCGCTGCAAGATATTTCCCCTCTTTTCATAATTATTCAAATCATTAGCCAGGTCTAATTAATTCAAAACCTCCTTTATAATATCTCCAAGTTTCTTTCACATCTTTTAAAAGTGCTTATAATGCGTTTTTGTTAAGCTTTTGTTTGGCTGCCAATAGGAAAACGCGTTGGCATGGGGCAAAGACATTACCTGCTCACCAAGTCTGTTTGAAAAGCAACTAATGTTTGGCAAAAGAAAAGTATGAATAATTATTTTTGTATTTGTCTCATCACTGGTGTTGTTTCGCGCAGCTAGTTTAACAAGGTACGGCAGATGTTGTGTGCATAGAGGATGTAAAACCATCTGGTGCACTGCTGCAAAGGCTTTTTAGCAAAAAAGAAATAAATATGATTTTTGTTGTGATGGTCGGATATAAATTGTGACTTGCTCTATCTACAACTACTGGGCGGCACGTCTTAGCAAGAGGTTCCTGAGTTCGAATCCCGGTTGATACGGGGCCTTTCTGAGTGGAGTTTGCATGTTCTACCCGTGACTGTATAGGTTAGATAGATAGATAGATATTTTATTGATCCCCGTCGGAGAAATGTAGTTGTCCAGTAGCAGCAAAAAAAAAAAAAAAGAAGATAATTCTAAAAAGCTAACAATAGTAATGATCAGCAACAGCCCTTCAGGTCACAGCAGCAGAGGTGGAGTAGTCTCTGGGTGGAGCAGGACGGCTCACAGCAGCAGAGATGGAGTGACCTCTGGGTGGAGCAGGACTGGTCACAGCAGCAGAGGTCGAGTAGCCTCTGGGTGGAGCAGGACGGCTCACAGCAGCAGAGATGGAGTGACCTCTGGGTGGAGCAGGACTGGTCACAGCAGCAGAGGTCGAGTAGGAGCAGGACACTTTTTTCTGCTCTGGTCCAAAGTATAATGCTCAATGCTTCATTAGCATTTTTCAAAAAGTTAGCTTTCCTCCAGTGGATTTTCACCTGATCCTCTTGGTGCGCTATTGCAGTGTATAGGCAAAACCATTTGTTCTGGCTATTTGTCTTACAGATGTTTTATTTATTCATTAGAATTTTAATTCCAATTTTGTTTTAGCCAAATGAGATACTGTAGTGTATTCAATTGACCGAAATGATTGAACTGATAGTCCTGGAATAATTTACAGCTTTTGATCAAAGTTCCTACCCTCAATTTCACATACATCATTCAAACCCAAATCAATCAACCCAGACCAATGATTGAGGTCTCTTTTTGAATAGAGCTCAAAATAATTATATTCTCACATTACAGAAATCATATCTGTGAACCAAAATCCATCATTTTGTTCCTTGACTCTTTTTATCTCGGTGGATTAACTTTGTAAAGCGCTTTCAGACTCTGGTCTGTGAAAGGTGCTATATAAATAAAGATTACTTGCTTACTTACAACTTCCTCTAAACAAGGGGGACTGTTTCTTGATGGTTATGTCTTATGTTATGAACGAAATCAAGTACAACTTAAGTTGTAGATTTGATATATGCAACAGACATATGGATTTTTTGCCCCATATTTTAGTAATTATTCAATTCCATTCATTTATGGAGTAAATGAATGGTAACGCAAACATCATGTATTATTATTGGTTAGTGAAGCCATTTACTTTAAGCACATGATTTATGGTATTGCATTGCAAAGACGTTTTCCTCCCTGAGATATTCCTTGTTGCAACCTATAAGACACGGCATTCATGCTATTGCTGCTTTTCAAGTAGCAACGCCCTTGTGACATAGAAGGGCATTTTCTATCTCGATTGTAAAGCATAAAAAAACTAGACACACATGACTTTTTCCCCCCAGCCCTTCTCTACACATTTCCCCTTTACAACAACCATGACAAAAGTTTGTAACCGAGACAGCTTGCTCCAAAGTCAGACATGATAGTGTGTCTGCCAAATGCCTCCTGAGAGTCATCGCGGAGGACAACAATTAGTTTTTCAATCACTAACACAGCGCTGTTTATGGACCCATTCAGTGCGGGGGGGGGGGCAGGCTTTGATTGTATGAACTGGGCCCATGGAGAGATACCAACTGTCTATTCAAAGTTAACAAAAGTCCAGACACACTCTCTCTCGCTGCCTTGCGTTTTTTCGTCGTCTCTGTCTCTACTTTTGGATTACTCCAGTCTGTACTCTGCATTCAGCGGTTGTGTAAATAGTGTGTGCTCTCGTGGAAGTCTTTTGTTTATTTGATTAGTTTATCTGGGAGCATGCAGTAGTTAATCCTCTCCTGACCTTCTCGCTACTCCCCAATGCGAGCCGTTTGTCAAAGTTATTGGACTCTGAGTTGAATGTTTTCTCGACTTACACAGCACCTCCATCTTAAACAACCTTGTGTTTAATTATGGTGTCAGGACAGTGCTGCTAATAACTTATAAGAGATACATATTTAAATGTCGGGGTGTTGAAAAATGAAACTTAGCATATTCCCAGCTGCCCACATTTATTCCTCACTTTCTAATAGCATTGTTCCGAGCATTGTAATTACTCACCTATTTGAGTTTTATAAGAATCTAAAAAGTCATGCTAAACAAACAGGAGCAAACACATCCTTCAAAGGTCCAAGAAATAAATCTTGTAAAAAATACGTGTTTATTGACGGTATTATTATTTTTACATCACAAGGTTATTACCAAAATGTGTGAAATTGGGGAAAACAAAAATTGCCAAACTACATAAAACAAGATTAGATGCAAACTCTCAGTCCTGGCCTATTCTATCGTTTCATTTCCATTAACCAAATACAACCCCAGGTCTCCTCTTCTTTTAGGGCTGAAGACTTGCCAATTTGTCTTTTTGTGGTGTGTCCATTGTGAACATTCTGGCCAAATGTAGCAGTAATTTAGACACCAATAAGGGAATCCGAGAGTCAATTCACACGAGGGACAATTCTTTCCGTTTAACAGGAGTGGAGCCATGGTGAAAAGCCAGCATGACACGACACCCACCGTTTTCCCAGGTCAATACAGCATTTCAGTACAAGTCAACAAGCACAAGTTTGCAATTTAAAAAGGAATTTTGTCCATGAGTCTTGAGGGGTTTTTCAATTAATGCAAAAGTGACATCAAATCAGCAGCCTTCTGTTTTTTTACTTGTCTATTTTTCTGAATGTCCTTTTTGTTTTTGTCTTTGTCTCTGTTTGCAGCCTGTCGAGAATAGTGGAGATCTTGGGCGAGGACAGTCCTTTGGGGATCCATGTTGTCCCATACTGCTCCTCCCTCAGTGGACGGTAAGCTCCGAACAGCCTCTTGTTTTTCCACACAACAACACTGAATCTCATAAAAAACTCTGTACTCTGCATGCTAAACTCTGCTCAAACCTGTTTTTACTCATTTACAGGATCTCCAGTTTGATGTAACATTACGTCCTGGTTTTGCCAATTTTACCAATTCTAATGTAGTATTTTTTGTCCTTGGTTTATCATACATTGTGCATATGTCTTGTCACAGAATTACTATATTACTGTCATTTCTTAAAGGTGTATAGGAGGATTTTCTACTTCCGAGTGGATCATCAAGACTGTTGGTCTTCCCAATTGTCAATCATTCTGGTGATACGTGTCAAATAAGACCAGAGTTTTGTTCAAGACATGGATAGGGTGGTTCTTTCCTAAAGTTTGGGAAAATCTTCATATATAAATTGAATATAGACTGATGTTTTTTAACAGTTTTTTAGCAAGGGCTCGTCTGGTCTTCTGGATATATTTTTTATTTGCTAAAAGAGTACCCCATAATGGCATAAAACACAGTTAGAAAATCCTTATGCAACTCTGAGTTTTTCATAAATTAGACATTTTCGTTGAGATAGAAGACGAAGGCTCTCAAATGTTACAAAAGTTGTTTTTTGCCTTTTCTTTTTACATACGAGAACCCCTCCAGTCCTGCCTAGTGCCTACTGTAATAAAAATATATATTTTCTTTGTTGCAACAGAAAGTGTCATGAAAAAGTAAAGTTTTCTGAATATGTCCTTTTTCAGACTTTTTTTCTGTCTGTATCTTATTAGGCCATCTTTTGCATACAATTTAGGAAGAGCCCTGTGAGTCACTATTTGATGCTTTGGGCTGATAAGCTGATTGATGGTGGTTCACTCTCTTTAACTTTTTTGTACAAACAGCTGATCTAAACACGTAACAGAGGCCGATAGTACATGCATGTAAAAACTATTGATTTTTATTACATTACATTATTACATTTTTATTTTTTTATTTTTTTGTGGTTTGAAAGTTAAATACGCCAGAATAAATCCTACTTTTTTCTTTCTATCTCTGCAAAGCAGATATGTAGTGTTATCTGGTCAGCACTAATAAACTTACACTTAGGAAAAAAAAAACTGGGCGTTGGTTTGCAAAAAACGTGTAGAGGAAATTCTATGAACAAAGCAGGATATATTTTTATGGCGGTTCTCATGCCTTACCTGACCCTTTTGTCACGTCTCCACATTCTTCTGTGTCTCGTATCCACAGTGTCCTCCGCCCTTTTCCTCCACTTGGTTTGTTAAGTTGGCCTTTCACCTTCAAACCCAAGTCCGGTCCACTGAATCCATTCTTTGGTCTGTGTCTGCAAGGATCATAAGGCTACACATAAAAAATACAAGATGTTTGACCTATATTTACATAAGATAAGATAAGATAAGATACTACTTTATTGTCTACCATCGGTGAAATTTGTGTTGGGACAGGGGTTCACCTGCTTTACACCACATGCATTTGCAATAACCACAGTAGACAATAAACATTAGATATTAAACAGACCAAAAATAGATACAGGCAAGAGCACCATAGAAAAACAGGACGTCAAAACAAAGAGCCCCGAATCTAAACATGAATGTGTTATCACAAGCTGAGTTTCAAGTAGTTCTTTTAAATATGTCCACTGACTCAAATCGCTTCCAATATAAGTTCCTCCTCACAACACCAACACCAACCCACCTCCCGCCTTCGCTCAGCTGACTCCAACCGCCTTCCCTCCCGTCACCCGCACTCACCTCCTCCCTCCCATCACCCGCACTCTCCTCTTCACTCCCATCACCCGCACTCTCCTCTTCACTCCCATCACCCGCACTCTCCTCCTCACTCCCATCACCCGCACTCTCCTCCTCACTCCCATCACCCACACTAAGCACCTCACTCCCATCACTGGCGCTCTCCTCCTCCCTCCCATCATCCGCACTCTCCTCCTCACTCCCATCACCCGCACTCTCCTCCTCACTCCCATCACCCGCACTCTCCTCCTCACTCCCATCACCCGCACTCTCCTCCTCACTCCCATCACCCGCACTCTCCTCCTCACTCCCATCACCCGCACTCTCCTCCTCCCTCCCATCATCCGCACTCTCCTCCTCACTCCCATCACCCGCACTCTCCTCCTCACTCCCATCACCCGCACTCTCCTCCTCACTCCCATCACCCGCACTCTCCTCCTCCCTCCCATCATCCGCACTAAGCGCCTCACTCCCATCACCCGCACTCTCCTCCTCACTCCCATCACCCGCGCTCTCCTCCTCACTCCCATCACCCGCGCTCTCCTCCTCACTCCCATCACCCGCGCTCTCCTCCTCACTCCCATCACCCGCGCTCTCCTCCTCACTCCCATCACCCGCGCTCTCCTCCTCACTCCCATCACCCGCGCTCTCCTCCTCACTCCCATCACCCGCGCTCTCCTCCTCACTCCCATCACCCGCGCTCTCCTCTTCACTCCCATCACCCGCACTCTCCTCCTCACTCTCATCACCCGCGCTCTCCTCCTCACTCCCATCACCCGCACTCTCCTCCTCACTCCCATCACCCGCACTCTCCTCCTCACTCCCATCACCCGCACTCTCCTCCTCACTCCCATCACCCGCACTCTCCTCCTCACTCCCATCACCCGCACTCTCCTCCTCACTCCCATCACCCGCACTCTCCTCCTCACTCCCATCACTGGTACTCTCCTCCTCCCTCCCATCATCCGCACTAAGCACCTCACTCCCATCACCCGCACTCTCCTCCTCACTCCCATCACCCGCACTCTCCTCCTCACTCCCATCACCCGCACTCTTCTCTTCACTCCCATCACCCGCACTCTTCTCTTCACTCCCATCACCCGCACTCTCCTCCTCACTCCCATCACCCGCACTCTCCTCCTCACTCTCATCACTCTCACTCACCGCCTCACTATATATTTACATAGTATCTAGAAATCCTCCACCATTGGGCGAGGTCCCAGTATTATTTTTCTAAAGAAAAAAGTACTAAGCTTTTTTTTGCACGTTTAATTATGTGATTAGTCCTCTATGTTTGGGATTAAACTAATTGAAAACCGTTTTAATGCTCTAAAATTTCACATCACCTATTCAGTAAACCGCCGCTTAATTTTTGTATTCCTTAATTTTTGTATTCCTTAATTTTTGTTTGATTTATTAAGGAAACAGATTGGTGCTTGTGTATTTATGCTGATAACATCCACCACAACACAAACTGTCATTTTCCCATTGGTTGCCAAACTGTTTCTTGTCTGTATTGTCCTAGTTTCATAGCCGCTATAAATCCCAATTACATTTGTCCCTGTATTTTTCACTGCTCAGGCCTCTGGGTCTTTTCATCCGTGGCATCGAGGAGGACAGTCGCAGCAGAAAGGAGGGACTTTTTGTTGAAGAAGAGTGCATCGTCAAGATCAATAACTCCGATCTCATGGACAAGTCATTCAGCCAGTGAGTTCCACCTCTGCTTAAGACCCTATTAGGCCCCATACTGGTGAGAAATTACATCTGACATGATTTAAACCTCTGCGAAAGGCACAGACAGGGCTAGCGTACAGTAGTGTCCTTTTATTTGCTCGTCCTTCCTTGAGTCGCCCTTGGTTTTTATTGTGTCTCGATTCAGACAATTTATGGTACATCATTTTAGCAGTATTTAATTAGCCACATTTGCTCCCTTAAAGCTCCTATGCTATATGTGACCTTTTGAAATGTCATTCCATTGTGCGTTAAATACCAACCACTGTGTTTTCATTTTCAACGTTATTGAAATACATGTTCTGTTTTAAGACGGCGGCGAGGACGTCTTTCGAAGGTAATGTTTAATGTTTCTCAAGCCCTTGCAGTTGTTTTTATTGTTTGCAAGGTGCTTTAACAAAAACATTAAACATGCATGGATACATTACCAGATGACTGTATCCATTTTAACCACCAGTGTTACTGTATGGCAGGCATGTCAAAGTCAAATACATCAGAGGGCCAAAAAAAAAAGTTTGCTACGTGCCGAGGGCCGGACTGGTTCAATGTTTCTCAACATCCAGAGGCAGTGCCGGTGACACCTGCTGGCTCAATAAAATATGCTCTAAAGCCAATCCTCATACTGTACACATTAGATGTAATAGATGTAATAAAAATTCATGGGAAAAATTCTTGAAAAAGTTGCCTACCAACAACTTACTGAATTTTTAATATCTAATGACTCATTTGACATGTTTCAGTCTGGCTTTAGACCACACCACAGTACTGAGACCGCTCTAGTCAAGGTAACAAATGATATTCGGCTTAACACTGATGCAGGAAAAGTCTCTGTTTTAGTCATGTTAGATCTGAGTGCCGCTTTCGACACCGTTGACCATGAGATTCTCATGCAGAGACTGGAGGACTGGGTTGGTGTTGCTGGTACCGCCCTAAGCTGGTTTAGGTCCTATCTAGAAGAAAGGAAGTATTGTGTGGAGATTGGAGACTATGTCTCAGATAATATGGCCCTGACCTGCGGAGTGCCACAGGGGTCGATTCTGGGACCTCTCCTGTTCAATATTTACATGCTGCCATTAGGTCAGTTAATTCAAAGTATGAAAGTGTCCTACCACAATTACGCTGATGACACTCAGATCTATGTCTCACTGACTGCAGGAGAACATGGACCGGTGGACTCACTCCTTTGCTGTATCCAGCGGATCAGTGAGTGGATGCAATGCAATTTTCTCCAGCTAAATGCGGACAAAACCGAAATGATTGTCTTTGGTCCCGAGAAACAAAGAGAGACCGTCATTTGTCACCTTCAGTCTCTCTCCCTGGGGCCTTTAAATAAGGTCAGAAATCTGGGAGTAATAATGGACTAACATCAGCAGCTTTTTATCATCTGAAAAATATTGCCAAAATTAAAAATATTGTGTCCAGGGCAGACTTGGAGATTCTTATCCATTCTTTTGTTTCCAGTAGGCTGGATTACTGCAATGGCCTGCTCACAGGTATCTCCAAACATGCAGTAAAACAGCTGCAGTATATTCAAAATGCTGCAGCCCGAGTCCTGACTAGAACCAGGAAGTACGACCACATTAGTCCGGTCCTCAGGTCTCTGCACTGGCTTCCCGTGGCCCAGAGGATAGACTTTAAAGCAGCTCTCCTGGTGTACAAGTCTCTCCATGGCCTTGCACCAAAGTACATCCATGATATGCTAGTCCCATATGAACCAGCCCGGACTCTGAGGAGCGCAGGGACGGGACTCCTGTTAGTGCCCAGAGTCAGGACTAGACAGGGGGAGGCTGCTTTTCAGATTTATGCAGCTAAAGTCTGGAACAGTCTTCCTGAGGATGTGAGACTGGCTGCCTCTCTGTCAATGTTCAAATCCATGTTAAAGACATACAACTAGAGAATTTTATCGTTTTAACACACCTTGTTATTTATTGTTGTAACTTTTTGTGTTTTTAACTATTTTATTGTTTTTAATTACTTGTGTGATTCTTATGTTTTTAAATTACTTATGTGATTTTAATGCTTTTTAATTACATATGTGTTTTTAATTGTATTTTAATGGTGATGATTTGTGCATTGTGTGGTGTGGACTGTGAGGCGCTTTGTGTTGCCCTGTGCAGGAAAAGCGCCCTATAAATAAAGATTGATTGATTGATTGATAGACATCTGAGAACATGAAAATAGTAAAAAAAAAAAAAAAATGTAAAAGAGCAGTCTGGACCTCTTTTCGGGGCGTTTTTTGATTAAATCTGCAGAATGGATTATACTTTGGGAAATACAAGTGGATATTCTTCTTCAATGAACAGTTACGGAGAGAAAGAGACTAAGCAAGGATGGGGAAAGTCTAATTTGTTGGAGCAGCAGAAGACGAAAGGTAAAAAACGAATATAGACGTGATTTATTTTGTGCCCATATTATGTGTTATATCTTTTTAATGCAAAGGTCTGATATCGTTTACACTTACATATAAATATAGCTGAGAAAATAAGCTTTAAAATGATATATAGGTTGTGGCTTATGAAGTTCAAAATACATCTGCTATTGCCAGCAGAAGTATTTTTTTCCTTGTTTGCTCCCGCCGGCGGGGGCTAGCGAGCTTAAGGGGTCAATACATTGCCTCAATGGCAGGCAATGTCCCGGGGGCCATAGATAATTCATTCGCGGGCCGGATTTGGCCCGCGGGCCTTGACTTTGACACATGTGCTGTATGGGATCAGTCTAAACGCCTATTATCAACCCTCCTCGCGTATACTCAATTACTACCCTTTTACATCTGCAAAACCTGCTTATTTGTATCCAATTCATTGAGAAATCTGTTTAGCGTAATCCCTGTAAAAGCAAAACAAAGAACAAAAGGCAAAGCATTCTTCCTGTGCAAATCATTTATACCAGTCCCAACTCTAGTACTATTAGTTCCCCAAATGTCCAAAAAAGTATTCATTTTCAGTGCTTCTAAAATATGTACCGTGTCGTGTGACTCGAAAGACGACATGGAAAGTGAAGTAACCCTAACCCTTTCTCTAGAATCAGGCCGCACACCCATACTAAAATGATTGGCCCCTCCCACTCGGCTGAAATCTGCTTCGATACGTAACAATATGTACCTGTTAAACATATATAGCAATAACCCCTGATCTAGAATATTCCATTGCACAAAGGTGGTGGCATTGCCTTTGTTAGTTTTTTTAGGTTGTCTTTTTGTGTGTGTCTTGTACCACCTCAGTCTCGACTGAAGCGACAGATGCTCTGAGAATCCCCAATTCAGCTGCATAGTTTTGATTTCTCACAGGACCGTTTTGTTCATTCACATAAATCTTTCCCCCCGAAAAACGTCTCTTCCCAAAGTTTTCCCTATCCTTTTATTAAAGCTCCAAAAGAAGTATTATGGGACCTGGGGCACTGGAATGACAAAAACACACCTGTGGAATCGTTAGTCACTGTTTAAAATCAATGATGTGGATGCGTTTGATTACATTGGCAACATCTTTCATTTTTCGCCTTAATCCGTGTCCGGTTTAGAGTGTGTAATGAGATTAGACATGCAGTTTTATGCCGTGCTGTAGGTAAGTGGATTATCGCTGCATGAGGTTTCATCTTTTGTTCATGAAGGCAGGTGGATGCTCCTTTGTGTAGCTTCATGTAACATTGAGGACACAGTCTTAGTGGTTATCAAAACAGTCAATTGGTTGCCTTCACGTGATGTCATCCTTTTCTGGGAACTATGGTAAGTTTCAAAAGTCAGATTTGTTGTTTAATTTTAATTCCTCTGTAATTCCTGGGTCAAGATTTCACGTGTTCTTTGTTAGTACATATAAACTAAGAAGCAATTTAGCTTAGTTTAGTTTAAAATCCCTATTAGCCACTGTCATGAACTTTTTATGAAAGTACGTCATGGTCTCGGTCGTCGAAATCAAAGAGGATCGATCACCTCCCCCAAGTTTACAAACTTTAGGGTGGTGCATAAAGAGATGAGAGATTGCACATAGCCACCGCCATTCGTTTACGCTAGCTAACCTGCAGTTTATGACACTATAGCAAGGGCAGATAAAGGAGACTTATCTAAGATGTAAGTAAGTAATCTTTATTTATATAGCGCCTTTTCACTGCACATCAGAGTCTCAAAGCGGTTTACAATTGTGATTTTTGGGAGTGGGGGTGCCAGTACAGGTGGCACATGCCAGACCTATTGTACATATTTTTAGTGGTAGGGGAAACCGGAGCACCCGGAGGAAACCTACGCAGATACGGGGAGAACATGCAAACTCCACTCAGAAAGGCCCTGGTCCAACCGGGATTTGAACCCAGGACCTTTTTGCTGAGAGGCGAGAGTGCTATCCACTCAGCCACCGTGCCGCATACCAAGATATGCTATGGTATGCTATGATTTGCAATTATTAAAATATATCATTTTCATGTGCTTGGTCCAGAATTCAATAGACCAAATCCAACGTAAATTACAATGGTTTTAAACAACTTCTTTTGTTTTGAAGTATGGTATAGCACTTATATTTTAGTATGTACTTGTTTTATATTTTCTTTCACAACACTTTTCCTATGGGTTTTTTTGTTGTCTTTTATGTTTTTGCAATGTGTTCAAAAAATAAATAAATAATATAATACGTACATAATTACTTAAATGAATCCATCTCTGCTCAGTTCACATTAATAGGACGTCGGTCGTCAGGCTTCTTGTGTCCACACAGTAACACAGCCGGACACACACTGCTCCATTGTTCCCTGTTGGCAGCTTCACTGGAGAAGGCTGTTTGATTAGGATATCTCTTTTTCACAAACACGGCGCACGCTGAGAGGCCATAATGATATCATCTTTGCACAATGGGCCCTGGACGACACCGATCGGCCCCTTCATCTAATGTTATTGTAGCTTTAGTACAATGAGCCCAACACAAGTGTCATTGAGCAAGGTGTGATACAGGCGTTTACGAGGGTCCTCAGGCAGAACCGTGTGCTGACTATGTTAATTAGGGCAGCAAATTATTGTCAAAAAGGACAATAGTGGGACAAAACTCCAGAGGTCCAATCTGAATTTCCAATTTCAATGATGTATTTTTTCTCCTATAAAGTAGTCCCATATAGTTATGACTGTTCTCAAGTTGTAACTACTGTGGCAAGTGTGGGAAGCACTGCACACCAATTCTACGATGACCAAACTTTTGTAATAATCCATTCATTGTGAATATTCAATAAACAGTCCACGTCTCAGGGTTAACAGCTTTCAGTTTCAGATTTTTTACATTGTTAAATTATCTGAATCTATCCCCTTCTAAGCTGCCGTTTCTTGTAATATTTAAAAATTCTTTTTTGTATTAAATTGTACAATGGGTCAATCTTACTTCAAGCGGCAAGAAAATAAATGTTTGAACAAAAAATGTTTGTTCCTAATAATAATTCTTTAGCACAATGTAGTTTATAGATATACATAGTATAATCTCAGAGGGCTCAAAACCATTAAACATAATGGTATTGAACTTTGAGGACATAATTATTACAATTAGGACCTGTGATGTTGGAGGCTTTGTGAATGAGATAAATAGCAGGACAGACACTATTTAATAGTAAGGGAAATAAGTAGAATCAATCTCTATTTATAGATAATGCAAAAAACTATTATTCAATCTGAGTGTCTCTATCCATGCCAAATGTGACATGTAAATTTCTCCTCTGTGAGATAAATAAAGCACATCTTATCTTATCTTAAATAACTGCAGATAAACTTGGCGTTTTAGAAATAGTGGCTCTCTCACTCGACAAACAAGCTGGAACAAAACTAGAGTCTGAACATTTGGGAGTAGCGGCCACGGACATTTCGGGACTTTTTTGTGTCATTGACCCATTTGTAACACATTGGTACAGTTTAGTGTGGAGTGATCCTTAACATATTTTCTATAGGATTATTTGATAACTTTGGTCTCATTATAGCAATTACTGTTTTTGGATATAGGGTTTTGCCTTTGCTTTTAAACTAAATATGCATTGCCCTCATCCAGAAGAGTTTTCTCAAATATCCCACAAATTACGTATGATATGGACCTAATCTCTTGTTACGGAAACATTATGGTCATTATGAGTCCAATAATAATCTTGGAGGGATACAATGAGGCTTTAATCCAATAAAAGTGAATAAACCAGATTGTCTCTCTTGGATTTCTGAAGTGAATAATGGTTTGTGCCGATAGCTCCTGACACACTGCTTCCTCTAACATACTTAGCATAATCTCATAATTATGATTACCTGCAAAATGATCTCTTTTATTGACCATAGGAGTCCGATGACCGACTGTGCAGGTGTGTCTCTGCTTTCGGGACAGACTATTGGTATTTCTGCACTTCATTGTAGATAATTATGAAGGTTAAACAACATTAATAAAGGTATGCACTTCAACAGCCCTCATTTTGAACAGCTGCCCTGGTTAGTACTTTGATGGGAGACCTCTGGGAACACAAACAGTGGGGGGGGGGGCTGTGGCTAACTGTCACTGTGTCCTTAGGCAAGACACTGCAGCCACATTAGAATGAGTATGGTGTGTGTGAATGGTTGGTGGTGGGGGGGGTTAATGGCACAGACTGGTTGCCTTGTTTCTGTCAGTGTGCCCCAGGGAAGCTGTGGCTACAGTAGTAGTTTATCACCACTGTGTTTTGAGTGAGAGAATAATGACATTTGAAGCGTCTTTGAGTGTCCAGAAAAACGCTGTATAAAACCTATGCATTATTATTATTATTATTAAAAGTTCAAGCCGTATGAATATTTTTGCCAGGCGCTGTAATTCTTATAATTTTTTCTTTTTCTTTCTAGAGCCCAGGAGATATTCCGCCAGGCCATGCGCTCTCCTATTGTGCGGCTGGAGGTGGTTTCTTCTGCCAACAGAGAGCGATACGAGAAGAGTCTGATCGGACAGCTCTTCAACAGCACCCCGGCTCCAGAAGGCAGTCCCCGGGGGCCCAGATCCAAAGAGCCCCCTCCTCCAGTGAAGGCCAAACCTGTGTTCAGACCCCCAGAGAGCACAGCCATGAGGATAGCAGAAGACCCAGTGCCAATGGAGCCACGTCCACATGTGAGAATGAAAATATATCTAAACCACATACAGTAGATGTAGATTTTGAGTCTCTGTGAGATGTGAGATGTAAATATATTACTGCACTAGAATATACAGAATTTTATACTTGCTCCTTATCATGCTAAAGTCAGGGTTTTTGTAATTAGGTAAAGGTGCACTTTATGAATCCCCGTAGGGCAATTCATCCTCTGCATTTGACCGATCCTGATGCCATTCAGGCTTGTGTCAAGAACAGTGGTCGCCGTAGTAACAGCGCCTGGGAATCCATCTCCAGTTGTTGATGCTGGATGATGTAAATTTTTTAATAGGTAGGGGGGAACCAGAGCACCTGGAGGAAACCTACGCAGGTACTCAGAAAGACCCTTTTTTTTCCCAGGGTCTGGGATTCGAACCCTGGACCTTCTTGCTGAGAAGCGAGAGTGCTAACCGTTCAGCCACCGTGTTGTACAGTCTCGCTTCTTACTCCTGGGTTTGAATCGCAGTCGGAACAGGAACTTTCTGAGTAGAGTTTGCGTGTTGTCCCTGTGTCTGCGTAGGTTTCCTCTGGGTGCTCCGGTTTGCCCTACCACTGAAAACATGTATAGTAGGTCTGGCATGAGCTCCCTGTATGGCAACCTTCCCATCTCTGTGTGCAGTGAGAGACAAATGCCACCAAAAAAACAATTGTGAAGGGCTTGGGACTTGTGTTACTTAATTACTTCTTAATTACCCTTCTTGATTTTGCTAAAGATAGATTTTATACTGATTCTTATTAGAGTTAGAGATTTTATTTTATTTTAGTGTGGAGTTATTAATCACGTGCTCCTCATTCCTATTTTTCTGTAACTTGTGTTGCAACACTGACATTTCTCCACAGTGGGACGAATATATGATCTCTAAATCAAACGAGGACTAAACTAACACACAAAGATTAATTATGCAAGTCTAAAAATCATAATCAACATTTGGAACAAAAACAAAACAGGATGATGAAATAAACCCTTGATAATGAAGGCTGTACCATTAACATTTAGTATAATGTCATGGTGTTATTTAAACCGGGATGTATTATAGGTTATTCATCTCCTTGTTTATTTTTTGTCGTCTTTTTCTATGCACTGCTTTTTAAGGGTATGACATGCATTCAATCTCGGGATAGTCTTTTTTTCTGAAAAACTCCAATCTCAGGAATAAGGCATTTTCGTTGAGTTTAAGAAGATTGGAGACCCCATTTGTCACAATATTTAGTATACAGTCTGCCTTAAAGTATATTTTCAAGTACATTGAAATGTTTGTAGTATTGTTAGTATTGTATTTTAAAACTGTTCTCCATGTTATGTCGCTATTACGTATTTTTTAATAGTAGCTCTCTGCCTCTTCTGTTGTTTAAAAGTAGCTCTCTGCCTCCTCTGTTGTATATTAGTAGCTCTCTACCTGCTCTTGTGTAAAAGTAGCTCTCTACCATTTCTGTTGTATAGAAGTAGCTCTCCAGCTCTTGTGTCATATAAAAGTAGCTCTCTGCCTCCTCGGTTGTATATTAGTAGCTCTCTACCTCCTCTTGTGTGAAAGTAGCTCTCTGCCTTTTCTATTGTATAGAAGTAGCTCTCTACCTCTTGTGTCATATAAAAGTAGCTCTCTGCCTCCTCGGTTGTATATTAGTAGCTCTCTACCTCTTCTTGTGTAAAAGTAGCTACTCTGCCTTTTCTGTCGTATAGAAGTAGCCCTCTACCTCTTGTGTTTTATAGAAGTAGCTCTCCAACTGAAAAAGGTAAATTCTGTATTTACAATGCAAAAGAACCCTATTACTTTTACCAGTTTCTGATTTTATTTCAATCCAATTTATTTTTATATCGCTCTAAATCACAACACTTTACAAAACCGTTAAATTGGCCAACACATCAGAGAATCAAACAATTCAAACATATTAAATACAATGATAGAAAACACAGCGAGCCATTTGTCCATAAGGAGCAGAAATCTATGTCCATAAATGTTGATAAATGTTGAGTGTCCTGGATCATCACCGATCGCTCTTATTTTTTTGTAACAAATTGAAAGTAAACTGACTAAAAATTGACTTTGACAAAAACCTGTATTGGTTTTGATACAGTGCCTTTGCGAAAGTATTCGGCCCCCTTTAACCTTTCAACATTTCGCCACATTTCAGGCTTCAAACATAAAGATATAAAAATTTAATTTTTTGTCAAGAATCAACAAGTGGAACAAGATCGTGAAGTGGAACAAAATTTATTGGATAATTTAAACTTTTTTAACAAATAAAAAACGAAACGTGTGGCGTGCAATATTATTCGGCCCCTTTACTTTCAGTGCAGCAAACTCACTCCAGAAGTTCAGTGAGGATCTTTGAATGATCCAATGTTGTCCTAAATGACTGATGATGATAAATAGAATGCACCTGTGTGTAATCAAGTCTCCGTATAAATGCACCTGCTCTTTGATTTTTCTTTCATCTCAAACAAGGAGAAGACTGATCAGAGATGCAGCCAAGAGGCCCATGATCACTCTGGATGAACTGCAGATAACTACAGCTGAGGTGGGAGAGTCTGTCCATAGGACAACAATCAGTCGTGCACTGCACAAATCTGGCCTTAATGGAAGAGTGGCAAGAAGAAAGCCATTTCTCAAAGATATCCATAAAAAGTCTTGTTTAAAGTTTGCCACAAGCGACCTGGGAGACACACCAAACATGTGGAAGAAGGTGCTCTGGTCAGATGAAACCAAAATCGAACTTTTTGGCCACAATGCAAAACGATATGTTTGGCGTAAAAGCAACACAGCTCATCACCCTGAACACACCATCCCCACTGTCAAACATGGTGGTGGCAGCATCATGGTTTGGGCCTGCTTTTCTTCAGCAGGGACAGGCAAGATGGCTAAAATTGATGGGAAGATGGATGGAGCCAAATACAAGACCATTCTGGAAGAAAACCTGTTGGAGTCTGCAAAAGACCTGAGACTGGGACGGAGATTTATCTTCCAACAGGACAATGATCCAAAACATAAAGCCAAATCTACAATGGAATGGTTCACAAATTGACGTATCCAGGTGTTAGAATGACCAAGTCAAAGTCCAGACCTGGATCCAATCGAGAATCTGTTTTGCAAGGAAGAATGGGCAAGAATTCCAGTCTCTCGATGTACAAAACTGATAGAGACATACCCCAAGCGACTTGCAGCTGTAATTGCAGCAAAAGGTGGCGCTGCAAAGTATTAGCGCAAGGGGGCCGAATAATATTGCACGCCCCACTTTTCAGTTTTTTATTTGTTAAAAAAGTTTAAATTATCTAATAAATTCCGTCCCACTTCACAATTGTGCCCCACTTGTTGTTCATTCTTGACAAAAAATTTAATTTTATATCTTTTATGTTTGAAGCCTGAAATGTGGCGAAATGTTGAAAGGTTCAAGGGGGCCGAATACTTTCGCAAGGCACTGTATATTCAAAAACCCATACCAAACCTCTTATGCCCCTCTCTGGCTCCCAGCCCAGAGTCTGAGAACCGTGGCTTAAGAGTGTGACTTTTCCAGGTACTTAATAATGAAAATTCTAATCCCTTGATGGATTTGTTCGATTACACAGTGAATAAATCTGATTTAAATAGAGAAGTAATGAACTATTTTTAATTCCTAATCCGTTCTGCTCATAGCCTTAGAGATTTTAAAGCTGCTTTTTAACATCAAATTCTCCTGGGATTGGAAGTTCAAACCATTTTATGTGTTTTTTTTAACTCTTTTACTGGGAAAAGATGTGTAATTTGATCGTCATGTCTCCATGGCGATGCGAAATAGCTGGCGTGGGCAACAGTTACTAGGCAACAAGTGATTATGGTGAGTTTTCTGGTCACCAAAGTCAGACGAGAAGAGTAAATGGACTCTGGACTTCAAGACAGGACTTCTGAGGAATCATGTTTTTATGATTTTTAATTGGGCTTGGTGGCGGTTGCATTAATTAAAAGGATTTTGAGTTAGAAGCTGTGGAAAATACTAACTTGCCTTCACCAGTAGTGTTTATGTAAATTAATAGCTCTTTTTTTGCCAGTTCAGAAAGTTATGTAGATGCATTAAATGTTTTTATGCTCTGGGTTTCTATGGTAATACTGACAACTCCTCTGGTATCAGATAGTTTCAGAAAATGACAGAACCAAATAAAAAAATTAGCACTTATGGAATGTCACTTTTTTTTGGTATTCATATTATGCATTTTTTTTTACAATTGCTTTTTTAAAAGGCATTTAACAGTCATTTGTCTGAGTGGTGAGATTCTCTCGCTTCTCATCCTGTGTTCAGAAAATGAACTTTCTGAGTGGAGTTTGCACATTCTCCCCCTGTCTGCGTAGGTTTTCTTTAGGTGCTCCGGTTTCCTCTACCGCTAAAAACATGCACAATAGGCAAAATATTCTCTGGGTGCTGTAGTACGTCAAACACTGCTCCTCACAGACAATGAATATAGGTCAAATGCAGATAACACATTTCCTTACTGGGGTAAAAATATGTTTAACTTAAGTTTAAGAATTACTTATGTCTGTTTAAGAAACTTACAGCTGTCTTGATACATGTCTATGTCCATGTAGACGCCACGGAGCAGAAGCCAGAGCCCTCACTCCAGGAAGAGTCCAGGGTTGTCCAGCCTTGTGTCTGGAAAACGCACAGGGAGACGGCTTAGGATCGATTTGAAGAAAGGTAAGTCTTTCTCAAAAATATTTTGGTGTTTTTAGCGCAATTCATTATTGGTTAGCCTTGTGGCCATTTGTTTCACATTATTTGCTGATTTTCTTGTTGTCTTAATCTGTGATGCAGTGATGACTCAACTGGAGCACAAAGACACTTTTTTTCTCATGAAAATAGCTTTATTTTTAACTTTATCTCCAGTGGTGTCTTTGATGTGAGCCAATGTAGAATATCAGACAGCCAGATAAAACCTTGCCTGACTTGAGTGAGTTCGCTAGTATTTAGCCTAGCTTTAGCCATCTCCTTGGCCACTAAAGGAGCCCGTGGGGAGTAGAGCGTTCCTTCCTTCCAGAAGGAATTGCAAATGTACAGTGACTTCTTTGCACATCATTTCGGCAATAACGCCTGGAAAAGGTATGAATGAAACCAACTATGGTGGATATATAGGTCTAAAATGTTTTTTTTTGTTTTTTTTACCTGCACAATATGTCAAAGATTTACGATTTCACAAATAAATCCTAGTTTGTGACTCGTTACTTACAATGGCAATCAGCATTTCTGATTCTTTGATTAGATTTGTCAAGTTGACCTTGCTTTTTATCTAGTAATGGATGTGATGTTCTATTGAATCTATAGTTCACACACGTTTATGGAAACACAGAGATCTATGCACTGAGTAATGGGATAACCGAACCTTCTATTGCATCAAATTGGATCAACATTTTGATTTAAAATTTACAAAATACATGATGAAGAGCCACCGCTGTCCAAGATGATCATATACAGAAGACAGAAGCACGCTATGCCTTTAACAAACATCCTAACTATTTTAACAAAGGCAGTGATTGAAAAACATCTGTCTAGACTTTGCCAAAGAATATCTAATTAGTACAAGAGGGATAAAACAATGCAGATCTTATGAGTGGCAGCTAAAATGAAATCCTGCTTTGAATTACAGCCTGGTGACTCACTCCCATCGGACACACAATAACGTCTGATATCCGGTTGGCTTCACTTGTCTAAATGTGTATCTGATTTAATTCCGTGCTTCTGTGTTTCATTCAAAAAGCTGCTGTAATATCAGACTGATTTTAGTTTACCCTGAGTTTAGATGGTTAGATAGATGGATAGATACTTTATTGATCTCTGTAGAAGAGATTCAGGTGTCCAGTAGCAGCAGAAATGCATCCAACAAAACAAATAAATTAGGGCTCTCAAAATTATCGCGTTAACCCACATTAATTACATTTTTCATTATGGCGTACATTGGCTCATGTCCCAATGACCTGCCTTTGCATGCCATAATATTACTCAGAATGCCGCTTAAACATGCTTGTGTGAGATGGGAACAGAGCAGGTAGGCCCTCTGGGAATTCTAGTTTTAAAAGAATATACGCGTGACCGTGGGGCACTTGCTGTTGTTTGCTGTATGAACTGAAGTCCAGATCCTCCGTGGCTGCTAACAAAAACACGGCAAACGGCGCTGCGGTAACGTGGTCCAAGACCATACAGACACAGAACTACATGCAGAATCTGCATGACGTGTGCGTGTCTTTGCGTAACCTGTGCAGAAATAAATACACATATACTGAAGCTGAACTATGGAGCCTCTTGTCTTCTCCTTAAAGTGATTGTCTGGAGTTTGTCAGAAAGAGAGAGAGAGATACTTGATTTGAAAAAAACGACGCAAGCTCCCTCCCCCTTCTTTTCTGATTGGTCTATGCCTACGTTTCCGTAACACTTTTAAATGTTAATCAGAGAACACATGATACATATACATTATTAATACACATGCATGGAGGTTTTCAGAATTACTTGTTAACGTTTTAATGAAAAAATGTTTTTATGCACAAAAAAAGCGATTGCGGCAAACACGGAACAAGCTATTATCATGAATTGAACATTATGCAACTAAATTAAAGCTGGGGTACGTACATTTTCCCTTTCATTAACAGTTCATGTTGGTTGTACCCAAAAGTAAAAGGTTGTGAGCAAAGCAAACAGATTACATTTGGTACGAATGACAATGTGTAATTACATTTGATAATATCATTTAACTTCAATTGGAGTGGATTTGAAATAGAATGTTAACAATGCGATTGTGAGTTAAGCCACCATTACAATGCAATAAATCAACTAAACATTTTTAATCGTTTGACAGCCCTAAAATATATATATAATTTCAAAAATAACTAGCAAAAGTATTAGAATGCTACATTGCTTTTGGTCACATGTTTGAACCGTTTTCTTTTTCATTTTACCATGAACTCCAGCAACATCTCTGGTAGAAAAAAGCAACAAAAATAACGATTGTAAAACCCATAACAGTAACTGATTTTTATTTATTCTTTTATTTAAGGTCATTGTCCTAAAAAAAAAAAAAAAAAAAAAGTTATTATATAATCAACAGACAACCACAGAAATATAAGCATAACAAAAAAACACAAGGCCGCTGATATTTGATATATATATACAGAGGCCAAACATATACACTTTTGATAGCCAGGAACTAGTTACATAAGTAAGTAATCTATATTTATACAGCACTTTTCACAGACCAAAGTCACAAAGCGCCTTACAATTACTGACATTTATCTCTCAGGAGGCTCACGCCAGACCTACTGTACATATTTTTTTGTGGTTGGGGAAACCGTAGCACCCTGAGGAACCCTATGCTTAGGGTTCCTCTTAGGTTAGATAGTTCATTTTCTGTGGTTTCAAAGTTATGTGCTCCAGCTTTAGGTTTTGCTAATACACCAGTTTGGCATTGAACCTGTAGTCTGCAGCCTGTGTCCTCTCTCCGTGAGCATGGTAACTTCTTCTTGTTCTCATTCCTCGGCCCCACTGTCCTTCCCACCCTTTCCTCTCCGCTCCATCTTCCTGATTCGCTCCTTTCAGGGTCTATTAAGTCCTTATTGATCTGTTCATTTCTGCTGATATGAATTCATAGCGAGCCAAAGTGCTGACTCGGCCGTGCTAAAGAGACCAGACTAAATGAGGTCCATAAAGCAGCACTGCACTCTCCATTGCTCCACTATATCCCACTGTATGCAACCCGCGCATGCATGTATGTTTATAAGCCTTTCCCACTCTTGCACTCGCTGACTTTTACTGTTTTAATCTTGCGCTCTTCCAGCACGTTCGGTCTTCAATTCCACTCTGTTGCTGCGGGTTCATTTCTTTTTTTCCATGGTCGTTTTTGCCCCGCAGCTGAACTCGTCACACCACAAAATACCGCCACGAGCTATAGCTAAAGGGCTTAAAGCAAACGGGAACACACAATCTCCGGGAGGTTTAACTTCTAACCCTGCGTTTCAATGGGCAAGAAGAAAGTTAAGAAGTCCTCAAATGGCTTCATGTGTTTTCGATGTCGAGCCGTGATACCTACAGCAGTGGCTCTTGAACTTTTCACTGCAATGACTTCATCAGAAATCTTTTTGTGGTGACATAAAGACGATCAACCTCATAGTTGTGGAGGAAAACATTCTCCATAAAAAAGCACAGCAATAGGTTGTACAAATAATGGCTAATAGTGGTTTCTAATTACAACAATCTGAATTAACATGGGCGATGCTTATAATACAGGGGTGTCCAAACATTTTAGTAAGAGTGCCGCCTTAATTCACCAGACTAGTCCAGGGGCCGATGTCACCCACTGAAAAACTGTCTTGACTGGCATCGGGCTGGTCTGAACTTTAAAATGATCTATAATGTAGCTGAAGTTGGCTGAATGACATTCACAAGTCAACGACTGAATTCCATAAGTACTGAGCTTTAGAACCAGTTATGACATGTCTATATTGGCTGAGCTGGAGTTGGATGGATGAAATGGTGAACTCGTGTTTATGATCTCATAGACTTTTTGTTCGCGAGACAGAGGGCCACACATATCATGACACTGAAGGCCGCAATTGCCCCCAGGCCTCCAAAGGAGGCAGCTCAGTCTGTGTGAACATAGCCTTGATCTTTCAGTGGGGCCTTCAGGCAAAGTGGGGTTAAGTGTCTTGCCAAGGATATGACTGCAGACAATTGTCCATTGTTTGACCGTGACTTGGCTTTTTTATTGATTTGGAGAGTACCTCACTGTTACAGTTTTAGATCACAAAAATAACTTGCTATTCAATATTTTTCAATAACAATAATAACTGACATTTATGACATTTTATCTAATTCACGTTTCAAGCAATAACAACTGTGAAAACCACAACTGACCTTAAGGAGCTATGTTTTGCAGAATGCATTAAAATTATCTTTATTGTAAAACAATGTCTAATGTGTTTTGTAGGTTCTGAGGGGCTTGGTTTCACAGTGGTCACCAGAGATTCCTCGGTCCATGGTCCGGGGCCAATTCTAGTCAAAAACATTCTTCCTCGAGGAGCGGCTGTCAAAGATGGACGCCTTCAATCTGGAGACCGCATCCTGGAGGTACAGTAGCAGTCTGCCCCAGGGCAGCTGATACTTTACTAGTCACTCATTAGAACACAGGAATGACCTCATAATGATAAGGTATTGCAGCTAAATATAAAAATATTTCAGTAATGCACTTTTATGGAATAACTATTTAAAATCCCAAAAGTTTTATCTATCCATCCATTTTCTTCCCTTTAATCCATTTCTGGGTTGGGGGGGTGGTTAAGTGTCTTGGAAAGGAAACAACAACACAGACATTAGTGGGAGTTGTGAACACACCACACGCACTGGTTTGAACCAGAGCGAAAACATACAATTCTAGTCATAATGTAGGCGTCACTCACTTGAGGAGTGAATGGAGAAGCAAAGATTGCACTCCATGTACAAAACTGGATCAAACAAGAATTGATGTACCTAGATTGACAACAGTAAACCCTGCCATGTTTTTGAAACGTTCTCCACAAAAGGAAAAGTTGAAACCTTGCCACCCCAAACCAGTGGATGTTGTACGCACTTCTATTGTTGGCTGGATCCAAAATCTCATCTTGACAGCCGCAGTCTTCAGAGGAGTGCCTTGGAGCAGTCTTGAGCCCAGCAGCCTCTGTATGTCTATTTTGCTGCCAACTTATCCCTGCACTGTAAAATGCTGCTTGTCTATGTCTCCTGCCACGAAGAAAATATCTGTGTGGTTTCCAAAATAGAAGAGCGCTTGGAGCTGCTGTTTATCCATTGTACTGTTATCCACATGTGCTGAATTGTTAACATGTTGTTGATTTGAAGGATTTTCTTTTATACTTTAGCTGTTATTGTTAAGAAATGTTGAGTTCTGAAATGTCCCCACTGTGGCACGAATAAAGGATCTCTTTATCTCAAATGGTCCATGTAGGAAAATGTGTCCCCTGTATTTGACCCATGCTGCTAGTACTGTACATTCTATTCATTTGACATTCTTTTTTCTCAAAGCAAGCTTTATTATTTTATAATTGTGAAAAAATAAATTAGAATTCACCTATAAATGTTTGATACAACAATCAACCACCTTCATTGTCTGGGTAGCTGTGTATGCTACTTGTGTGAAGCCTCTGGCAACTCAAATTAAGTAGATAGATGCTACTCAAAGGGTAATTCTGGACTCAGACTTGCATTTTAATAGCCAGTTCAAATCGATAAAATCAGCAGCTTTTTACCACCTAAAAAAAATGTCAGGATTAAAAACAGTGTCAAAAGCAGACTTGGAGATTCTTATCCCTGCATTTGTCTCCTGTAGGCGAGACTACTGTAATTGCCTGCTCACATCCACATGTTCATCCATACAAATAAAACAAATAAATAGATAATTCTGAAAATAGCAACAGAGGTGGTGTAACCGCTAGGTGGAGTAGGATTGGTCACAGCAGCAGAGGTGGAGCAGCCACTTGGTTCGGTCCATTTTCTCCGCTCTAGTCCAAAATAAAATGCTAACTGCTTTGTTAGCATCTTAATATACATTGATTTGATTGGTATCTGCCTTAAGGTTGTGTGCCACTACAACAGGACATATAGTAACTACCTATTTTCTCAAAAATGAAATAAAACACTCATGCCCAGCTCCACATGATATCTCCTTGACTCGTCATTTCCCTGTTGTAGGTGAACGGAGTGGACATCACTGGAGTGGGGCAGGAGGAGCTGGTGTCCATGCTGCGGAGCACTCGGCAGGGAGAGAGCGTCAGCCTCGTGGTTCTACGACAAGAAGACATGTTCCTGCCCAGAGAAATGGTAAGCCGCTCGGATGGGAACTGAAAAACTTTTGGATGGGAACGAATGCAGTCCTAGCTGTACCATAGGGTTGGGCGATAGATAGATGGATGGATGGATGGATTGATCCCTTGTAGGAGAAATTTAGGTGTCCAGAAGAATACAATTAAATTACATTGAAAACTTGATCTTGACCACTGTTTAAGCTATCTGCTGAAGATGGTCACGTTTGGCTTAAATCAGGCATGACAAGCTCAGGCTCGAGGGCCAAATCCAGCCCACAAGACCAATTTTAAGTGGCCTCTGAAAGGATTTTCAATTATCATTATCACAGTATCTTTCAGCATTGATAGATACTGGTAAAGGAGTTTGACACCCCTGGCTTAAGTAGTCGTTTCCAGTTGTAAGCAATTGTGCAGTGTTTTTTTTTGTATTTTTCATCAGAAAGCTTTATGGTGGAGCTCGATGTAGATGAGATCAAAATAGCAGCAGCTTGTTAGTAATTAGATCACGAGTTGTTCTGTCTCCACATCGCCCAACCCGACTGTAGATTGTACCATTTGAACTGATCAGAGCTTTTATTCAGTGCAGTAATCTGACATTGTTGCAATTTTAGGTCCGTTCAACAGGTTTGCTTTGGTGACACGCATCGCTAATGTTACAATGGCTTTCATACGTCGATGTGACTTGAGTTAATCATTCATGTCTCTATACCCACTTTTCATGCTGTAAATTTTGGATTTTTTGACAATAATTGGACAAAAAGGTTGATTTGAATTTCACAATTCCCTCCACTGTGGGGCTGACATTTCACTAACTAATAAAAAGAACCTTTAAACAAGCTTGTCCTTTCCTTCTTTCCTCTTACCTTTTTAACTAAAACTTGTTCCTCATCTTGTCTGTTTAGTTTACTAATTAGTATGAAAGTTTGAAATTGTTTGTGGAATTTGGCATTTTCATTCGTCTTTGGAATATCTGCAAGTTCCCAATAAAGACCTTGACATTCCTTCTTGCCTTTTTCTTCTAAAACTGATCAACTAATCCTTGTTCTACATCTTATTTTTCTATGACTGCTGTTACTCCTATTGTGCATGCATAAGTTCCTTTGTGTGAAGTTGTATGTCATCTTGCTCAAGGTAAGTCACGTTTTTAATGTAAATTAAATTACATTGCATTGTGTTTTTGCTCTTTTAAAATGTTCAATTCAATTCAAACAACTTGTTTATCCGTTCGGAACTTCATTTACAGACAAAGCACCAGTGGAGGTACATAAGAAACACAAGATATAAAAAGATATAAATATAACAAAAGTGCAGAAATGCAATATAAAATACATAAAACAGATTTCCAAACCAGAAGTTTATAGGCATATGGAGGTGGGGAGGAAGCTTGATGTGGTCCTTTTTGTGCTACAATGAAGCTACTTTTTCCCATTGAATTATGCAGTGGCTGAGTTGGTAGAGCATTGGCCTTTGAGACTGAAGGTCGTGGGTTCATTCTATCATGAGACCGTCTCCACTGACTCCCACTGATGTCTGCTGTTGTTGTGTCCTTGGGCGAGACACTTAACCCCACTTTGCCTGAAGCCCCCGCTGAAAGACCAAGGCTGTGTTGTCACTGACAGAGCAATATCATCCTTCTGTGAACTCACCACCTGCTGGAGGATCAGTGAGGATTAAGGGGAAGAAGGATTGATGGATAGACATTTACAGCACTCTTCATGGCACTCTATATGCTTCACATGGCATTATTTTTTCACTGCCGTACACTACCACTATTACTCCCACTACTACTACTCTCTTTATCAACCTTTATTCTAATATACTACATACTGGTTAAAAAACGTTGAGGTTCAACAATAGGCTGATCATTTAGCAGCTAGTTTTGTCAGTCAAAGTACATCCAATAAACTCAGACGAGAGCTGCAGTGGATCTAACTTGGTCAGGTGCTCACCAGGATCTGCAGTGGCAAAAACACTGGAGACCTATGAAGAGAGGAGACAAAAATCCGAGAGACTCTTGACAATGGAAAAAAAAAATCCTTAAATACACAGGGATTTTAGTAAATACGATAAATATCCAGTCAATACTGAGTCTTGAAATAGTGTGTCAATACAAAGTAGACAGTTGTTATTATTCTACTTCTTGATTTACATATTTTCTCATTTTATGGACTTATTTGTGTGTGTGTGTTTCAACTTTACTGCGTGAGCTGGGTCTAAATGGTTTACCTTGTGGATCAATAAAGTTTGTGTGTGTTTGATAGTTGTTATTGCATTCAGGGCGCTCACACACGTCTGCTCTCCTCGCCACATCCGGACATTCCACTTAACTTGAGTCGTATCAGTTGGCGAGCTAACCTTTCCACGTCTCGTAGAGTTTTATGTCTTCTTTCCTGAGTGTCCTTGTGCGTTTGTTGACTGATTTTTCCTCTCTCGGTCGTCAGGATGTGGAGTTTGCACACGACCACAGCCCCATAGGAAATTCTGTTTATTGAGAGCGGAAAGGCAGCGGAGCAGTGTTGTTTGCATAGAACCATGTCAGGTCTACTGTGACTGATAAAGCCCTCTGAATGTTTACCATGTGCTTATTATGATTTCAGATCCCACTGTAATTTGGGCTGCTTCTCCTCTGTCACATTTCCCCTCACAGACTTCTCTACCTGAATATTTCTTATAAACTTCCTTGTGTTTGTTTCTCCTACATCGTTCTGTTCTGGTTGATTTCCCGTAGCTTTCATTTAAACTTAATTCTGTATTAACTTTTCTGGAGACGGGATGCAACCTGAAGGCCACATTTTCTTGGTTCTTTCTGGTGAAAAGGCTCCAAATAACAAAAGCGCATTGGGGATGCCGTTTGCTGCTATAGTCAAAACAAAAATCTGCCATCAACCAAAATACAAATACAGATTCAGTACTTTATGACTTTCTGCACAATCTTCTTATATTACACCCATTGTTGTGCTGTGTTTTTTCTTTCTCTACCAAATTGTTTTGATGTCAATTCAGCAACCCTCAAATTTAAATTCTCTTCACACTAAAAACATAGAATGAGTAAAATCCTCCAGCTTCGGTAGTCTTGACCTGGTCTTACCATTTCATCGTACAAATTTAATTTCGTACTAGGGTCTGGATTTGCTCCATTGAGCTCTGTTAACTGGTGTGAGGGGTTAACTCCTTTTTCAGATTGAATCGATTGGATCTGGGTTTAGCATAGCTTTAGCATTTATTCTAGCTTTAGCCATCTCCTTTGCCACTAACGAAGCCCGTGGGTTGTAAAGCCACAACATCTTTACAGCAATGACATTTGCTAAACATTCCTCTTGCTACGGCTTAAATTTCTTGACATTTGGAGCTGAACCTTAACAGGTTTCTTTACTATCACATTCTCTGCCGTCGCCAAACTACAACCAGCAAATTCAGCGCGATCTCTTGACGTCACCGACACCTACCTACAACACCTGCCTCGCCCGCTCGTTGACTGGTCAGAGGGGACTCAACCAGGGAGCTGCAGACACTAGGATCAGGCACAGACAGAAATGTTGGAAATGATGATGAACCAAAGTTTACGGATGAATAGTCCCGACCATCAACATCTGGAAATCGATTCCCTGCACTGTACTTACCACTGTTTCTGACAGGTGACCAAGTGGCATTGCAGGATAAGTCACATGCAGAAGCAGCATTTCCCTACATGAACAAGATACTTTAATGGTTCTTTTTTTTCTTACCTTTCATTTATTTCACATACAACAATTCAGTCAATAATGTAGTGAAACCGCTTGGAACCCAAACATTTGTCCCTAGCTGGTTTTAGCAGATACAAAATATAATTCTTATTCAAAATGAACCAAATATTTACAAGTGCTTTGGTAAATATGTGCCCAAGTATTGATTAAGACAAACTGTTGGAAGAAAAAAATAAACTACATATTTTCCTATTAGAAGTTCATATGTCAATTATAATGTCTTTAATATGAATGATATGAAAAGAAGCCATATTATTGGGACTCTTCCTTTATGACTATGGTAAACGGTCTTGGATACATACACAGATGCACTTTCTATAGCTCCAACATTCTTCTGTCTCTGCCGTCTCCTCTCCAGGCGCTGCACCCCGGAGTTCACCTCTGTCTAATTAACAGCTCAGTGTTTATATCACTGTCACAACGCTTTCCAGTTAACTCGCTGCAACTGTGAACACACGCCTGAATTAAGCTTAGGCAAATACCTCTGTCAATCTATTCTTCTGCAAATTCCACCTGTGGGAGAGATGCACACGGCACTATTTCACATTATTGCCTCAAGCTGTGTTTGCCATCAAATTGGAGTCAAAAATAGATCTATGCAACTTCAATGTATGAGGGAAATGAATAATTGCTCTTCTTTTCTTGGTTGTTCTTGAAAAGCTGTTGCCGACAGTCTCAGATATTAAGCCTGTGGTTTTTTGTTTGTTTGCTATTTTACTGGAGGACATCCTCAGGACTAACATTTCCTTGGTGTAGGAGGTAATTTTTACTTATACATATAGTTTTTTTATATATACTTTTTATTATAACATTAAAGAATAAAACAAAGGGCAATAGTTTTGTACAGATAGAAAAACAGACGTTCATACTTATAAGTATAAATATATGCACATACTGTACGTAGACGAGAACAAATTAGAGACTAAACCTATTTTTATAATCTGGCCATTTTGTCCAGCGTTTTTCCAAGATTTGTCTTAAGTCAACTTATACATATAGTTTTACTTCAATGTATTTATACACTGTTTGAGGTCTTGCTTCTCCCACTGATGCGACTAATAATGAAATATAATATAATATACACACTTCCTTTAGCTCATTTGGGGTGACAAATAAGGAAGTTTGTGTCAATAGGGATCTCTGGGTGTCATTTCTTAGACTGCTGCCCTTGCAACACGGCAACGGATGAAGCAGAAGCAAATGGATGGATGAATAGCAATTTATAGCACTCTTCATGAAATGAATGCTTCAAAATGCTTCACATGGTATTATTTGTTCACTGCCGTAAGGCAAGGCAAGGCAAGTTTATTTGTATAGCACAATTCATACACAAGGCAACTCAAAGTGCTGAACAGAACAAGAAAGCATTAAAATCATAAATAATCACAGTACATTAAAAAAAAAAAGATAAAAATATAAAATCCCTCCGTTGTATGCACAGCTAAACAGAACCGTCTTTAACCTGGTTTTAAACATTGTCAGAGAGGAGGCCTGTCTCACATCTTCAGGAAGACAGATTTTTGTTCCAGATTTTAGCAGCATGAATCTGAAAAGCAGCCTCCCCATGTTTAGTTCTGACTCTGGGCACTAACAGGAGTCCAGTCCCTGTGCTCCTCAGAGTCCGGGCTGGTTCATATGGGACTAACATGTCACTAATATAGTTTGGTGCGAGGCCATGGAGAGATTTGTACACAAGCAGAGCTGTTTTAAAGTCTATTCTCTGAGCCACAGGAAGCCAGTGCAGGGACCTGAGGACCGGACTAATGTGGTCGTACTTCCTGGTTCTAGTCAGGACTCGAGCTGCTGCATTTTGAATGTACTGCAGCTGTTTTACAGCCTGTTTGGACAGACCTGTGAGCAGGCCATTGCAGTAGTCTAACCTACTGGAGACAAATGCATGGATAAGAATCTCCAAGTCTGCTTTAGACACTATGTTTTTGATCCTGGCAATGTTTTTTAGATGGTAAAAAGCTGCTGATGTTACTGATTTGATGTGGCTATTAAAATTTAAGTCTGAGTCCAGTATTACCCCTAGATTTGACCTTGTTTGAAGGTTTTAGGGAGAGAGACTGTAGGTGACAGATGACGCTCTCTCTTTGTTTCTGGGGACCAAAGACAATCATTTCACTTTTGTCTGCGTTTAGCTGAAGGAAGTTGTTTTGCATCCACTCACTGATCTGTTGGATACAGTGAAGGAGTGAGTCCACTGGTCCATGTTCTCCTGCAGTCAGTGAGACATAGATCTGAGTGTCGTCTGCATAGTTATGATAGGACACTTTGTTTCTGCGTATTAACTGACCTAACGGCAACATGTAAAGATTGAACAGAAGAGGTCCCAGGATCGACCCCTGTGGTACTCCACAGGTCAGGGCCATATGATCTGAGACACAGTCTCCAATCTCCGTACACTACCATTACTACTACTACTATTACCACTTCTGCTACTACCGCCACTACCACTACTATTGCTACTATGATTTCTACCACCACAAGCCCTGCTACTTTCGCTACTACCCCCAATACTACAACCACTACTCAGAAAAATAATGCTGCCACTACTGGGCTGTCTCTGCTCCCTACCATATAAACTCAAGCAGAAAATTAAAGACTATACACAGACTTTTTTGTCAATTTTATGTGTTTTTACTGTAATCATGATCCGTCCTTTTGAGTCTTCTGTCTTGGGTTGCTTATTCATAAATGCTCCCTTGCTCCTGGAACATTCTGCATACTATTTTGAATACACATTGTCTTTCTGATAATAAAATCTATAATTTTATTGATACACATTAAAATGATCACACAAATTATTCATATTCCACTGGCTCCGCTCCTAGGTTTCCAATCAAAGCTGGTTAATTCACACCCTTTCTCTCACCTAATATGGCATGGTGTAGTATAAGATTGCTTTTCCTGTTTTATCCAAAAAGATTGTAGTACATTTCCCATAGCACTTGTAAATGATGACACTACTTTCTTCAGCATTTCCTCCACCAAACATTCAAACTAAATGATTACAGATCGCTCTATTCCTGTCCGCTCGTGTTTACGGAGAGACAAAACTCAAGAATGACAAAAATTATATCTTGTCTGTACCTCCTCCTCCCTCACTTTTCCTCTTGTTTGAGCCCGCCATCTGCTGCCGCCTGCCAACGCCTCACTGTTGAGAACAAAGTACAACACATTTGTACATGGGGAAAATAGTAGCCATTATTTTCCAAAGGAGTCATGAAAAATATCTGTAAAAATGAAATCTATAGAAAACAAGACGACCTCTTGGTGTCAATCCAATCCAATCCAATCCACTTTATTTATATAGCACATTTCATAAACACGCAGTTTCCAAAGTGCTGCACAACATGCAAAATTGCAACAAATAAATAAATACACACATTTATATAAGAAAATACATAAATAAATAAAATAAAATAAAAACACAGAGGACCACACGACTCACGCGGTGTTAAAAGCCAGAGAATAAAAGTGGGTCTTAAGACGTGACTTAAAACATTCCAACGAGGGAGCTGTTTTGACGTGGGGGGGCAGGGCGTTCCAGAGCTTTGGTCCAGCCACAGAGAAGGCCCTGTCCCCCCGGGTTTTAAGTCTCGTCTTAGGCACCACGAGCTGGAGCTGGCTCTCGGACCTCAGTGCGCGGGGCGGGTGGTAAATCTGGATGAGGTCCGAGATGTAAGGAGGGGCCAGTCCATTCAGAGCTTTAAAAACAAACAATAAAATCTTAAAATCAATTCTAAAATGAACAGGAAGCCAGTGCAAGGACGCAAGGACGGGAGTGATGTGGTCGCGCTTTTTGGTTCCTGTTAAAAGCCGTGCCGCAAAGTTCTGGACTAACTGTAGCCGGTGAAGTGCCTTGTGTGAAATACCGGAGTAGAGTGCGTTACAGTAGTCCAGACGTGAAGAAATAAAAGCGTGCATAACTTTTTCAAAAAGGTTAAAAGATGAAAAAGTTTTAACCTTGGATAAAAGCCGCAGATGATAAAAACTCGAAAAATGGCACCTTCTACTGAGCAACCTGGCTTCCCACAAATGTTATTTATTTCTTCCATATTTATGTATTTATATTTTTCTCAGCTAGTAGTATTTTAATAATATTTTACTAATCTTCTAGCTAGCATTTTTATGTTTTTTTCATTTTCAGGGCCTCACCTTTTTGTCTGTTTCACATGCACTAAATTAATAATAATTGATTAATAATATTCATTATTATTATACAAAAAATGATCATAGAATAAAATGCCAAAAGGGTCTAATCCACAAGAGTGTAAACATAAAGACATAAATATATATTAAAGTGATTGTCTGGAGTTTGTCAGAAAGAGAGACAGAGAGGTACTTGATTTGCAAAAAAAGACGCAAGCTCCCTCCCCATTCCTTTCTGATTGGTCTACACCTACGTTTCCGTAACACTTTGAAATGTTAATCAGAGAACATATTATACATATACATTATTAATACACATGCACGGAGGTTTTCAGAATTATTTGTGAACGTTTTAATGAAAAAAAATGTTTTTATGCGCACAAAAAAGCGATCGCGGCAAACCAGGAACTGCTATTATTATGAATTGCACATTATAGGACACATCTGCAGAGGATCTGATTATGGATATAGGTTCAGTATATACATAAGTACCTCAGCGCGGATGTTCAGAATTCTTTGTTCAGTTTTCATGTAGTTCCAGAGCCTAATAGAGGCTCCGCGAAAACAAACAACTGCGCATGCGCGCAGCTGCGAGCATCAGCGCCGATGATTGACAGCCCTTGGCATGACTCGATTGGTTAACCTCGACGGCACCGTGGATTCTGAACTATAGCTAAGAGAAGTGAAGGCGGGACTTACCTGTAATATTAGAATTAATAAAATGACTTATTTTATATCAACATTTAAGGCCAGGAGGTCAATTTAACACATTTCCTAAAATTTGTAATTCATTTAGAGTTACAGACTATCACTTTAACTTCTTTGTAAGGCTGAGTGAATAGCACTCCCGCTTGTCTGCAAGAAGGTTTGAATCCCGGTCAGAACAGGCTCTTTCTGAGTGGAGTTTGCATGTTCTCCCTGTTTCTGTGTAGGTTTCCCCTACCACTAAAAACATTTGCAGTGTCTTGCAAAAGTATTCGGCCCCCTTGAACCTTTCAACATTTCGCCACATTTCAGGCTTCAAACTTAAAGATATAATACATTTAAATTTTTTGTCATGAATCAACAAGTGGGACACAATCGTGAAGTGGAACGACATTTATTGGATAATTTAAACTTTTTTAACAAAGAAAAATCTGAAAAGTGGGGCGTGCAATATTATTCGGCCCCTATTACTGTATTCGACTGTACAATAGGAAAATCCTCCAGCTCCGGTCCTGACCAAGCCGAGTACCAACAACCGGACACGGGTTCCCGGGCGCTGTTACTATGATGACCACTGCTCCTGACAGAAGCATTTGTGGCATCAGGATGGGTAAAATTCAGAGGACAATTTTTAAATGAATAGGATTTTTTTTCAGGTTTTTTTATTTTTTTATTAGTCCTAGTCACCATTCCAAATCCATACAGCAGTGGCACATGCAACAAACCTGTTCATGATATTGTCTTTTAAAACTTGAGATACTGAGTCCTCTTTTCCCACTTCCCTTTTCTCTATTCTTTTGACAGACAACATCCTGCTTTGCACCATACGCCTCTCGCTATCACACTGACATGTTAAATCAACTAAAGCTGGTGACACATCCAAAACAAAACAACTTTATTGAACACTTTCTTCCCCCCATCCATCACCGCTGCCCCGTAAACCGCGGCGTGCCAGAGCTCGTGTGTCGAAGTATGTTACATTTGCCTCGGTGTTGTCAACAGTGTGACCTCACAGCAGCGAGCGATCTCCATCTGCAATTCCCTCCTCACACACATATGAATACACACACACACACACACACACACACACACACACACACACACACACACACACACACACACACACACACACACACACACACACACACACACACGAATACACACACACACACACTTATCTATATAAATGCACATAAATACGCACACATATATGCACATATACACACACTGGCATACATACACATACACACTCACATATACTGTATATGTATATACACACTAGCACAGAAACACAGATATGAAAGCAGACTGGGGAATGAATGTTAAATAACTGATTGAGCAAAAAAGAATCAAATGAAATACATGTGTTTTTGGGGAAAAAAAACATTTCGCAGCTCGTTAGCAGCACCTGTTTTCGATGTTTAAACCGAAAACCAACTCATGCTAATTATGTAAAAAGCTAATATAACTTTTTTTGGTGACAGCTGTTTAAATGCCATATTTTTTGAAAGAGGAAAAGATTTTGCCATCGTTCCTTCATCACTTGTCTTGCCTTTAAGGACCGCATTTTGGCACTTTACAGCCGCAGCTGCCCCACTGTGGCACCTGATGTTCCCAGAGGTCTCCCATCTGCATCTTTAACTTTAACTAAGGGTGAATTATTAAGGGGCGACAGTAGCTCAGTTGGTAGAGCATTGGCCTTAAGGCCAGAAGGTCGTGGGTTCAATTCCCACCACTGCACCTTCTCCACCGCCTCCCACTGATGACTGCTGTCGTTGTGTCCTTGGGCAAGACACTTAACCCCACTTTGCCCAAAGCCCCCACTGAAAGATCAAGGCTATGCTCACACTCAGAGAGCAGCCGTCCTCCTGTGGACTCACCACCTGCAGAGGGTCAGTGAGGGGCTGGTGCTATGAGACTTGGGTGGCATCTCTGATTGCCACCCCCCTGACCCAGAAATGGATTAAAGGGTAGAAAATGGATGGATGGATGGATAAGGGTGAATTATTTAGAGCTTTGTAAATCCTTTTAATATTTACAATATACAAGAACAAGTATTCATTTACAATGTGTTCAATTGAAGTGGATTTTGGGTCACTACATTTGCTTTGGCCATTTCCTGACTACAGTGCACTTTTTTCAAGTTCTTTAAACTCTGGTGTATGTAAAGTGTAATTGGATTTTGTTAAGAGTGCCCTCTATTGGCTGTTGATCACCAGAGCAAATGACGAAGGACATATTTTTGCTTTTTGGTGTGTTTATGTGAACAGCAGCAAGTCCTGCAAATGCAGGCACATTTACAAGACTTGTTATTTTTATGTGAACAAATTATGATTTTGTTTTCTAATGTGAAAGTTAGTAAGTTCTTTTGACTCCAAATTTTAGTAGGAATGATATTGTCATATAGATTAAAACACCTTGCCATTAAATCATTGTTCTACTCAATTAGCTGTTGCTAAAGTTTCATATTACAACAACAAAACCTGCGGCCTCTAACCATGCACGTATGTGGACAAAATGGACTTTCTTTTCAATGCTAAAACTGTATACAAGTGCGCTTAATATCCAGCTATTAGTGTGAACACCGCTGATAAATATGATCCATCTACAGCAGGGATGTCATAGTCAAATACATCAGAGGTCAAAAAACAAATTTGCTTTAAGCCGAGGGCCTGCTTTAAAACTTATTGAGATTATGCATATAACCTATAGAACCAAGAACAGTCAACCATATCTTATTTAATGATAAATCTAAGATTTTTTGGGTTTTGTCAGTAATTTCAAGTGAAAACATTTTTCAACAGGCTCATAGACAAAAAAAAAAACCCTTCCTACAAAGGGATAACACATGTTCTGAACATTAAATTAATAATCCAATATTTTCTCATGGCTCTGTTTGGCCAGTTCTAATACTAATCTAATATTATCCCGGGGGCCAAGATCTGGCGCCTGGGCCTTGGCTTTGACACCCATGATCTACTGTATGCCTTTTTTGTATATTTATGTAAAATTCTTTGTAATTATCAATACAGCCAGTGTCTTTCATTCCTCTTGAACCGCTGAACGCAGTTGGCGGCTCGGTGTCTAGAGCTCAAAGAGTATCGCGTCTCTGTCACTTCTCTATCTGGTGTTTATTGAAGCTTTATCAGCCACTTCATCTTATCTCTGCTCAGTCACCGCACTGGTTTAGAGCGCTCGGATTGTCACACTTGTCAGATTTAAGGGTCAGGCATCTGGGGATAAACGCAGGTGTTGTCAAAGAGAGATGTGACTTTTTCTACGTTTTCTTTATCAATTACTTGGCGCGCATTGATTGCATGTAATCCTGTCCTAATTAGATTGTCAGTTGTGAATTTATAGCCATCTGGAGCAAAGCAGTCTAGTCCAGTGAATATTGTGGATTACTACCACTTGTTATTATTGCTGCTGCTGCTGATACTGCTACTACTTCTACAACTAGATCACAATTTATAAGGCTGTATGTTAATGTATGAACCACATCTAATAGCTCATAGAAATTATTGTCAACTCATTTAGTAATCAATGTTTTCTTTTCCCTTACATAGATTATAACATGTAAGAAGGCACTTTACGACTCCAATAATTCTTTATTGACTGCAGAATGAAATTAAAATGTCTTTTTTGTAATATTTATTTCAGGCAAAGACTAGAGAAACACAGTTATGAAACCCATGATAACCCATATTTACTCACCTTTCAGGATCTTTAAAAATAAATAAATCAAAGAATAATTGGCCAACTTATCAAAAGAGTTAGTTTTAGCCCTACAATTTGACCTAAACTGAAAATGATAATTTTAAACGTCCATCCCAGAGAACGTTATTGCAGTCTATTTGTGTGGCATTTTCTATAGAACTATCTCTAACAAACACAGGGACTATATGATCCAGAATTTGGAGCCATGTTTTTTAGATAGTCGTTCCTAGTCTTCTATTTTCTTCACTGATTGCCAATTGCGTATTACAATTGACACAGTATATACAAATCATTAGGGGTGCACCGATACCAATACTGGTATCGGATTGGTACTATAGGTTTGTACTTGTACTTGTACTCATCCACAGGACCTGATGCCCTCAACCAATAACCACAATTTGAATTTCCATTAAGTGTCACAACAGTAGTATTTTGTAATGAATTCCCAGGGATAACACTCGTATCGGTATTTGAAAAAAGTGGTATAGGTGCATCCCTAAAAATCATGAATTTTGCAGCCAGCTTTACTCATACTTACCAATGCTACCAACCTCAGCGGAGAACCCTATATGTTCGGATACAGTCGGATATCGACTCATCCCCACGGTCATCCAAGGACTGGGAACCAAAACACAATTACTGTCCCATAGCAGGTTGTGACTGTCCTATTATTTCCACATAATGTCGTTAGTTTACAGAAGGCCGGGCATCTCACCACTGACCCCTTGTTCACCACGGTGACAGTTCCTGACTTCTGTGGCCTTTTCTGCTGGACTCGCAACAGAAACATCTGCTGCTAGTTTCCTGTTTCATACATGTTGCAACTACACAATGTCATTCACTAAACCACAACCACCACAACCATGTCAGCCGTGTCTAATGTTCAAAACCTTGAGCGCACGGGTTCAAAAGTGCAGAAAAAAAAAACACATTCAAATTTGTATCCGGAAAGGGTGGGATCAATATCTAGTTTGGGAAAGCCATTTTCAGTTTCTCATATCCTTAGAATATTATATAAATCAACTTATAGGTATTGTTCCATAGGAGGTTGACCAATGTCTAAGAATATTGATAAATATCCATTAATGTTCTAGAATGTTGTATCTTGGATCATCACCACAGTCCTTTTTGTTAGACACTAATAGTGAACAGACCCTCCTTTTATCAGAGGAAACCATTCTAAAAGCCAATCAGGGATGTAATGAAAGGATGAATAAAACATGTAAATAAATGCAAAAATTATGATAAGATTTTGTATTTTGTTAAAACCCTTATTGCAATTAAAACGTCCTCAAAATGGGTTGACAGCCTAAAACAAAAAAAAGTGGGACTTTTGAACAGAGGCTGAATTTAAAAGGTTATATCTGGTCAGGGGCCAAAATTATATACAATTAGTTTTTGTAGTGGAATTTTTTTTAAAACTTTGAATAATATGAAATGATTGAGACAAATTGATAGCTTTCATATAACATTGCATTACACTGGGGGGAAAAAATCCTTGAAAAGATGAGAACAAAAAAAATGAAAATAAGTAAAATACTACTTAAAATGAATACAACATGAATAAAATATAAATAAAATATGACTTGACAAGATTTCTGAAAATAATCCATCCATCCATGCATTTTCTTCCCCTTAATACATTTCTGGGTCGGGGGGGTGGCAGTCTGAGCTGCACCCAGTACACAGAGCACCAGCCCCTCACTGATCTTCCCGCAGGTGGCGAGTCCACTGGAGCCTTGATTATTCAGCAGGGTATTCAGGCAAAGTGGGGTTAAGTGTCTTGCCCAAGGACAGAACGACAGCAGACTTCAGTGCAAGTTGTGAAGTAGGTCTTGTGGTTGGCTCGAACCCACGACCTTCAGGCTCTAAAGCTAATACTCTGCCAACTGAGCCACTGTCGCCCTGTATATAAACAAGAAAAGTTGTCTAGAAATAAGAAAAAATACTTAAAGCTGCACTAACTGACTTTATTTTCGTATTCATTACGAAAATGCTATCCATGTCCATGTAGTGCATTGGGATATACGTCCTTTTGAAGAAAAAGTAGCGCAGATTTGTGATGGCGTGACATTATATTTTAGATACAGTTTTTATGAAACAAGGAAGAGAATGCGTTTTGGGTCTCTGATTGTGACCAATCACAGCGGACCACTAGCCCCCACTTTCGTGAGAAATCTACTGGTCCGTTAGCACAGACGGCTGAGTTAGCACAACAAGCGGCGGAGCTAACCTGAAACTTCCTCGTCTGCGTCACCAGTTACTGCTTACACAGCGAAACAGCCATCCAAAAGAAAGTCCCGTTCCTCCGCGCTTCCCGGTTCTATCGTTCTATGGTCACGCCATCCACGTGCAAATCCATATGCATGGTTTATCCATATTGGGAGACGCTAGCTCCGTCAACAATAGTGGATGTGTGTGAGGGGCGATAGCTTCGTGGGTGCGGGGAGGGGAGCAGAAAGAGTGAGGCCAGCGAGTCTGCTGCTTCAAAATCCCAAAGTCAGTTAGTGCAGCTTTAAAATAAGCTTAAAAACTCACTGCTCCGACTTTTTTTTCGCTAAGATTTCTCTTAAGTAAAGAAAAACTAGTAAAGGGTTAGTTACAAACTACAAACTACACTCAAGCAAAAAATAAAATAAAAATAAAACTACATTCAAGCAAAAAGATTAAAAATTGCCATCTCAAAAAATGCATGATGATTGATTCGTGTTATTTTTAGTAAATACATGTATTATAAGAATTTGTTTTGATTGTATGGTTAGAAGTGTTTCTGCTCCTATAGAGATCAACAAAGTATTTATTATTGTACAAGTGAAAACGTTGCAGTGCTTTTTCCTTTACGCTTGTCTTTTACAAAAAATACACATTAATGGTCGCTGTGGTTTTCTTCCTACATCTACCTTTTGTTTATTTTTTCTAATTAACGTACGTTTTTTTCCATCCTCCATTTCACCATTACCATCATGTGAACAATAGGCTAGTGCTCTGTGGACAAGGCTCTATCTCTGGGCTCAGGGCATTTTCATAATTCACCTCACCCCTCCATTACGCTGCCTGTGTCCCCTGGAGAACTCACCTATGCCATTTGTGTGTGCGCCATTACATCATTACACCCCCCATAACATTTAAGGCCTTTCTGTTGTCTGGTAAATGGATCCTTGGGCAGCCATCACAGCACGGGGCCCACAGCACACATTTGGAGCTTGGACGTTGTTCTTAAAGACATGCCGGATCTTTGCCAGTTTCTAAATATTCTACATCAGGCATGTCCATTCTTTGGCCCCTGGGGCAAAATCATAAACACTAGTTCACTGTGTCATCCATCCAACTTCAGCTCAGTCAATATGGACATGTCTTACCTCGTTCTAAAGCTCTTACGTCTGGAATTCAGGTGTTGACTTTATTTGTACTGTATATACTGTACTGACGTGGTTTTCGATTTTGTCACAAACTTCCCTTAATGGTGCTTATGTAGCTGGTGAGATGGTAAACATTTATCATTCAGCCAACTTCAACTCTGTTATAGATCATCATGAAGCTCAGAACAGCCCGATGCCAGTCAAATATTTCAGTCATGTCGGCCCCTGCACTAGCCTGGTAATCTAAAGTGGCCCTCTTGCTAAAATGTTTGGGACATACCTATTCTACTTTAGAATATAATTAAAAGCAATCTTGGTGATCATTACCTCTGTCTGGTTTTAATATCTTTCATCCATTTTATATATGGTAATACAAGTTATAAAATACATTCTAAATCTGAGCAACCCAATTCTATGTTATTCTGTTATTCTATTGTGTGTTCTGAAATCTGTACTGAACATCTGCTGGAGGTACCTAAACTAAACTAAACAGCTGTAGCAATGTCTATAACCGATGTCAATAAGCTGATATGGTGGTATATATTCCTTGAGGTCCAAATTTGCTTGTTGCATCATCAGCGGCTGGAAGTGTAGTTACTTCCAATAAATGGGTGAGCACTTTCTGGATTACCACCTAATGACATCATGCAGTAGGGATTAAGCGTTTGCAGTTCTCTTGAGGAAACCTAAATTTGCAAGATTACTCAAGCATGCGTGACTGAAACTAATCCATGTAATATTTTTCATGAAGACAAAAATATTGGCAAAAATAGCTTTCTTTGCAAAGTTGACTTCTTTTTGAGCTTTTTAGTCATGTTATAACATTGTTCCTTAATCAAACAACAGACCCGGAGTGCTTCTTGGATTCACCCACATTAACTCTACCGCTTCTATCAAACCTGTAATGATGTGATGTCATTGTTACCATATGACATCATGTTCAGAATATTGTTGTATTCTCGGTTGGCATTAGATAGATAGATCGATGGATAGATGTTTTTGTTACTTAAAATGTGATTGCGTGACTGTTTGCAGCCAGTAATTTTCAATTTTAAAAAAAACAATATATTCAATTTGACTCCTCCCTCTGGTGGTAGCATATGGCGTTACGTGCAGAAAACATGTTATTCCACTGTCTAAAACATTAAAGTAAATATTTTTATTGTTTTTAAAGGCAAACAACAGCATTGGTTTCAAACTGGCAAATTAATGCATAATGCTTCTTTACATTTAAGATCAATTTTCTCCCAGACCTACATTTCTCCTGTGTGCAATCAATAAAGTATATTTTATCTTATTTGTTGTGGGGAATAAAATAAAACTGGTTCATTTGACAAATATAAGAACACAAAATTTCAGCATCCCAAAGTGCCAGTCTAAGAGAGATACGGTTTTAGGAGTGATGAGTGGTTAGGATGATTGAAAGGAAAAGCTGTAGTGGAAAAATGAATTGCCAAGTAAAAGTAATCAGTCATAATTGCACCTGCGAAATAACTCAAAGATGCATTTAAAAGCTACCACACTGGGTCAACAGATTTCAAGCTGAAAACCAGTGATTACGGCTTTTGAAATTAAAATAATGGAATTTTTCAGACGTCGCTCTTAATCTGTAAAACCCAATACAGTCTGAGTTGGTAATTATATGGCGAAAGTACCGTAGCTTGCTTTTCTTTCCGATGCTGTGTTTGAAGTCGTTGGGAAGGTCATGGATTCTCCTATCAGGTGTGGACAGTCTGCGAGAGGCAGTGGGGAAATACTATTTTGTGCCGAGTAAAGGAGTTTGTGTTGGATTAGCTCCTGTTAAACCTACAATCCCTGCAGACAAACATCCTCTAAACCACAGTCTGCTGACCCACCAGACTGCTACGGACAAAATACACACACAAATATATGGTCAAATACACATAGGCAGGAAGAGATAATGATGTGTATATGCCGAGACTGTCATGGGATAGAAGAAAGATTGCTTTATCACGGTGGGGGAAAAGATGACCGAACATTTGTGAAGCAAAACAGACTTTGCATTTTTATAAGCATCATTGTAGATCATAGATTTTATTCAGTACAGTGGTTGCTTAATTAAGCCGTTAAAGCACCTGAGACAAAGTAGAGGCTGCTGTACTTTTGGATAATTAACTTTTCTCAGTAACTTTGTTGATACACAGTTGTACAACTAATTCTGCTACACATTGGCTTACAGTTGAAAACAAGAATGCATTGCAACAGGGGTGTCCAAACATTTTAGGAAGACAGCCACTTTAGACTGGAATCAGACACTCTCACTTCTCAGCAAGAAGGTCCTGGGTTTGAATCCCTGTCGGAACAGGGTCTTTGCGAGTGGAGTTTACATGTTCTGCTCCGGTTTCCCTTACCACTAAAAAACATGCACAATTGTTTAAATCCTGTAGCTCTGGTCCTGACCAAGTAGTGCACCAACAACTATAGATGGGCCCCGACCACTGCTCTTGACGGAAGCCATAGCCGCATCAGGATGGGTCAAATTCCACAGAGCCAATAAAGTGCACATTAATTTTTTTCCTGAGCTGTAAAATGAGGTCTAACACATATCAATTTATTTTTAACAGATCTGAGGTTGGCTGAACAAATCACAAATGTTTGCCATCTCACTATAGCACCTGTATGTGTAATGTGACACAATACAAAATAAAGTCAATATAAACAAAGTCAACGGCTGGATTCTAGATTATTCCAACAGGTACAGATTGCATGTATGGACTGAGCTGAAGTTGGTTGAATGATACTGAAGTTATGTTCATGATCTCAAAGACGAATCTGGGCCGGCAAAGCAGAGTGCCAAGTAAGGATAAATTATCAAAATTCAGCTTGAAAAAAAAAGTAATTGATTTTTAAATCACTGTGGCAGGTCATTTTGATCCGAAGATAGACCAAAGAAAAAAATCAACCGTTATTTTGTTTAACATATTCATTGTCGGACAAAATAATCCCAAAAAACTGGTAACAATGTTATAAATAAGTCTTTCTTGCCACACATTTCTTAATTACATTTCCTCCATCAGTACAACAGCTTTCATTTTTGCTGCTATGAATTTTTTTTTTTTTTATTTTTTATTATCATCTATCCAAGCCTACAGACTCTCCCCACTCTTATTTGTGTTGACAATACCATATGTCTGTGTTTCTCTGCCATTTCTCTAATAGTACTGCTTCTACAAAGTCAATCTCTTTGTCTGCTCCCCGCTCCCCTCCTCTCTGCTCCATACCTCCTGCTACTACATCTTTCCCACTCTTCAATTACCTTGTGGAAATGTGCAGGTCATTTTATTGATATTGCTGAACTGAAAGAAAGCGGGGGATAAAAGGATTGGGAGAATAAAAGCATAAGGTCCAAATACTGGTCTGTCTTTTCTTTTTTTGTTCGTGCAAAATAGACCACAGCAGCAATTTCTCACTGACTGAAATGTAGCTTGAAAAATCTTCCCTCTGATGGTTTGTCTTAAATGGAAAAGCTTTTAGTTTGAGCTTTTTGGTTTTGACCTGTTTCCTTATCCTTGGTTCACATCGGTTTGTCACATTTACACCTTAAACTTTGCAGCGGCTGAAAGATCGTTTTATGTGGTGCATAGTCCAACATTTGCTGAACTCGTCATGGATGTAATACGACCTAGTCGCGGGTGTTTGACTACGAACATGTCCGTCTTGCATAAATTCAATTGCAGCTGTTTGAAAAATCCCTGAGCGACAACATCAGTACATCTGACCTTTACTTTAACAAGGACACAACCAGGACTGCTTTAAAAAAGAGGTTTTTAATCTTAATGGGATTTTCCTGGTTAAATAAAGATAAAATAATGATAATAAATATGTATATACATTTAAAATGATTTATTGTTTGAAGTTCTTAGTCGAGAATGTATTTGCCATCTGCAGTAAGGCCACATTGGAAAAACTGCAAGACTACCGCAGTGTGCACAGTACACACCGGAGCTCCTGTTGTGTCAAATAATCAATCTTTTGTGTGGAATTTGGACCAGTATGTCCAAAAGTGACCTAAAAGACAATCCGTTTTAAATCCCTGTAAAGTAGGATTCTCCAACAATTCAGACTGTTGAATTTAAGGGCTTTAAAATGTATGCATCAAAAGTTTGAAGGTGATTTTTTTCTTTCTTTTTTTAACTAAAAACTTTGTTTAACCAGGGACTGAAATATTGCAAAAACAAATATTCCATTTTTGTTGTTGTACCGGTAGTTTATAGATTCAGGTCTATCCAAAATTCAGAATCTGGTTTTTTTCACAGAATTTCACTCTGCATTGACATTTTCAGTGTATTAATCATTTCAAAGGCGTTTGTGTCATTTTGAAATTTGAATTACACAAGTTGACAGCCAAAAAATGTTCAGGGGTCTCTCAACTGATTTAGACTAATGTTGGTGTTCTGAGTCCGATTATCACATGCATTTTGCTCTATCAGGTTAACTTTTTGAGATACAGCCATAGTGTTACGGATTACGTACGTCTACGTTATTATGAATTCTGCTTATCAAATTTGATGGAGTAAATAAAATCGTATTGACTTTGGATATGTTGACTTTAATTTCTGGAGGAAAACGGAAAAAAACGTCAAGGGTTTCTCAGCTGATGATCCGCAGAAATTTGTTTTTTACGCAAAATTGATAAAAAAAAATATTTCTGTAGCAAATAATCCTGACCTGATTGAGCAAAACCAAGGTCATTTTCGGACTCAGAGCATCAAAATTAGTCTAATTCAGCTGAAAAACCCTGGACTATTTTCAAAAAATGTTTTTTTGTTACCCAGTGTTATCTTTGAAATATGTAAACGGAATTTTTAGTGACTGAAATGCAAAGACAAAAACATTCAAGCATGATTTTTCTTGTGTAAAAATTTCAAATGGAAAAAAGTCAACCTCATTTAAAATCTGATGACACAAATTATAACGTCTAGATCCCAATTTACACTTCCAAATATATGATTGTAATTCACTCATAATAACATTATCTTTCAGTATATTTTGGGGACCTGGGGGAACTTTTTAATTGTAAGGGGTGCAAGGTTTTGTGATTCTAATGTTTTTTCTTTTTTCTTTTAAGTGTGTGTTTAATGGTGATTTTGGTGTTTTATGGGATGATCTGTGCCTTGTGTAGTGTGAACTGGGAAGCGCCTTGGTTTTGCTCTGTATAGGAAAGGCACTCTACAATTAAATATTGACAGATTGAAAGTTATCTAACTTTAGGGACAATGTAAACCAAAATACAATTTCTCTCTTTCTCTCCTAGACCGAAAAACATGTTATGCCCCCCTAGGTATTCAGTTTTATTTATATATGCTTATATATTCTCTTATTGCAATAAAAAAAACTGTGAACCTTAATTTACACAAAGCTGCCCAACAAATGTATAACTCATGCGTAATTATAGCTGTGATTGATTGTTTGTCCACAGAAAGAAGAAGTTCCACGTGGGCCTTACTTTATCCCAGAGAGTGGGAAAGAGCAGCTGATGTTCGAGATCCCACTGAACGACACGGGATCGGCTGGACTCGGTGTCAGCCTCAAAGGAAACAAGTCCAGAGAGACCGGGGAGGACCTGGGCATCTTTGTCAAATCCATCATTCACGGAGGAGCCGCTCACAAGGTGAGAATCTCTCTTCAGGCTACCACAAGGAATGCCCCTTTTTAAACGTGTTTTACCCAAAAATAATGGAATGCCAATGTCTAAAGTGTTCACATGGGGCATTAGACTATCTTCTTTTGTGACTGACCTCCAAATGAGGTTTTAAACTTTCCTTAAAAGTACCAGTTATTCAACCTAGTCCACCATACCATCGTACTCATTTCATTTCGTAAGGTCTGGATTGGCTTCATTGAGCTCTTTTTTTCAGGTGGGAGGGGTTGACTCCTTTTGCAGATTGAAACGATTGGATCTGAGTTTACCGTGACAAATGTAATGCGCCCGAGTGAGTGAGGCATTTAGTATGTAGCCTAGATTAGCATTTAACATTGAATTAGCATTTAGCTTAAATTGCCAACAAATTTTGCACAAACTCTGGACCACACCAGCATTAACTAGCAAGTAACTAAGAATTAGAAACAAAACTATTTAAATTAATTTCTTTGTGTTGTTTACTTGTGTTTATGTTTGTTTTTTTCTTCTTCTCTATTTTTCTTTTTTTTTTTATTGTCTTGTTTTTGTGTCATACTTGTTCGGTTTGGGATTTTTCTTCTGTGTTTTTCTTTTTATGTTGTATTATTTTTGTGTTCTTGTTGAATGTTGATGCGTTTGTCTGCTTTGCTGTCTTTAATAAGAAAATAAAAAAAATAAAACATGTATGTCTGGATTGAGCTTCCACCCAAAATCACAAGCAGTCCTCACAGGGCAGTTTTTCTAATCTTCACCAAATCACAGCGTGCTTCATTCAGCCCAGACTCTGACAGACAACAGCACTTACCCCACACCTGTGCCGCTCTTTCACTGGACACTCTGTGAAGTGGCACACTGGGATTGAAGCATGTTTTATTTTATCTGACAGGGAGTCATTTTGAAAACACAGCTGACAAAGATGTTTTTACCTCTAACTTTTGACACACTGTTGAATTATCGTCAACTAGGGATGCTCAACTGTAAAGCTTTATATGTACCTTGCATTCACTGTACACTTGTTATTGCTCAAAAAACAGTGACTACATTACTAAAACAGTTTTGGGTGTCCATAGATTTGAACTGTAATAATGAAACTAATACATCTTTATCTGTTGCACAGTCAGCATGGTAAACAATAAACACACACTCTCTGGTCTCTCTCTGGTCTGTCTTTCTGGTACGACTTTCTGGTCTCTCTCCCAGGTCTCTCTCTGGTCTCTCTAGTCTCTTTCTGGTCCCTCTCTCTGGTCCCTCTCTTTGGTCTTGCTCTAGTCTCTCTCTGGTCGGTCTCTGATCTCTCTCTCTCTGGTCTCTCTCAGGTCTCCCTCTGGTCTCTCTCTGGTCTTTCTCTCAGGTCTCTCTCAGTTCTCTCTTAGGTCTCTCTCTGGTCTCTCTCTGGTGTATTTGGGCAGGCCATTCCAAAAACCACAGATCTGCAGCATAAAAAAACATCTAACAACACATTTAACCCTCTGTATTTACTGTATATTTATAAATGTTTGGAAAAATTTGAGTGGACCCCAGACTTTTAAACCCTTTTCCTTTCCTACTCCTCACACTTTGCACCTGTGTGTTGAGCAGGACAGCCGGCTGCGAGTGAATGACCAGTTGGTGGCCGTGAACGGGGAGTCTTTGCTCGGAAGATCGAACCACGACGCCATGGAAACGCTCCGCCGCTCCATGTCCCAGGAGGGGAATGTCAGGGGCACCATTCAGCTGGTTATCCTCCGGTTGTTGCTGGTACTAACACATCTATTCATTACTCCTTTTTTACCCAGGGAGCTACGCTACTCCAGAGGGAGACCAGAGGGAGAGACCTGAGAGAGAGACCTGAGAGAGAGAGACCTGAGAGAGAGAGACCTGAGAGAGAGAGAGACCTGAGAGAGAGAGAGACCAGAGAGAGAGAGAGAGAGAGAGAGACCAGAGAGAGAGAGAGACCAGAGAGACCAGAGAGAGAGAGAGACCAGAGAGAAGAGAGAGAGAGAGAGACCAGAGAGAGAGAGAGACCAGAGAGAGAGGCCAGTAGGGATGGGAACCTAAGGTTACCTCACGACGCGATACAAAGCTCACGATTATGATTATATCACGATAATGATTATATCACGATATGACGATTAGCGATATATTGGTCAGCAATATACTGTACCATATGCCAATATATGGCATACATAAAATAGAAAAATACTAAGTGAAAAAATACGCTTTATTTCATGATAAATGGAATGGAGATGTGTAATCTAGCCATATATTAAGTATTGATACTAATTATAAAATTTAAAAAAAATCAATACTTGGCAAATGCATATCAATAATCGATCGCAGGAGAAAGTATCGCGATATATCGAAAAATCGATATATCGTCACACTCCTAGGGACCAGAAAGAGTGACCAGAGAGAGGGACCAGAGAGAGGGACCAGAAAATGTATTAAAAAATGTATTGATGTGAAAGAGCCTAATATTTGGTACAGTCATTATTTATCCGCACATATTTATTAATAGTGAGAAACTAAGGAAATTTACAATAATATATAATAATAAGGAATAATACAATATGAAGTGAAGTATATGATTTGGTTTGTTCATTTCTAAATCCTTTGGCGAGCTACACTGAAAAAATCACAAAAATATGTATTCGTAAAATACCTCTTAAAATAGGCAAGGCAAGTTTATTTGTATAGCACAATTCATACACAAGGCAAATCAAATTGCTGAACAAAATAAGAAAGCATTAAAATCATAAATAATCACAGTACATTAAAAATTAATATAAAAATATAAAATATACAATCCCTCAGTTGTATGCAGTTGTAACAGAACTGTTTTTAACCTGGTTTTAAACATTGTCAGAGAGGAAGCCTGTCTCACATCTTCAGGGAGATTGTTCCAGATTTTAGCAGGATGAATCTGAAAAGCAGCCTCCCCATGTTTAGTTCCGACTCTGGGCACTAACAGGATTCCAGTCCCTGTGCTCCTCAAAGTCCGGGCTGGTTCATATGGGACTAACATGTCACTAATATATTTCATAAAATAATAAGAATGAGCTGCAAATAGAAGAAGAAATCTTGACTTAATGATATTTCTTAAAATAAGACTCTAACACTAGCCCCAGACAACTTGATTCTAGAATAAAAACATACTTCTTATTTCTTAATTTTTTTATCATAAGAAAAATGCTAGTAACTTAAAACTAGTAAAATAATCATGACTAATACATAATAAAAAACATACATGACAAACTACTTTAAAAAAACAAAACTTGCCATTATAAAAAGAAGCATCATTTCTTTTGTTTTTAGTAAATTGACCTTTCATTGCTTTTCAATGGGGGGAAGATGACCAAAGAATTACATGTATTGTTCCATTTCTTATGCAAAATATGCTTTTAAGAGCCCTGATGTACTGTTTTCTCCTCTCACGTTTTGGCTTAATTACACTGATTATTATCTTTAATTGATTTTTACTCTCTTGCATTTAGCACAGAAGCTTTTCGGTACATGGTGATTTGGCAACATCACATTTATTTAAATAAGTAATGTCCTCAGTGGCTCCGTTGGTAGAGCTTTTGAGCATAAAGGTTGTGGGTTCGATCCCCACATGAGACCTTGTCCACTGACTCTCACTGATGTCTGCTGTTATTGTGAAGGGATCAGTGAGGGGCTGGTGCTCTGTGAATTGGGTACAGCTCGGACTGTGGATGAAGAAGGTGGATGGATGGATCTTTAATAGATTTTTGACAGAAGTTTTTTTGAACATGGTGAAGCACAACAGATTTGGCATATTTAATGTCCACAGTCACTAATGCTCTCTGTGCTCATCAGAGGGTCAGGTCTCGGTCAGGTCTAGCCGTAGACTGTAAATATTAACGTGCGTAGTCATGCCTATCTCTGGCGTTGAAACTAATGTGCCATCACTTTTATCTTCTATGGGGCTTTGCTGTTACCAGCCCTATTCATTTAACAAGTGCATTCAAAAGTCCACAGCGACTAAACTGGACTGGCCCAAAAGAATTACTCACCTCAGCATAGACAAAACCTAATGTAGGAGCCTAAACACAGCCTATTATTTCTATTTGAATAGAAGAATTTGTTATTTTTGGTCGTTTTTCCAGGATTCTGGCTCCAGGCCACTTAAGGCACAGGTGTGTCATGGGCACAGTATGGAGTGGAGCTTTTTGACCTTGCTCCCTGACTGATTCTTACCTTTTTCCTTACTCAGGACAAAAATAACTATTTACCTAGTTTTATTTTGCTTTTTTTTCCCCTGTAAAAGTTTTGATTGCACCTACCTCTCATGGGTTTATTTGCTGCAAACGTCTAATATTAATCCTCCACAGGAATATTAATATTGTGATTCAAGCTAGCTCTAGTCTTTTTTTTTTTTTTTTTTTTTTTTTATGACCGAAAGATTTGCAACACCGCCAATTCCACACTGTGTCTACTATTTCTCACTGTAAAAAAGTGACAAAATATAAGGAGATTAATGCTTTTAACTTCTTTTTTTATCTCAACTGTAGTATGTTTTGACTCTCTTAGAACAAGATTGGCCAATGGAACTAGCAGTTTAGTCTTATGTTTTTAGTCTTATGTCTTTTTTTTTGTATTTATGTATTTATATCTCATTCAAAGGAAGACATTTCTTGAATTATCTTGTATATTTTTAAAACAAGACATCATTGCTTGCAAAAGAAAAAATTGAGAAGGAAGCACTCTGAGAACTGTGTTCTTTTTAATGAGAGCGACGCGTTTCGACCAGAGTCTTCGTCAGGGCAGTGAGTGTCGCAGCTGACACTGCTGATTTTAAGGCGTCAAACACCATGTGACAATGCAATATGTACAAAATACATACATGAAAATGAAATAAATAAAATAAAATAACAGAGCAACAAAATAAGTCAGAAGTTTGAGTATAACTGACAACACATTATTGCTTTTCCCATTGACAAGTCTTGTTTTTAGATAGTCAAAATGTACCTAAATTAAGATAAAAACACTTCATTCACACAATTATCACCTTATATTTTATAATTTTTTGCAGTGCACAAGCTGAAGCTAAAGCCCATCTATTCTTACACTTTCCTCTTTTGTCTATTTTTTGCCTATTTTACTCTATCTTTCCATCTCCTCTCCTGCCTGTCTCTCCTTCCCTTTCTCTGTGCACGAGTCACTGTAGCTCTGTATCCTCTTTCTTTGTGTTGAAAAGGTCCTTTCTATCGCGGCTCTCGGCTCCTTTTTTATGCCGCTCTGTAGATTATTTGCACAAACCCTTGAGCTCATAAAGCCGGTGCTTGGCTGGAGTGTGAATGGCCTTTTGCATGTTCCGCCTCAAGTGAATGAAAAACACACTGCTGTACGCTGCATTAGCCGAGCTCTTGTGCTTAATAGAGGCTCTGTTTTTATACTTAATGTTGTAGAAAGGTGCTCGCTGTTCTGGAAACGGTCAAACTAGAGTTCAAGTCTGGGAAAGAACATTCTGAATGTCGCCTAGACTTTGATTTCTTTTACTTTTCTTAACTGTGACCTACTTTGCTTTGTTCTGTTATAGTCATAATCAGCTATTTCTATTATGTTATGTCTCATTTATATTTTATTTATTTTGTGCCAAGAGGCCCGAGCGGTGCTATCAAATCCTGATCACAGATTAAGTAAAGCTGTTTTGGCTAACTTTTATTTTCAAGAGAGAGCCCTGGGACTCACTTCTTAACAGAAGCATTATTCTTCCGAGAGGGAAGAATAATTGTAATTTTGTCAATCTAAAAAAAGTAGTTAAAGTAGCACTATGTAAACATCTGGCCAAAAGTGGTACTGCAACCTCTCCCACTCTCCCTGACTCGGGGTACCAGATATGCAGACGAATCCAGCTGAATAGACAAGAGTTTTGTCAACAACAAATCTCTAACCAAAACCTTTTTTCACAAAGATAGAAATCCTGGTTTTATTCCTTGTTTTGTTATTAATGATTTGAGAATCATAACAAGACCTTTTTTAGTACTGCAGCCAGGGAGATTAGCTTATCAAGGTGAGTTCTGGCAACCTGGTTCACAAACTTTCTGATTGGTGAAACATTGGAGGGTGGGACATTGAAATTAAAACAGGTTTTAGGGGCTGTAAATCCCATTTTGAAATTCAAATATTTCTGAACTACAGTTATCAGTTAAAGAAGTATTGGAAAAGACCATGGTTTGTTAAAGCCTTCTGACATATTAGGGCCCTTTTAATGATGACTTGACATGAAAATCTTACACATTGCTATTTTAGATATTCCAATAAGTGCCCTTAAGAGCTTTTTTTCTTTAGAAAATGTTGTACACTGTTGTATTTTTTCTGGGCTTTAATCAAATGAACAAAACATATCTATTTCAAAAACTCTGAGAAATGTGGAAAATTAGGACAAACTCATTCGGATGGCCCTTTAATTGCAGTTTCAGTTCTTACATAGGTTTTTCAGTTGGCAAAGAGTTGCTTTCAGACAGAATCATTTTTCGCGACAGCTTCTTCACAAGACAATCTTGTGCAAACTGGATCCAGATGTTATGTCTGTGTTTGTCCACTTGGGGAAGGCTGTTGTTCTTTATTGTTCAAACAAACAATTACAATAAAACTTTCCATTCACTGATTGAGGATTTGGCTCAAAAATCGTGTTGAATTATTCCTATTAGGGATGTACCGAATCCAGGTTTTTGGGGTTCGGCCGAATACCGAATCCACTGGTTAAGATTCTGCCGAATCCGAACCCGAATACCGAATCCTATTCCATCGTCAGTCCATTGATGTTTCATATGCAAATGTTTTAACAGCGGCGGTGTTGTGTACCGTTTAGGTCCTTACCACCACGAGACAAATCTGCATTGCAAATTGGACATGTAGCTCGACCAGAATCTATTATTATAACATTTATAATAATCCTGCTTATCATTAAACACAAATACATTCAGTTCACAGCAGTGTAAAACTTCAGTGATGTACAGTGAAGTACATATATTACTGTGCATGTCATGTAGAAATAAGAGCTAAAGCACCATACATGCATAAATAGCTTCCACTGGTTCAGGTCAAAACATTACATATATGGACATTTGAGAAATATGCCAAACTCGTAGAGACAAGTTGAGAGAAGCTAATGCTAAGAGGCTAGTTGCCTAAACATGGACTCACCAACTCTGCTTCCACAGTCATACGCAGCTCAGATGATCAGAAGTACCTGGCACTGGTAATCGGCTCCATAAAGTTGGTGAATAGGCAGTTAGTTTATGATCCATCAGAACCGCATTACAGGTGAAAACAAGAATCATAACATCCCCTCGCTCCGGCGTATAACTAGAGCTAATTGGCCCGCGGGGATCACATGACCAGGAAGAGACCTCAGCGCACCCAAAGAGGAACAGAGAGCAAGAGGATATAAACCTCCGCTAAAGTGCATGTTTATTTACACTTCCGAACAAATCTGATTTCCGTGACAAATCCAACAGCCACAGCGCGCATAGTGTAAGTGCAGGGTTCGGGTTCGGTGGGGAAAAATTCTAAGGTTCGGCCAGAAACCGAACCCCGTCAAAAAAGCCAATATTCGGCCGAACCCGAATCCTGGATTCGGTACGTCCCTAATTCCTATCCTTATATATTTTATTATTATGTATATTAGTTATGCTGCCAAAGGATAAGCCCTCTTGATCTTCCCACTTTTGCTTTGATTTTCTACTATTGACTGGATCTATTTTTGTCCTTTTGCCTCATTTCAATGTAATCCATAATTGCCTATACAGTAGTGTTGTGCATGGACTAATTGGCCCTGCAGATGTATCTGTGGAGCCATTGACTGTCAATAGGTTTGAGCTGAGTGCTGTTTGCGACTTCAAAGCAAGGCCTGCTCTGTGGTTTTGTCTTAAGAATAGAAGGGGATAGATAAAAACCCTGGATGAAGGCAGATTGATAATGACTGTACCTTTTTAAAAGCTTTTTGGGCTTAAGTATTGATGCTTTTAACATTACAAAAGTGGCCCACTCTCGTCTGTCCTCTGATCTTCTCTCTCGTGCCCCTCTCCTTATGCTGTGAACTCCTCTAATCTACCACTTTCTACATTTCCTTTCATTCACTGACCATTCAAATGAGTTCATATTCCGGTCAGGATTTCCATAGATGTGTATAATAATTGCAAACCTTTATATTGACATTTTTGTTTTTCTAATGTATGCAATTAAGTCTAATCAATGCATTCTTTCCGATCATACTTATGTTGTGACCTAGAAGTGAGTCATCTGCTTTTCTCAATAAAGAAATATATGCTCTACGGTTGCACACCCTTAATTGAAAAACACTAGAGTGTATATGTTTGCAACAGGGTTCATAATAACAGCCTCTTTTTGATATCGAGTTTTGGTAGTAGTAAAATGTGAAAACCAATGAACATAACTGTAAATGATTTTCTTTACTTTCACTTACTCACTTTTTTCATTTTATTTCATTTATTTATTTATTGACTTCAGACAAACGCAATCGACAGTATAAATGCGTCGGACTTATCAAAACTGTGACATTTCAGCCGCAGTCCCAAGACAGGTTTCGAAGTACCAGAGACTCAAAAGACTAAAACCTCACAACGACGAATCATACAGTAAATAATGTCAAGGCAGAACAAAACCGGACAAAATAACGACGAAGCAGACTCAAACAGACGAGATAAAACAGACTTTATTACGATACAATATACTGGAAACATTTTGAACTGAATTAATGATTGCCCATATACAGTTTGATGCCCAGGGACAACGTCAGCATATATCAGTGGGAGCAGATGATATGGGTTGTGGGGGGATCGAACCCACGACCATTCGGTTCAAAAACCAAAATGAATAAAAACATGAAGTAAGATAAGATAAATAAACATAAAACAATAACTTAAATAAAAACATGAAAAAGTAAGATAAAAAACATAATAAGATTAATAAAAACACAAAACAATAAAATAGAGGACAATAACAAGGATTATAACACGGTTCACCTTTTGATGTCTCGCTGTATTATGGATTTTTGTTTTTTTCTACACTGTGCTTCTCATACGTGTGTCTACTCAAACATGTACATGCTAGTATAACATGACAACTACAGTTATTTAAAGTCAGAAGAAAGCTTTTGTGGCTCGTCATGGTGTGATAAGTTCAGTTCAATAGCTCCTTCCCCTCACCACGGTGTCCTCTGCTGCTGTATTTTGCACACTGTAAAATGCATGGCTTTTGACAGCTGCAGCAGCGCTCAGACCTACAACGAACAGGTTTGAAAACTCTGCGATCGCACTTCAGCAGGGGGTTAAACAGCCTTAAAACATTTTGCTTACGCCAGGTTAATTCTGAAACTTAACCCCAGGGATAAATGAAGGAGCACACACCTTTAATTCAGTTTCCCAAATAGACTAGATTCTTGGACCTCTAACTGTAGATGAAAGAATGGACTCATCTGTGGGCTATGATAAAACAATGCATTTTCAAACGGGAAAGCTTGCATCCATAATTCAAATTAATGCAAATGAAATTCAGTTTGAAATAGTGAACTTCCTGTAAAAAAGCACAGCACTATTAGATTATCAGGGGCAATAAACGGATGAGTTCTCGAGAGGATCCAAGTTGAGCGTCTGAAAATTAAACTGGTTTGTCTGTGTGGGTCATGGGAAAGCGGTCCTCTATTCACGTTTTTTTTACTTTACTCTTTCTTGTGTCAAAATAGAGCTTGAAAGCAGCACAAATCTCTCAATTACTGAACTGGGTGCTTCTTTTTTGATGCAAACGAGAGAAGATCTGAATGTGTGTGTTGTATATTGTTGTGTAAGCTTTGCTTTTGTTTTGGGCTTGTGTCTTTAGGATCACCCAGGGGTGTCTCCAAATCGCTCCTTTGACAGTTCGTCTGGGATAAGGATGAGTCCAGTGAATGGACAAAGTAACGGCAGCTTCCATCCCGCAATGGTCAACAATGTCCTCTATGGATCGAATGGTAAGTCAGCAGAAATAAATAAGGTACTGTATTCTGTACAAGTCTCTGTACCCACTGCCTCTCCCGCGCCATGGCTATTATAATAGATCCATGATCCATGGACGCTACGCATGGTGCGGTTGTTTTTTTTGCTTTTCCCAGAACGTTTTGCGGTTTGTAGTCAGCTGTGATAGGTCGAGAAGCCTTTGCCTACATACCCCAGAATGCCGTGCGCTTCTGACTCTGCTTTACTTCCTGTGTTTTGTTCCTGTTTTTTTCGAACGGACTGAAGTGAAACTATCAAAGTTCTATTTTTTTTTTGCGCAAAGTTAGATTCAGATTCATCCATCCATTTTCTTAGCTCTGTTTTTTTCTGGGTCGAGGTGTTTGCGATCAGAGCTGAACCTAATTCGCTTGATCTTTCAGCTGGGGCTCCAGGCATAGTAGGGTTAAGTGTCCTGCTCAAGGACACAAGGGAGTCAGTGGAGAAGGTCTTGTGATGGCATCGAACCCACGATCGAGCCACAGTCGCCCCTTTTGATTCAGATTCATTGCCTTTTGCTGTAACATCACATTGGAATACATGCGCAGAAGTCCCTAGTGTGCACAAGACTAGTACATTTATAAAACAAGTTAAAATAAAATGCAGGAATAAACCAAACTTAAAACCACAGGGAAGAATTGTCGCTGTGAAATTGATCAACAAAAACCGCTTCAGTACAGCTGCAAGGAAATTAAAGAGCTTTGTTCAAAATGATAACGGGTTGAGCAAAGTATTGAAGTCTTGAAATCAACAGTAGTCATCATGGAGGACTTCACAAAACTGATCGATTTGCCGACACAGATCAGAGAATCAGAAACATAGTGCAAACACAAAAAATGCAATGATTCAAAAACACATAGGTATTTAACAGGCGGAGACCATTATCCATAAATGTTGAGAAAAGTCCATAAATGTGGTTGAATGTCGAGTGTTCTGGATCATCACCTCTGTCCCTGGACGCTCCTGTATCATCACTGAACCTGTGTTATTTATTCTAGCCTCATAACATGATCTTGAGAATTTTTGTTTTTTGGTTCAAGGCAAAACGTGTATGTTCCATAGAAATTATAATAGTGGTAGAAGTTGAACATTCCCGTTGGCTCTTTTAGCAACATTCGAAAATGGCTCAGTGTAATCGAAGGAAGCCATTTGTAAATTTACTGGAGAAATTAACTATAGAGTGATTTTAGAGAAACTGCAGAAAATGGTTTTCTCCATAAGGCCAGGTTTGTGCCAGAAGGTTCTGATTTGTGTAGGATGGAACTAAAACAACTCCAGGTGGTTTTTGATAAGGGAACAATGTTGTTAACATGGTAAAATTATTTAACTTCACAATTTAACTCTCATTTCAGTCAGAAAAAAACAACATAAATATCACAATACGTAGATGTCTTAAAAAAGCACAACAACATGATCTGAAAATGTTTTACTGTGCTATATGTATTTTTGATTTATTTGTCATGAATACAAAATATTCCATCTCACGGTGGCACAGTGGTTAGCAAGGCCCTGGGTGAGGTTCCTGGGCTAGGTGGGGCCTTTTTATGTAGAGTTTGCATGTTCTCCCGGTGTCTGAGTTTGGTTTCTTCCGGATGCTCTGGTTTCCCCTACCACTAAGGAACATATACAATTGTCGTTAGCGTTAATTTAGTGTTTGTGAATGCAACTTTGGGACAATTATAGAAAATTAAATCAACAAAAGTTTCCTCCAGGTGCTCCAGTTTCCCCTACCACTAAAATCATAAAAAAAGGTAAAATCCTCAAGAACCGGTAGTCTTTGACCAAGTCTTTGACCAAGTCTTTGACCAAGTCTTTGACCAAGTCTTTGACCAAGTCTTTGACCAAGTCTTTGACCAAGTCTTTGAGCAATGCTGTAGGGAAGAATTCTCTACAGAGTATAATAGCAGTTGCCCTCAGCATCTGCCACCTTGCCAGTCATTATTTTCTTCGACCAAAACATCTGGTGGAAAAAGACTTCTATGAGCTGTTGTAAGGACTAGCTCAATTTGAACATATTGCACAAAAATTCGGGCGACAGTGGCTCAGTTGGTAGAGCATTGGCCTTTGAGCCTGAAGGTCGTGGGTTCGAGCCCACCACAAGACCTACTTCATGACTCCCACTGATGACTGCTGTTGTTACAATTAACCCCACTTTGCCTGAAGCCCCCGCTGAAAGATCTCAGCTCCTGTGGACTCACCATCTGCAGGAGGATCAGTGAGGGGCTGGTGCTCTCTGTACTGGGTGCAGCTCTGACTGCCACCCCCTGACCCAAAAATGGATTAAGGGGAAGAAAATGGATGGATGGATGCACAAAGTCTCATAAAAGATCTATTCTTTCTTTGGCTTTCGAAGACGTGAGTAATTCACAAAAAAGACAATTTCAATACATAGCACCATCATTACAGTTTTTTCAGCAGAAAGACGTCAGTGAGCCATATCCAATTGAATACATTCCACATTATTTGTATAGCACATTTTATAAAACAAGTTTCCAAAGAGCTGCACAGATAAACGTTTAAATATACAGGGTTTCTAGATTTACATGTATAAAGAAAATATAATAAGTCAAATATTTTCCTATATGAAGTTATAATAAAAGTATAATAGAAACAATAAAATACCAGTGTTACCATATGCATCCATTTGTAATACAAAATCAGTCACTCTTTCTGCTCATATATAAGACATAAACTCCTCTGTCATCCTCACTGGCTCGTTCTGGTCCTCATTCCAGCTGACACTACCTTCTCCGTCTGTTTGTTAGTCTTTTGTGTATTATTTTTGCTTCTGAAAAGGCATCAAAGGTGGGCACGTCGTTGGCTCCGGGTTTAAAAAAAGAAAACTGGCAACCACTTAAGTTACTCGCTAAGACAAATGCTAGCGAGATAAAACAAGCTAAGAACAACGTGGAACCACACAGATACTGCGTCTGTAATTACAGACCTCCGTGGCCCAAGTCCCTTTCATTTTTTACCAAGTTTTTTTTCCCTCTCTTGGCTTGACTGTTATTACTGGGTTTTGGGCTGGAGTTATTTTAGTATATACTGCTTCATGTTACCAGCTGGTCGACTGCTGTCATCATAATTGGTTCCCATTTTTAGGTGGAGTCCTAAACAATCACTTCATGTTTTACAAATTGTAGTACATTTTTAGTTTTTTGTCCCTCTCGTCTATATATAGATGACTGTTGCGTTTGGGGTTTGGTTTTTCCACTAACTACACATTTTATGATTGATTCCGTTGCTGGATCCACATGTTCCTCCATTGGGACATGTCTTAAAGTATGTGGCGACAGGATTTTTAAAACTAACGTGATTGATTTGGTGATTTTGGAATGAAAAGCTCTTTGTGATGGTGGATAGTCCAATCTTGGTCTGAAGATGGAAAAAAACACATTTTAATGCTGACGCTGAAGAAACTTCTCAGTAATCAAAAACAAGTGTCGGTAGACTGACAGTCAAACCACATATATATTCCTAAAATGACATTAAAATCTACTTTCAACTATTTCCATGCTAAGTCTTACGTCTGTGTTGTACAGTGGTCTATACCAGGCGTACCAGGAGTATTTTAGGGATACTGTAAATGATTATCAAAATATGCCAACTTTTGGCTACTATTTATTTACATCATTTTAAATCTGTTTTTTTTGTTAATCATATAATCTATTACATTCAAAACATTGAATCCACACAATTAATAATATTTGTTCCATCAGTAAGCAAGGCTTTCGTCTTTCTGGTCCACTTTCTGGTACTGGTAAAATTCTGAAAGTCAAGATGAATTAAATGGCTAATTCGGTCAAAATACTTTCTTAACGTAAACCAATAAGATCATATCAAAATATTCAGCCACAAATGAGTTGTTGTCAAAACTTGTCAAAAAGAAAAATGAGGAACTAGACATTTCTTGTGTCCTTTTAAAACAAGATACTTTTGCTTTGTCCTGGTGGAAAATCTTGTTTAAGGATTAAGATACATTTTGCCAAATTTGAGCAATTTTTTACTTACTTTTCATAAGTAAAAATCTGAACTCTGAACAATTGTAAAGTGCTTTTGGTGACCTTGGTCTGTAAAATGCGCCATATATGCTTCAATGCACGCCACCTCAAGCCTTTTCTGTCTGTTCATCCAGTCATCACATACACAGTAATGGATGAATTGTGTATTTTGACATTTAAGTAAAAGTTACAAATGCATAGTATGTAGAAGTTAGTTGTTGTAGTGCTTGTTAATGAGTGCTCACATGTTTGAAGACTTTTTGATCTCCTGTTATCACACACATGCTAATACACAAATTATTATGCTTTATTTAGCATTGAAGTCCAAATTACAATGTATCGAGAGTGTTTCTCTGTTCTGAAGCGGGAATACACTGGATCTAATGAGACTCTACATATTTATGAATGCAGATCGGCCCCTTTATCTCGTGCATCTCATTTCGCACGGAATTTTTCTCACACTTTTCCCTCCGTGTGCACTTTGTGTGTTTGAGTTTTAGCTTTCCCTCGAGGGCCGTTCCAGTTGACGGGAGGAAGTTTCTGCGGCTAGCTCAAGTTATTATGCAATCCACACATATTTTTGTTTGTCAGGCGCATTTACATTTGTTTTTATAGCACAAACAAACCCAAAATGGCGACGCATTTTAATTATAAAGTTAGTTCATCTGTCTTTTGAAGCGTCACTTTGGTTTTCAGAAATCAGAGGGAATCTCATTATAAAGTGAGGCCCCCATAGTCCAGTGTTCCCCAACCTCTTTGAGCCGTGAACTAACAATGCAAAGACATTCTCATCAAATTGTATTATGTAGGAAGTCAAACAAGCACAAAAATTCTTTCTATTATTATACATTATTTCCTTTTCACCTTGTTTTGACCATTGAGATCATATTGGTTCATTTCAATATAATTTTCATTAATCTAATTTTGTTAATATAATTTTGAATGGGAAATAGAAAAAATCTGATTTAAAAAAAACAAAACAAAAAACACTGTGCTTTCTTTTAAATAGAACTCAAAATGGAAAACTGCAATTGAAAACTCTGAATACTGGACTTAACCTATAAGATTTGTACTTTACATATTGATATTGAATATTTCAATGTATACTTGCATAGTTAATGACTATTGTTGATTGTGAATTGGTAATAGAAAATATTTAGGAAAAAAATAGGATTTCGAAGAAAAATAAACATGCCTCCATATTTTGACTGGTTCGACGTCCTAAAAACGCTATTAGTAACTGGAAAACCTTGATTGAAAAGTCAGATTATTAGAGTAAAATGGCACCAAACCCCCGCAGCGCAGTCTCAAGCTGTATTCTATTCTCTCAAGTAGATCTGGATGTAACTTGACACCTGACTGGTTCTGAGCTCATAACACGAGGCACTGAGTCTGAATTATTCCTGGAATGTAACTCATATCGACACAAGGTTAAAGGATTAACGTCTCAAAGTGAAAACAAAAGAATGAAGATGAAAGCAGCTTTGGAGCCGCTGAAACTCTGGACTCAGGAGAGAGCGCTTTTTTCTAAACAGTAAAATGAATGGGTAATAGTTTTGACTTGCTTACATTTGCTGAGTTTGTTAATATTCTATATAGAGATACTTTTTTTATTTCCGTTTTTTTTATTAAATTATTATTTTTTGGTTACACTTACACAAGGTTACATTCGCTCTAGAGGTGTATGTTGAAATGTTTTATGGTATTTATGGATGGATAGACATAAGTGTCAGAGTAATGGTATTGTATTCAGTATTTTATCACTCCCTTCAGAATTTTGATCCCAACTATTAACGCAAAATCAAGCAAACTGTGATTTCAGTGCGACCTTGCAACTCAGGGTAGTTCCTTATGTGTATAAGGATAAAAAGAGCACTTGTTGACCAAATTGTATAGTCTTTTTTGGTAAATGATCTTACTCCTTTCTTTGTGTGTTTATAGTTTATCATGAAATGTAACATCATTGTTCAAAAAGTATGTTTTACAGGAACTTTCCATTGCAACCTCTGGAAGAATGTCTCAAGAAATCAAACATTTTAGCCCGCAACAAACACAAATATTGCCCGCAAAATCCTGGAGGGACTTTTCTAGAGAGTTGAGTTGTAATATGCTTATACGGCTGGATCATCAAGACTATTGGTCCTCCCAATTGTCAATCATTCTGGTGGTACGTGCTCGACAACTAAGACCAGAGAAATGTGTTCAAAAAAGTAGAGAGGGTGATTCTTTCCTAAAAATTGGGAAAATCCTCATATACCTTTTAGTATGACCATTAACATCCATTCTTTCACCCTCACATTATGTATTTTTACCGGTATAGGATATCGGAGCACCTGGTGGAAACCTATGCAGACACGGAGAGAACATGCAAACTCCACACAGGAAGGCCCTGTCCTGGAGGTGATCTTAAGCTGGCGGAAATCAATATTTAATAATTTATTTTCTTTGATACTCTGTGTAGGAAAAGCAGTTGATTGATTTAGATTTAGCCAGTTACATCAGCTGGATAATAGTCTAGCAATCTTTCCGTGTCTGTAAATGGTCTCGGTTGTGTTTTTTACTATCACAAAACTCAAGGAACTGTGAAATGAAATGCAGAAAGGTCATCTTACATACAGTACACTTGTTTGAGAAACTACTACGAGATACAGAAATCAATAGATAGTGCAGTAGGGCCGAGCGGAAGTGGCGAAAATCCAATCTCCAGGTTGATCATGAGATCTTCAAAAATGAGTTGTGCAAGTTTAACAGGGTGCTACGTAGAACAAGAGAAATTTATTTTTCTAAAACCATTGATGGCTGCAATAATAATCTACGACTTATGTTTTCAACAGTTAACGGATTAACAAACCCCCCTGTTCAGCTGCCATTCGAATTTGCTTCAGAATCTAAATGTAATGAGTTTGCACAATTTTTCAATGACAAGGTTCAGAGCATCAAAAACGCCATCACCTCCAAGGCAGAAATAACATTACAACAGCCGGTGAGGCTGTTTGAGCTATCGCACTTTGCACCAACAGATAATGAAACTGTCCAAGATGTTGTCTCTAGCCTTAGTTCCTCCACATGTAGCCTGGATGTACTACCCACTAAATTTTTTAAGTCTGTTTTGAGCAGTCTTTTACCTTTGCTCACACAAATAGTGAACATGTCTTTCTCATCTGGAACATTTCCAATGGCCCTGAAAACGGCAGTCATCAGACCCCTCCTAAAAAAGAGGAGTCTAGATGCCACAGTTCTTAAGAATTATCGCCCCATTTCAAATCTGCCGTTTATGGGAAAAATTCTGGAAAAAGTTGCTTACCAACAACTTACAGAATTCTTAGTAACTAATAGTTCGTTTGATGCGCTCCAGTCCGGCTTTAGAGCCAATCACAGCACTGAGACTGCACTAGTGAAGGTTACAAATGACATCCGACTTAACACCGACACAGGAAAAGTCACAGTTTTAGTAATGTTGGATCTGAGTGCTGCGTTCGACACAGTCGACCACGAGATCCTCATGCAGAGACTAGAGCACTGGGTGGGTGTCACTGGGACTGCCCTAAGTTGGTTTAGGTCTTACCTAGAAGACAGGAAATACTTGGTTCAGATAGGAAACTGTGTCTCAGATCATATGGCTCTGACCTGCGGAGTGCCACAGGGATCAATTCTGGGGCCTCTTCTGTTCAATATTTACATGCTGCCGTTAGGTCAGTTAATACGCTCCAACAATGTATCCTACCACAATTACGCTGATGACACTCAAATTTATGTCTCACTTACTGCAGGAGAACATGGACCAGTGGAATCACTCCTTCACTGTACTCAACAGATTAGTGATTGGATGCAAAATAACTTCCTTCAGCTAAACGCAGACAAAACAGAATTGATTGTCTTTGGTCCTCAGAAACAAAGAGAGAGCGTTATTCGTCACCTCCAGTCTCTCTCCCTGGAACCTGTAGGCAAGGTCAGAAACCTAGGAGTTATAATGGACTCAGACTTAAATTTTAACAGTCATATCAAATCAGTAACATCAGCAGCATTTTACCATCTGAAAAACATTGCCAAAATTAGAAACATAGTGTCTAAATCAGATCTGGAGATTCTCATCCATGCATTTGTCTCCAGTAGGTTAGACTACTGCAATGGCCTGCTCACAGGTCTCTCCAAACAGGCTGTAAAACAACTGCAGTATGTCCAAAATGCTGCAGCTCGAGTCCTGACCAGGACCAGGAAATATGACCACATTAGTCCAGTTCTCAGGTCTCTGCACTGGCTTCCTGTGGCTCAGAGAATAGACTTCAAAGCAGCACTGCTTGTGTACAAGTCTCTCCATGGCCTCGCACCAGGGTACTTAAGCGACTTGTTAGTCCCATATGAACCGGCCCGGACTCTGAGGAGCACAGGAGGTAGCCTCTTACTGGTTCCAAGAGTCAGAACTAAACATGGGGAGGCAGCGTTTGAGATTTATGGAGCTAAAATCTGGAACAATCTTCCTGAAGATGTGAGGCTAGCATCTACTCTGGCAATTTTTAAATCAGGGCTAAAAACTGTTCTTTTTAGCTGTGCATACGGCTGAAGGATTTTATTGATACATACTTTTTTTTTTTTTTAATGCATTGTGGTTATTTATTATTTTAAAGGCACACCGTGTAACTCTTGGCCACTAGGGGCGCTAGACCTGCAACTTTCACGTTTAGCGCCCCTAGTGGCCACAAGCAACTCAGCACTGTCGCAAAAGTCAAACAGTCAGCCGGTGTCTTTTGAGTGTGTATTCAGACAGCATGCACTGGTGTGTGTGTTCAAACTGTAGAGACATGCCTACAGATATTGAGAGACTCTGCTGTGGTCAGCCTCCAGACCGCTGCATTAGTAATCTACCACACATGGACTTCTATATCCTGGATGAGGGAGTTCTGCGTCTAGCTCGTGCTGCGTGGAATGACATCGTTGCGGTCGATGACATCCAGGAACCAGGTGAACAGCAGCGCTCATACAGACATGCAGCTTACAGCACGATCCCTTTCGCGTTTCCTCTTTTTAGCCTCCTCCAAAGGTTTAAAATTTTTCCTTGCCTCAGCCATGACCAGGAGTCGAGCAGGTGAAAAATGAGTAGCAAAAGCCTTAGCTCCATGAGTATATCAGCGCCTGTAGCCGTAAAGCAAGTCTTTCTTCCAAGTCACGTGACCTGGTGGCAGACGGTCCGTCTGCTCGAAAGTTACATGGGCGGTATTTCAAGAGGGCAGCCCCGCTCGGAGCATTGCAAGTGTCAAGCGCTGTATATTGGCCCAAGTATTCATATAAAATAACTCATATGTGTCAACTCTTTAGGTCACAAAGTCCGCGGTGTGCCTTTAATCCCGTGTGTGCTTTTAATATTTTTTTTTTTTTTTTTTTTTTTTTCCATTACTTGTGATTTTATTCTGTTTTTAATGTATTTATTGATGTCTCTGATTTGTGTGATATTATGTGGGTTGTGAGGCGCTTTGAGTGGCCTTGTGTTGGAAAGGCGCCATACAAATAAAGTTGATTGATTGATTGATTGATAGATGGTATAATCATTAAAAAATTGTTTATCTGTATTTTCTTTTGTTCGTTAAATATATTTCTCATCTTTAGCCTCCTGTTGAGATCCTATAATTTAGCCTTTTTTGAAGCAGTAGTCTCCCTCGCTATGTTATTGCTGTGAACTTGCATTGATCCATCATCCACATCGCAAATGCCTCCTCCGCTTCAAAAAGAGCCGGAGTCAAGAAGAGCACATTTGTTCGCGTGCGGCGGAGGAAGAGTGTGTTTTTGACAGTCGGCCTGATTAAGGTGCCGGCTGCGGAGGTTTAGAGGAATAAAAGGAACCTAGGAAGCAGAAGATAACATGATTTATGGCAGATGTGCAGCCAGAGATAAATGACAGGCGGAATATCAGATTTCAGAAAGAGGAGAATAAAGCAGGTGATTAGTGAGGAGCAGTCACACACCAATGCAACAATGGAAAAGGTTTGGGTTTGGCTTGTAGTAGTATTTTTAAAAAAGTTGTATAAAATATGGTGAACTGTGACGAGGGATTTGACGATGTTGGCTTTTAAGGTACAGTGGTGTTTACATTACCTTGACTTATTGGCGACATGGAGACGGGTAATGTTTCACTGGTTTTGAGGTAGAAACGGAAATCTTAAAGTTATATAGTAGGATTTTCTGCTTCTGGGTTGATCATACAATTTATTCTTGTATATCCCTAAATCACAACAGCAGACATCCCAGAGGACTTAACAAAACCATTGAAATCACCAACACAGATCAGACAATCAACAGTTAAGACTCTAAAAATATAAAACATGTATACATAAACACATATGTATTGGTCCATAGGGAGAGACCGATGTCCATGAATGTTGATTGAATTTGGGAAAATCCTCCTATTTACCTTTAACGAAGGCTGTCATTGAGTCCTATTTTTTTATTCATGGCAATTTTTTATTTACAAAAGTTATTTCAATAGACTTGAATTCGACAGGACAGATCAGAACAAAAAGAGAATTGCAAAAAACACATAGAGCCATTGGTCTATATGGGGCAGATGACCAATGTCCATGAATGTTGATAAATATCCATGAATGTAATCGATTTGGAGATCATGAAAGCTCAGTGAATATGTTTTTTTTTTAAGAGTTTGACCTAACTGCTGTACCTTTTGTTGTTTATTGTACTGTAAGCAACAATGTATTATCACTGTTATCTGTAAAAGTAAAAAAAAAAAGTTTGACCTAAACAACCCTGTACATCCTTACAAGGAAAAGTTGGAGGAAACGTTTATTTCATTCTGTATTAATTTCAGACCTGTCTCTTTGGGCCAATGTTTAGTCTGTGTATGGTTCAAAAACTGATTGTCCTGTTGATAAAGTAGTGGACAAATATTCCAATGACCTCACCACTGCCCCTCTCCTCTTATTATTCTTGAATGCAGTGATTGAACGGATACCTTTCCTGTGGCTGTTTTTTTTTCTCCTGATTTGTTTTGTGTCTTTCAATCCTCTCCACGGTTGAGTTTAGACCATGGCGTCATTTAAAAACTGTATACACACATGTAGACTATAGACTTTTCATTTCAACCCTGTGACATTGTTCTGAATTCTTCTGAAGACGGATTCATGACTGTTTTCTCAAAATCCAGATGACGGCTTAGGCTGCAGAGAAGAGTGGTGCTTATATCACTCATTGGACTAAAGCAAGACAAAGCCTTGAGATAAACCAGGATTAAACCAGGATTCATCCATGACTGTATCAAGAAACCCTTCCAAAAACAAAGCGTTGCACACTCAAAAATATATTTCAAAATTAGGATTTATTTGATGACGTTTCAATATTCTCTTTGTTTCCAATGAAAAGTAAAATCATTTAGCCTATTATGGCAGAAACATTAAATACAATTTTATTTTATGCTTTGTTTTGAAATGGTTTCCTTTTCTTTTACACCTCATGAAGACCTTTAAGATATGATTAAAAATACCATTATTTGTCCTTCAGTTGGGACATTTTCAGGGAAATTGATGCGCTACAATTTTTATTTTTTTTAAATATACCAGAAAACCAAACAAAGTCCAAGCTAGGACTATGCAGGACTGGCCAAACAGAGCCCGTCTCAAAAAGGTCCGTGAGCATGTGTGCTGACATGCTGCAATCTCACTCCTTGTCTGTGGGGGTGTACCCGGAAAGAGAATTACCCAAGGCTTTTGTCTTGTGTCGTCTTTCCTCTGGAAAACGTCTTAACACGATAGTCCAAAAGTCGCTCTTGGTCCACTGCTATGTTCTAGATCCTGGGAGTATTTTTTTGGGACCAGTCTAGTTTAGCCGCTATGACTTTTGAATGCACTCGTTAAACGAATGGGACTAGTGCCGGCTGACGCTTTTTCTTGCCCCGCGGCCATTTTGAAAAAGCCCACTGAAGGCAAAAGAAGAAAAGTGATGACACATTAGTTTCAAAGATGGAGATAGGCGACACTACGTCCGTTAATATTTACAGTCTATGATTTAAACCAAGACTATGCTGGACTGGCCAAACAGAATGAAAACTAGTTATCTTTTTCAATTCTGCTGACTTGTATCTTGTGCCTAAACCAGCACTAGAGACAGAGGTCTGAACCAGGCCATAGAATCCCAGATACCGTTGTCAGTGATGAAGATGAGTCGCGGTGCCGGCTTCCTCTCGGTGGTAGACGTGGACGCAGTGAAAGAGGGAGCAATAATCCGTTGTGTGTGCACTGTGACAGTGATGCAGTCGCAGAAATGATGACTCTATGTAAATGGGCCCGTGTGAAGGAGAGCCTCGTAAACTCATTCTTCACACAGACTATCGCGGCCACACATCTCTCCACTCACTCACCACGTCCCATACGCGTCAATATTTCTTCTGCTGTTGCGGCGTTCAGACTTATCTCCCCCTCAGATTGCGGCGTTTGCAATGATGGCTGCTCCAGTTTGGAAATCTTGAGAGCTTCAGGGATCCTTCAGGGAAATGTTGTTTGAGAAATGTTTTATGTACAGTTTGACTTTTTAATAGACCAAAGTTGATAAGCCAGTTGCGGGTGAAGTAGCCGTAACACTCCCAATATTTTATTTTTGTGCCCGTTCTAGATTGTCTTTTTCCCCTGTATTTGCCCAGTTTTACATGAATGAATATTACTTATTACTAGAATGTTAAAGGTACTTTTAGTTACTCAAAATGGAAAAAAATCATATTTATCAATAACAAATGTGACCATATCTACCTCCACCTTGTTTTTGAATTGTTGTCATTGGATTAGAATTTGACTTTAAAAAGTACATGCAAGATGGAGGACTCTCTTGTCAATGTGCCATCTGGAGATAAATTGGTTGAAAAGGGACAAAAAGGATGATGAGCGGGAGTTGGGGACCACTGTCAAAGGCTACACATTTTTCTTCGAAGCTACCCTAGTACCGAAGATTGCAATGCATGATCTCCACACTGGATGAGGGTAAAAACTACACAGTGTACCTTTAAAGAATCATCCATCTATCCATACTCTTCCCCTTTGTCCATTATGGCAATCAGCCAGAATGTTAAAGAATCCATATGGAATATTTATAATGAATTATTTGTGGTGCTCAAAAATTATAATTATACTATTTACACTTACTATATAACTTCATGTTTTATAAAGTGCAGTACTTAAAAATATCTGGTAGATCAAGAATGAATAGTATAAAAAACGTTTCACCTGTAAATCCCTATGTCAACACCCTCTGAGCGTGGTGTCATATCGTGGTACAATGACATCATACTATTAGAGGCCTGAACCAGAATGTTTTTGACAGAAGGGGTGTTGTTACATAGTTATTCCTGAAGCTGGATGGCTCCAAAAAAAAACAAAAAACGCCAGGTCTGTTTTTGATGAGGGAACAATTTTGTAACAGTTAAATGTGAGTCTATTCTTCAAAAAAAAACTTGCTTCAGTGACATTGAGTCAATGACATGTTTTTCCAAGTGAATATCTGTTCCTTTGTTTGGATAAATGTATCGCTACCTAGCAGCTAGTTAATTTAATATACATACATGAAATAGCTTAGAGAAGCAAATCTAAGTGCTTTATTTTTCCGCCTGGTTTGTACATCATGTCAGTTGGGAATAGGGACCAACTTTCTCATGGAAATGACCAAACTTCCTTAAGTCTGGCTTGCTACAAAAACAGTTGTGCTGTGTCTTGTCCGCTGTCTTAAGTCCCCTGAACCTCTGGCCATCTGGCTGCACCACTGTCACTGTAACTGCTAATTTACACATCACGCGTTACAGCACGTACGCGTTATACGCGCAGCAGACGCGCGTAACTTTTTTCCATGTTAACCTATGATGATATTTACACTTCTAGCGTTATACGCGCGTATGACGGACGTATGACGCAAAGGTGCGCTCTAATTTAGGATGGATTTCTAATTTTGTGCGCGCACCAACGCGTCTCCCATTGAAATCTCATGTAAACATGATTTTTCTAGCGGTCCTTGGCTTTAGATCACATCTGCACACACACAGCACTTGTGTCTAAACATCAGCAGGAGGAGCAGCAGGTTTTACAGTGATTCTGGACATCGTTTTTTTTCTTTCATAAAGTCTCGCGTCTGGCCAAACCAGCGCACAGAGACCATGAAGACAAACACATGCATGTGATTTGTGTTCAGAAGACGCGGACCTGCGCGCACGGCCTGTGTAGATACTCCAAAAAAAATTTACGCGCAGAGAGCGCGCAGTAAACGCGTACGCGCTGTTTACGCCACTGTGTAAAATCCCTGTAAGACATGTTTCCACATTTTCTGTTTTGTCGTTTTCAGTGGCCAATGGGAGCTACTCTCACATGGACGAGGAGGAGGATGCGGAGTTGTATGGACAAGATTTCTCCCTCCAGCAGAACGCATATCTGCATGAGAGGTTTGTGTAAAGCTGCACTCTCTCTAATCCTTTCACAACATTTGAAATACTATGTAATGCTACAAACATGTACTGCGAGGAAATTGTAAGACATTAAATGGGAAGTTTGCAATACTTTACTTTATAAGATTACTATACATTAAGCAAAATTATTTACCTCATATCATAAACTAGAACTTGCGTCAACATTTCTCGAGTCTGGTAAAAGTACGCTAGGCTACTGGCATTCTGTTAGCTTTACTGTGCGTGGCCAAATTCAATAAAGGTAAAGGTCAGCTTGACTTGGCTTCACCACATTTCTCTTCACTGCTGTGTAAATGAGAAATCAAGAATTTGCTACAACCCAGCTCTGCACTGTGTAAGGAAGATGTTAAAATAGTAACTAAAATCATGATCAATAGGACAAATGGAAAGTTATTTTATGATCAATCTTACAATCTCTAGTGGACAGCTCCCTCCATAGTGATTATTATGTTGTGAAAAATGATTTCAACAGTGTTTGTCATGACATTTCCATTTTCAGTAATCAATTCACACCATTTCATGAACATGATATGATAGGATTCATAAACACTTTTTCAGAGCTAACCAGCACGCTGCATCTCAAACACATACACACATAGACGCAAACACACGCTCATTAGCCCTTGAATCATAATAATACATTGTTGTCAATGCATATTAAGTTGTCTTAATTGAATCTCCCCTTTTTCCTCTTTTTCTCCTCTACACACACACACACACACACACACACACACACACATTGTAATACCCCTTGAGTAATGAAAAAAATTTTTCCCAATGCATGTTAATCAAATCTCTCTTTTTCCACTACTTTTTCTCCTCTACACACACACACACACACACACACACACACACACACACACACACACACACACACACAATACCCCTCGAGTAATACTTTAAAATTTTTCTCAATGCATGTTAACTTGTCCTAATCAAATATCCTCTGTTTCCCCCTAGTTTCCGAAACAACCTGAACTACGTGTTGTCCCAGAGCCAGAATCCTCGTCAGTTTGTCCACGTGAAGGCGTCAAAGAGCATGGACTTGGGTACGGCCGCGAGCCGGCAGCACACTGGTGGGACACTCTAAACATGTCTGAGCTCTGCATGAGGCTGATGCATGTTCCATAACTGCTCATGCACGGCTGCTGCACGAGACCTGGAAGCCACACTATCAGAACACACTGTGCAACAGGCAGAGGGAGAAGTTATTAGGTTATCACATTGTGGCATCCCGGGTGCCTCATTCATAGGGCCATTATATCAGCACTATGCTTATTATCCACAATCGTCTTTTTGGTTTAAGGTTTAGCCATTGCCAATATTATTAGTGTTATTCTCCATGCTAATATCAGAGACTTCAGGCCCAAATCTGCATAAATATTTCCCCATCCCTCTGCTTCCCTTCTGTTCTATTGCTCCCATCTCCAACCAGAAGAATTATCACACTTCCAACATCATAGGAAAATCAGTTTTTCTCATTTAAAGCAAAAATTATAGCTTCCAAGAAAAAGTCTTTCATTCTCAATTTTATTTGACAAAAATTCTGCGGACAGATTTTAAATTATTATTATAATTCATCTTTATTTCAGAATCAAATTAAATTGATTCTTATTTGAAAATGATATGTATATTATGGACCAATCAGTCCGAGCTGTTTGTACAGGGACATGCAAACTCCACTCAGAAATAATAATAATAATAATAATAATCTTTATTTGTATAGCACTTTTAAAAACAATGTTTTTACCTTTCGTCCGGAGCCTCGACCTTGGAACAGTCAACAGGGACCTGCCCGAGGATCTAAGGCTGCGGGGGGGCTCGTAGGGGGTTAAAAGTTCAGAAATATAGCTGGGTGCCAGACCTAAACAAGCTTTAAAAGTAATCAGTAAAATCTTAAAATCAATTCTAAAACGCACAGGGAGCCAGTGGAGAGACGCTAAAACAGGGGTGATGTGCTCCCTTCTGTTAAAACCAGTGAGAAGTCTGGCTGCTGCGTTCTGGACCAGTTGGAGGCGGGAGAGGGATTTAGCATCAAGACCGGAGAGGAGGGAGTTGCAGTAGTCGAGGCGGGAGAAGATGAGGGCGTTGACAACTTTATGGAAATCGGGAGGAGTGAGGATGTTTTTAATCTTTGAGATGGTGCGGAGGTGATAGAAGCAGGTTTGGGTGGTTTTATTGATGTGGAAGCGGAAGGTGAGGTGAGAATCGAAAATGACACCAAGGTTACGGGCGGAGGGAGTGATGTTTGAGGATAGAGGGCCGAGGTGGGTTTGGATGTGGGATATGGATGGAGGCGGGTTGATGAGGAGGACTTCTGATTTGGAGGTGTTGAGTTGAAGGAAGTTGTGGGCCATCCAACGGTTCACATCGTTAAAACAGTCGACCACAGCAGCCAGACTTCCAGGGTCGTTTGGTCTCAGCGGGAGGTAGATCTGTGTGTCGTCCGCATAGCAGTGGAAGGACACGTTATGACGGGCCATAACGTGTCCAAGGGGGAGCATATGAATAGAAAATAAAATGGGACCTAAAATAGAACCTTGCGGCACACCACAGGTAATGGGGGCTGTTGAGGAGGTAAAATCACCCATGGTGACCGCAAAGGTTCTGTCTAAAAGATGAGAATGAAACCAACCAAGTGCAGTATTTCTGATGCCAACCCACGTTTTGAGGCGATCCAATAAAATCTTGTGGTCGATCGTGTCGAAGGCTGCGCTTAGGCTGCGCTTAGGTCGAAGGCCCTGTTCCGACCCGGATGCAAAGCCAGGACCTTGTTGCTGAGAAGCGAGAGTCCTATCCACTCAGCCACCTGCTGCCCAATAATATCACTAAAACGCACATGAACAGCACATGACTGTCTCTGATGTGTCTTCAGTGTAACAGGATGAGCCTATAGTAAATACTTCTTCCATGGATTCTAAAACAAATTCCATACAAAACCTTCATTTGTGGTTGAGGTGAGGCTGGGACAGTTAGAAGCTATAGAAGTTGGCCTCCAGGAGCTGAATCCAAGTCTGTGTTTTGTTCCCATAAGCATGTAATGGCTTGCACTCTTAATATTAATTTATGCGCTGCATGAGTGTTTGTCCAATAACACTAATCTGCTCTTTCGTTTTGGGCCTGTCCACACAGTCAAATTCAGGCCTAAACGCAAAAAAATATGTTAAATATCCTGTGGATCATGGTAGGATATGATTTTTATCTTTACGTGGAAAATATGCAACAAACTATAGCCAAGAGGAGAAATGCATTGTACCAGGTTATAGCAGCAGTGCTAATTTACATTTGAAGTCCATGGAGCCGGTGTTTTGAGGGTCTGAAAACCACATTTCTGATACTGGGTTCTAAAGTGGAAAGATCTCAAAATCACCGGTCTGTGTTTAGTGTCATCACCCTGGAACAATGGCGCTGTACGGTGTTGGTTGTGTCCTGCTGAAGTCAGTTAGCCTAGTAAAGCTATTGCAAAAACATGTATTTGGCCATTATGCACGTTAGATCTCAGGTCACGTGTTTTCAAAAATCAATTACATTTTACAATGAAGAAATAAAGAACTAAAATGTGTATACTAAGAATTGCAGTGCTAAACAATGCCTGACGAAAAGCGGTTTAGGCTAAAGCCCAGACCTTTCTTGCCGAGCCCCTATTACAACTGTGACTATACGTCCAAAGACACATCACACAGATTCTCAAATGCCAAAGATGGTGACATGCATAAAACTTAAACTTCAACAATCCAAATTATGTTATGCCCACTAAATCTCTTAACAGGAATCTGGCCTTGATCCCTTTTGCGTCACAGCGCCCCCAACAGGCCTGGCATAGTTTCACAGCGTTTTCATGTGGACGCAAACATTAACCAAGCTAACTCTACGTTTTGGAGAGTTTTTGACTTTGTGTGTACGCAGCCTGAATTCCCCACAAACACTAAATTCAGATAGACTGAATTGTTTGATACACATAACAAGCTCCTGTTTTGTTTTTGCCATGACAAAGAAAGTTCTCTGCTTTGAACCTGCTTTCCACATGTTGCTCATAGATGACAGATTTGATGCTGACATTTTGATGGTTAAAAAAACGTGCGATTTATGATTGCTAATGTTCTGGCCCGCATTTGTGTACTATGACTTTTTACGCAGCCTGTAGACAATGGCGTATTGTTTGAAATGTCACTCCCTCTCTAAGCTGGATTTGCAAAGAGAGAGAAATAGACAGAAGAGGAGGGATTGTGGAAATTGCTTTGAATAGAAGTCGGCTACGATACGCCGCATGTCCGTACATCAAGCCCCTTTGTAGTTTTTACGCACTTGATCTTTGCTAAATGCCAAACGAACTAAATTAGCTTTTCAGTCATGATAGCGCAACTGTCAATGACAAAATGCGTGGATTGCACTAAAAACAAGAGGTCTGATTATTAAGAACTGTACAGGAAGCAACACAAGGTTTTGTACTTTTGTTGTAATTGTTACATATATTTCAGACTTTTTCCCCAGACGTGAGGAAAAAAGAGGTCTTGCTTCATGCAAATAAAAATAAAACATTTATTTTCCATCAATTGGGAAATTTCAGACTTCGGTCACAAGTGAAAGGACAGTAGGAATGAGTAGCGAAAAACACAATATAAGTAGATATTACGTATAACACAAGCCTAAATTTTAAAAAATGAAATAAAATCACTATCTTTAGCTTAATGAAGAAGACATTTTAAAACGCTGCCTCCTCTAGTCCAAGAAATACTTGATACTTGCAACGCATATACCATATTTTGCCATGAGATCAACATTTCTATATATATATAAAGTACACACTAACGGGCAAGGGTTTTTGTGTCTGCAGAAAATAATTATCTTTACATAATTACTGTCAAACCTATTTTAGTGTAAATATGTGAAATTGTGTTCTGCATGTTTCAAATAGATTGAACTAATACTAATACATCCACACAGTTTAGAGCTTAGATTCATCCTGTTAAATCATTTTTCGGTTTGTTTCAAAATAATAAAAATAATAATTCCTTTCACATCTAAAATTTGGCCATTTTTACATGGCAGGGAAGTATGTTTCCATCTATGTTTGTTAGTTTTGTAAAGGTTTTGGTCGTATGTTTACAAAATTCTCAGTAAATCTCTTGAGTTCTGGACTCTATTTTATTTATATTTAATTTTTTTTTTCACAGTCTGATCTCTACTTTTTAAGTCACGCAATTCGAATGGCCAACTTCATCGAATAGTGCCTCTCCAACTTCCTCTTACTTATCTTATGTAAGCATACCTGTAACTAATTGCTGCAGTCTCTGGTACACAATAATACTTTATTGCAATATGTAAATCCAATTCAATTCAAAGTATTTTTGTATACCCTCAATCCACAACAGCAGTCGTCTTATCAGACTTTACAAAACTGTCCATTCGCCAACACTTAGATCTCAGGAAATGCGATTAAAACAAACACAAATGAGCCATTGGTCCATATGCCCAATGTTCATAAATGTACATACAAGGTCCTTTTAAAGCTTCCTAAACTTTTGTTTCTCTCCCTCTTGTTGACAGTTGCAAAGCCAGCATTACATTCCCAGTTACATCATATCATTTGTACTAAATTTCAACAAACTCAATATTCCACTGATCATTCCTTAATATTATAAACTCGTACTCGGCCATGACAGTCTCCTCACAATCACTGGCCTCTTACTCTTTCCCTCTAAACACGCTTGTATTTTCGCCAAGTTCCCTTATAACTGTATTCCTGAATCATTGCACCATCACCGGCTGCAGGACATTGGCACCGAGAAGTATTTAAGTAATTGGATTTTCTTTATTTCTTTCATAAAGCGGTTATTTTTCCTCACTGTGCTCACATTCAGAGGCACAGTTTCAAAACAATGTTTGGGAAAGGTTTTAATTTAGTTAGTCCGTCTACAAAATCACTCTTCCTCTTCTCCGAGGCTTTATAATTGGAATAATGTGATTCATTGGAAGTGAATGATGAGTTCCAGCACAAAATGGAGGCATTTTTCATTCTAAAAAGCCAAACTGTATTACATGTTGGCTCTATTTTTTTCTTTTTGGAGGGGCTACTCTTTCTTAATTGCTGTGTTTTTCCTAATGGGTATGTGTCCATTAACTAAAACTATGATTAAATGGCTGCCTAGTGTGAAAAGAAATATGACCAGTGGACAGAGTAATTTTTGATGGTGGGCTTTCATAGATACAGTATTTTATCAATTTTCATACATTGATTAATTATTTTTTTCATGCTGAGGTACCTTTAAAATACAATCGATAGTTCCTCTCAGTTTTCTCAAACACAAGTTTTCTCATGTATTTTCTGGCCTAACTGTCATTGTGGCCCTGTCTGGTGATGGAATCAAACCCAGGATCTTCGAGCTGCCATAAGCAATAAGCAACAATAGCCTATAAAATGTGTATGTAGTGATCTGTAGCCACAAACAACTTAGTCCACTGTTGCTATTTCAAAGCACCATTTCAACTTTTGTCCTTGGCAAATTCACACTCTTTTCTTGTGGTAAGATTTCTGGGACTTTTGTTTTTAACTGTGCCTCATCCTAAAGCCTCATGTTGTTTCTGCGCCTCATGCCGCTAAGAGACGCGCAAGAGTCCAGAGTTGGTTTTCATTAGGGAAGAATTTGAAGGGAGTTTTGTGGTCGCGCTACGTGTTTGAGAGCATGGAACAGTGCTACCAGTCAATGTGGTTATTATTAGCGCTTACATAGTTTGTGGCTGAGGGCTTGAGGGAGGGAAGGGATCAGACGTGGAAAAGATATTGGAGAAGAAAAAAGATTAAGCTCAAAAGCAAGTTGTGACAAAATAAAGGAAAGTAAAATTGGCTGTTTCAGACATCCTATATTGGCCAGATGAACTGAGCCCTCTGACTTCCTTTTACAATTGTCCTGTTGATTGGTCACTGCCATTTGAAACCATGAGATTACTGTTAACACCTTCTTGATCAAGTGCAGTACACAGTAGCAAACAGCTTCTATTTTTTCCATTTGTGCCAAAATGTCTGAACATGCTAAATTCTATGTTCATTGCAGACTTCGGGAGGCAAGAATGATGTCATATAGTCCATCCAGTTCGAGATGGTTCTCACAACTCCCACAATAATCTTCTATTACCAATTTTCAAATGTATGTTTTTGGTAATACTTTAGAGTAGGCCTCACAAATTAGCAACTCATTAAAGTAGTGTATAATGTATGGTGTATTATCTCTTGAATGGTATTTATTAAGCACTAATTAGTCCTTATTCTACATGTCCTAAGTGTCAGGACGTCAAGAGTTTGCACCGAATTTGCTGGTTGTAGTTTGTCAATGGCGGCTAAGCTATAGTAAAGTTGTTCTGGTTCGGATCCAAATATCAAGAAATTGAAGCCGGAGCAAGAGGAATGTTTAGCAAATGTCATTGCTGCTAAGATGTTGAGGCTCTACTCCCCATGGGCTCCGTAAAAGAGATGGCTAAAGCTAGGCTAAATGCTAAAGCTAGGCTAAATACTGAATTCCTCACTCACAAGGGTGCATTACATACTCATGCTAAATTCAGATCCTATTGTTTCAATCTGCAAAAGGAGTTAACCCCTCCCACCTGTTATTAGTGGAGAAAATCCAGACCTTAGTTTGAAATGAAATTAGTGTGGCATGGTAAGACCAGGCTATTTCTGTTGGGACAAACACAATAGATTCTCTATGAAACAAAGTACCTCCACGCTTTAGTTTTTAAATCAGGGAGAATATGAATAACTCATACACACATGCTTGAGTAATGATGAATGCAAACTAGTTATAAAGGTTAAAATACTTGAAAAACATACTTTGCATAATATATATAGTATGTGCTGTCTCGGTCTGACCATCTGTAAACAATGCATCAAACACGCCTGCGGCTTGGAACGTGACATTAACAAAGAGAAATGATACGAGGAGTCGCTGTGCCAACATTAAAGACAAAGAGGAAACCATCAATCGACTGAAACGAAGTCAATGTAAATAGAACAGATTTAGGAGAGGTCCAAGGTCGAGGACCGACCTGAGGAATGGACGAAAGGTCAGGCAGGACTGAAAGAGAAAATTAACTTCACAGGAGAACGTCCACTTTGTAATCAGCTCTGCTCTCCATCAATTAAACACTTCATTTGATTAGAACAACTCCAGGGAACGCTGCAGAATATTTATGGCCTTGGTGTTGTCAGGGTTTGTTGGAGCGGGAGTAATAGTTACTTTTTAGACATCTGGCAGTCAGCGGGTAAAAGTTCCGCATTTATCCTGGCTCAAAATTTGGGAAGCTTTTGCAAGTTTGGAACAACTCATTTCAACCAATAGAAAAGTCGCCCTTCGCTCACAGACAACACAAAGACTGCTAATGCACGGGAGGAAAACCAGTTCAGCTTGAAGCTCTGTTAAAGTGAAGCTATATGGTTCTTCAGACAATAGTAAGTATTCTGCCCTCCCTAGACGATGTTGGTGTGTAGTTTGGCAGATAGCGAACAGACTTGACATGAAGACAATGCTGAGTGACTTTGAGCTATGTTTATTGCTCCATTCAAAAGTTGTAAAACTGAAAATAACAAACGTAAAAATGCAGTCAGTATTTGCATAGAAAACAGCTGACAGTATGTGACAAATATAGCTTATAAAACGCTTGTAACAGAAACTAGTATCAGATAATAGCAACAGCAGCTAATTTCAATATGCAAAAATAATGGGGAAAAGTCCGCTAGCTTAGCCGCGGCTAATTAGCATAACTATCGCGACCGTTTAGCATAACAATAACATGGTTACATTAGATCTGTTGGTACACAACACCTTCAATAAACAACACTTACAGGCATATGCTCCTAAAAACTCCGTGGAAGCTATTTTGCACTCTGAGCAGAGAGCAGACCCACAGCAACTACTGCATGTGTTCATTACTTTTCACACAACAAAGATGGCGGCCGAACAACTTCCTTTTACAAAACATGTCGTAAACAGACTCACCACTAGAGGGTAGTGCAACACTGTAAAATAACTGTAAACGTTTTTGGGAGACAGCACACTCCCCGCCTGGTATAATGTATTATACCACTAATACCAAACTATTAAACATTTACTTTATGAAACAATAAAATTACATCTGATATTGGTCTTAAGTAGACCTTAGGTACACCTTGCTTAGACACCTTAACTTCAACCTTACGTACTTTATTATCCGGACTAGGCAAAGTTTTAACCACAAGTCCAAGAGGCCAATCCATTCTTTTTGCTTGGGAATCCTTGAGTAGTACAACATCTCCAACTTGCAGATTGACTTTTTCAGAATTCCATTTCCTTCTGGGTTGTAGAGTCGTTAGATAGTCCATCCTCCATCGCTTCCAGAATGTGTCTGCTAGTCCTTGTACTCTTTTCCATTGTTTGTTTGAAAGGTCCTGCATGTCTCCTGCGGGTGCGGAAAGTCAGTCCATCTTTTGAGTTAACAGCATTGATGGGGTGAGGACTGCTGGTGATTCTGGGTCAGAGGATATTGGAACCAAGGGTCTTGAGTTCATAATAGCAGTGACCTCTGCCATTAGAGTGATAAGCATTTCATGAGTTAACAATGACATGTTTGTTTTGAGAAGGAGAGCCTCCAAGATTCGCCTTGCAATGCCAATCATTCTCTCCCAAACTCCACCCATATGGGAGGAATGGGGAGGATTGAACATCCATGTGCATTTGTTGTCCTGCAGGTAGGTTTGTATGTCAGGGTTAGGGTTATCTGACAAATCTGACATTTGCTGTGTTTCTTGTTTGCCTCTTAGTTTTTTACAGTTGATACATTTGTGAATGATGCTTGACACAAGTCTCTTTCCTCCAATCAGCCATAGTCCTGCTGACCTTACAGCTCCTTCAGAGAAGTGGCGCCCCTGGTGGGCCACTTGCTCGTGATAATGCCGTACTAACAGTGTGGCAACATGACTCTTTGGGATGATAAGAGGGTGTTTTTCTTCAAAACACAGTTCCGCTGAGGATGTGCGTCCACGTACTCTTATTAATCCATCTTTGTCAAGGAATGGAGTTAACCTTTTCAGTGGACTTTGTTTTGGGAGTTGTTCACCTTTTGAGATACATTTCAGTTCTTTTGTGAAACAGTCTTGTTGTACAGCTTTTATGATTACAGTAGTTGCTTGTACACTGCCATTACTTGTGCTTGTTTCAGTTTCCCGATTGTTTGACAAGCTCTTTGCTTTTTTGATTAGACTTGAAACGCCTCGGACTAATGATTTCCAAGTGGAAAATCTTTCAAATCGGTTAGCTCCGAGCGTGTTCTTTGAGACGTTTGTACTTAATGTTGTGACTACAGGACGGATCTCCTGGTCTGTGTCTGGTTGCACTAACTCAAAGCTTGTCTGAGCGGTGTCATCATACTGTGGTTTTACCAGTAGCGAAGGCCCTGAGAACCAGTTGGTGGTCTTGAGAGCAGCAGCAGTGAGCGGACGCGTCCCGTGGTCTGCGGGGTTTTGCTCAGTGTTGATGTAGTGCCACTGGTTGGGAAGAGAAGACTTTCGGATTCTTGTAACTCTGTTAGACACATAGACATAAAAACGACGTGAAGCATTATGAATATAGCCTAATACAATTTTGCTATCTGTATAGAATGTCACTTTGTTAAAGTTAATGTCCATTTCATCTTTGATATAGTCTGCCATGTCAACTGCTAAGACTGCAGCGCACAGCTCAAGACGTGGAATGGTATGTGCTGGGCGTGGAGCAAGTTTGGATTTACCCATAATGAAACCAACATGAAAGTCACCAGTAGGGCTGCAACTAACGATTATTTAGATAATCGATTAATCAGGCGATTATTTTTACGATTAATCGATTAATCGGTTTATGTACTTATATTTTAGTTTTGCCAATTTTTTTCCAAGTAAATTGTTAACAAAGGGCCTTCATCATTCAACATAGACTTTTTAGAGATTTTAACCATTTTACATATTCATATCCACATCAAAAACTTAACTGGAGCTGTTTATTATGTCTTTGTAATCCTTTAGTGAACTCAATGTTGACCATCAAAACAAAACACTGACCGTTACATACTCTAGCAAATTTCACAAGGAGATTTCCAATAATGTTTTCACCATGAAAATCCTTAGGGCTTCTGAAGTAGTTTAAAATCCCGAACAAGGCTTATTTAAGTTGATAAACTGATAAATGTTTTTTTTTTTTTACATCTTTGTGCAAATTATTTGAAAGATCAACTTTATGCCTAAAACAGTGAGTGTGGCGCCATCTTTTGCAAACAGTCAGTACTGCAGAGAGATGGTTTAAGGTGCTCACGCAGAGACGTAGTACTCCCGTGCCAGGCCAAGTCAGTAGCGCAGAGTTTACAGGTTACTCTTCTTTTTTGAAGGTTCAAAGTAAAGTGCTCCCACACTTTGGATGACTTCATTCGATTAGGTTTGTCTTCTGCTTTTTTCCTTTTTTTTCTCGAGCTTACTCCGCTTGCCTCCGCCATCTTGCTGTATGCTGAAGAGAAGCTGTGCGCGAAGCATGTGACATAAAAGGAGGCCAGCTATTGGCTATTCGCTACTTCTCCTGCTGTAAAACCTCCGGTGGCTCATTACTGCCACCATTTGGTCACCGCAGAGTTAAAATATGCACGAAATGAGCCGCTTACGGCAAAATAAAAGTTATTTAGCAACTAATCGATGACTAAATTAGTTGACAACTATTTTAATAATCGATTTTAATCGATTAAATCGATTAGTTGTTTCAGCTCTAGTCACCAGAGATGGATACAGTCTTTAAGTAGGCTACTGCGGCGATAGCAGTGTTTGACGCATCTGAAAAGACGCACAGTTCTCTGTATTGTGTTTGTGTAGAGAGAGAAACAGGAACATATCGTCGTGGGATTTGCAAGTTATCTAGTTCTTTCATGGAGTCCCTCCACAGTTTCCATTGCTCCTGTTTTAAAGCTGGGAGCTGGGTATCCCACTCATACTGCTCAGTGGACAGGTCTCGCATTATCATCCTTCCCCCTAGTGTAACTGGTGCCACGAACCCGAGGGGGTCAAAAAGGCTGTTAACCGTCGAAAGTATTCCTCTTTTTGACACAGGTTTCTCTTCTTGGGATACACGAAAGGTGAAACAGTCTGTTTCGAGGTTCCAAGCGAGACCCAAACTCCTTTGCACTGGTAATGGGTCAGCGCTAAGATCCAAGTCCTTTAAGTCTTTGGCTCTGTCGGATGGTGGGAAAGCATGCATGACATCACTACTGTTCGATGCTACCTTGTGCAGCCGGACATTTGACTCTGCAAACATTTCTTGTGAAGTCTGCAGGATCTCAACAGCTGTTTCTGCACTGGGGAAAGACGCAAGGCCGTCATCGACGTAAAAATTGCGTGTGATGAACTCTGTTGCTTCTGCTGTGGCATTTACTGCTTCGAGAGCTGCACGACGAAGACAGTATATGGCTATAGCTGGCGATGGACTGTTGCCAAACACATGCACTGTCATCCTATACTCTCTGATGGGTTTCTGCGGGTCGTTGTCCTCAAACCACAAAAACCTTAAGTAGTCACGATGTTTCTCATCAACTGCAAAACAGTAAAACATCTGCTGTACGTCAGTTGTGACAGCGATTGGCTCTTTGCGGAAGCGAATCAGGACTCCGAGCAGAGTATTGTTCATGTCAGGTCCGCTTAGAAGTATGTCATTTAGCGAGACACCTTCGTGTTTGGCACTGGAGTCGAACACTACTCTTATCTGATCCAACTTTTGTGGGTGATACACACCAAACATGGGCAAATACCAGCACTCCTGGTCTTCTCTCAGAGGTTGGGCCGGCTCTGCTTGACCTGCAACAAACATCTTTTGCATAAAGTCAATAAAATGTTTTTTCATGAGAGGTTTTTTGTTCAGTGTGTATTGTAGTGATTTTAGTCTTTTCATAGCTTGTGGTTTGTTATTTGGGAGGCGACTACGTGGCATCCGGAATGGTAGAGGGGCAACCCATGTGTTAGAACTATCCTTGTATACTTGTTGGTCTAATGTCTCCAAGAAACTGTTGTCGTCAATTGAGAGTGCAGGTTTGTCATCGTGCTTTGTTCTTTGGAAAACCTGACTTCCGATGTCGTCTGTTTCTAACTCCAGGGGGAGCACTGACGTGTTGGGTTTTGGGTCGGTTTTGCTTAGCCTCTCTTTGACCAGGATGACGTTTTCGCATGGACTGAGAAGAGTAGCACGTCCATCTTGAAGAATGTTTGTTCTGTAAACATTGATGTTTTTTGGCTTGTGTTTTTTATCCAGACAAACCTCTCCTACCATGACCCATCCAAGGTCAAGACGCTGTGCGTATGGTTCATTGCGGGGCCCATTGTGCTGTTCTCGAACTTTGTGCACCTGAAGTATGTCTCTGCCAAGTAGGAGGAGGATGTCTGCATTTGGATCAACGGCGGGTATTTTGTCCGCGACTGGTTTTAAGTGAGGGTAGAGGCTAGCTACTTCTGGAGATGGAATCTCTGACCTGTCATCGGGTAGCATGTCACACTCTAAGAGGGCAGGAAGTGAGATTTGTACTGAGCTGTCTAGCGATTCAATAACAAAGTTGTTTGCAAGCCTGCCTGTGACATCCATGACACCTGCACAGGTTTTTAGTGTGTATGGCTCCAACACTCCGTTGATGCCAAATATATCGAAAAAGTCTGTTTTTGCTAATGAGCGATTGCTTTGCTCATCAAGGACAGCATACAGTTTGACTGCTCTATTTGGCTGGCCCGCAGGGAACACTTTAGCTAAGCATATTTTAGAGCATGACTTAGGACCTAATGAATTTCCACATACCTCAGTGCATTTAGATGTCACGTCAATAGTACGGGTCTCTATTTGCTCCCCGCCATGATCTTCAGTGGCAGCAGGGCTCTCTGATTTGAATGAAAGGGGCTCAGGGTGTAAAGCTGTGGCATGGTTCTCACTATTACACTCTGCACATTTTATCGGCTTGGTACAATCTTTGGCCATGTGACGCGCAGAGGAGCAGCATCTGAAGCAGATATTTTTCTCTTTGAGAATGTTTTTCCTTTCTGCTAGACTCTTACTTCTGAACAGCCTACATTTTTTCAGAGGATGGGGCTTGTGGTGAAGTGGACAATCCTTTTCTGGATCTGCGTTGTCTCTTTCATTTGTCTTGTGGATTGTCCCTGTTGCGTGTGACACCTCGGTCTTTCTAACTGAGACGGGTGTTTGGTATTTTGGTTTGAATGTCTTTTCTGTTTTGTTGCCCATTGCAAATGCTCCTGTGACGCAAGCAAAGCTGGGGTCGTTGCGCGTCTTGGCTTCATCGTTTATAAAGTCTACGAAGAATGAGAATGGGGGATACGCCACTCTTTTCTCTCTTTTGAATCTAGAGGCATTTGTCACCCACCTTTCTTGAAGATTATATGGCAGTTTGGCTAGAATGGGGTTAACACCATATGCCGTGTCCAGATGGGAGAGTCCTGGGAGGAAGCCGTTTAATTTGGCTGCCTGGAGCTCTGTCAAAATGTCCCCTAGTTCTCTCAGACGAAGGTTTTCCCTGTTTGATATCCTTGGGAAGTCTTCAATTTTCTTTAGCAGGGCATGTTCTATGATTTCTGGTGCTCCAAAACAGTCCTCTAATCTTTGCCATACCATGCGCAGACCTACCATGGGGTTGCCTACATAAGCAGCTCTAATGCATTTGGCCTGTGCAGCAGACTGAGGTCCAAGCCATTTGGAAAGCAGGTCTAGCTCCTCTTGTGGTAACAAGTTCAGTTCTTGTACTGTACTCTGAAAAGAGGCTTTCCAAGCCCAGTAATTTTCTGGTTGGTCGTCAAATTTTAATAATCCTGAGCTGACCATTTCTCTTCTCATGAGATACTTAGCTAGACCTAATGCATCTGCGGGGCTACTGTCTGCGGGTCTGGGTGTAGGCATAGTGTGCTGAGGATAGCTAGTTTGGTTACCATTGTTCTGTTTTGCTGCATAGGGGGTGTAATACCTGCTGCACTGCACGTTATCAGGATTGTAGAGAACGTGGGGCAATCTTTGCTGTTGTACGTTGCTGGTATTTGTCTCTGCTTGTGGTAGCGGTTGGAACTCTTGACTAAACTGGTGTTCACTTATCTCTCTATCGATTGTTGTTTTGTTGTTTGCGACGGGTGGCAGCTGTGGCGGCTCAGTATTTGCAATGCGGAGCGTCTGCATCCCGTTTAGTAGCTCTGCTTGTTGCTGCACATACTCGTGTGTCCTTTTATCTGGATCAATAGGTGGCAAAATGTCTAGTCTGGACTGTTGTGGGTCTCCATTTTCCTGCATGGACGATTCCCAAGCTTGAGCCTCAGCTAGCGCTGCTGCTACCTCTTTTCTTGATTTGAGTAGGTGCAGATCCGCATCCAGTTCAGCCTTCTTCTTCAGCTGTTCAGCTTGCTCCTTTAATAACTCGGCTTCTTTTTGAGCATAAGAGAGTTGAGCGATGGCAGCTTCTGCCTTTGCCCGTGCCCTGGTTGCGGCAGCAGATGACGTGGTGAGTTGGCTGGACCTGGCCCATCTCGATCTGGTCTCCAGCGTTTCCTCTAAAGCTTTATCTCGCGAAGTAGCCATGGCGGTTGCTGTCTTCAGCGTTGTATCTTTGTAGTGGAGCTTTATGGATGGATGCCTTTTTACTATTCTGCCCTCCCTAGACGATGTTGGTGTGTAGTTTGGCAGATAGCGAACAGACTTGACATGAAGACAATGCTGAGTGACTTTGAGCTATGTTTATTGCTCCATTCAAAAGTTGTAAAACTGAAAATAACAAACGTAAAAATGCAGTCAGTATTTGCATAGAAAACAGCTGACAGTATGTGACAAATATAGCTTATAAAACGCTTGTAACAGAAACTAGTATCAGCTAATAGCAACAGCAGCTAATTTCAATATGCAAAAATAATGGGGAAAAGTCCGCTAGCTTAGCCGCGGCTAATTAGCATAACTATCGCGACCGTTTAGCATAACAATAACATGGTTACATTAGATCTGTTGGTACACAACACCTTCAATAAACAACACTTACAGGCATATGCTCCTAAAAACTCCGTGGAAGCTATTTTGCACTCTGAGCAGAGAGCAGACCCACAGCAACTACTGCATGTGTTCATTACTTTTCACACAACAAAGATGGCGGCCGAACAACTTCCTTTTACAAAACATGTCGTAAACAGACTCACCACTAGAGGGTAGTGCAACACTGTAAAATAACTGTAAACGTTTTTGGGAGACAGCACAGTAAGGTAGCAATGACATGTTTCAAAAGTATCGGGATGTAATGACCATAGACTATAAATATTAACGGACGTAGTCACGCCTATCTTCGCAGTTCTAACTAAATGCCATCACTTTCGCCGTCTATGGGCAGTTTCAAAATGGCTGCGGGGGCTGGAAAATGTGAAAAAACGCATCTGCGCATGCGTCAGCCGGCACGAGCCCCATTCATTTAAACGAGTGCCCTCAAAATAGAAGAACCAAATACCTTTATTTCTTCTAAGAAGATTAAACAAGCATTGTTAAAGGCATTTTATTGGACTTTAAAAACATATATTTGTGTGTCACAGTTTACTGGTGTAGAATTGTATAGATATTCTTAAGGCTACTTTCATTATCAAGTTTCAATTCAAGGAATTGCGGTGGGCTGTACTTAACATATTTTTTGAAAAGCCATTAGATTGATAGATAGATGGATACTTTATTGATCCCCGTGGGAGAAATGCAGGTGTCCAGTAGCAACAGAAACAAATCCATCCATCCATCCCAAAAAATGAATACAATTAGTTTGCCATTTATTCTTTTGTGAGACATTTGTGATTCCCCTGGAGAGATTAGAGATATAAATAATTATTTTAGTCTTAAAACCTCGTCTCAGGAAGTTGAAGTCTATCTAAGTCTATGCGTTGACTATTTAAATCATCAATTAGTTGCGATTAATCTATCAGCTTAGCAGCCATTTAACTTAGCCCTAGTTGTGTTTTGTGCATAAAGTTTTTGCTCAGTTTTTACCATCTACATTTGTTTAACTGAGCGTTCTTGCATTTGTTTTCCCCATTGCCAGATGACACATTTCTGAGTTATCAGGCCATTTTGTTCAAAGTCATTTGAAGTGTACGCTAAAACTAGTTCCACAAATCACCTTTGACAATTCAAAATCATGGGAGAGTGAGGCAATCATTGTACAAACATATTATTCAAGACAATGAGTACTTTGCTTTGCTCCAAAAGAATCAGCTTTGATGAACAGCTGCAATCTGATAGCTCTAATATGTTTCCTATCAGCTTTGTCTCCCACTCAAAATATATTATGGCATTTGTTCATTCTGTATTGTATTTCAAGTGAAATAATTTGGAAACTTTTTGCAAAAGTGGCTCAGGTTAATTTGTGTTTTGTTAGCTAAGGAGCATAAATCGCTTAATTCAATACATAATATCTAACTTTTGAATGGGGCAACAGTGGCCTTTGAGCCTGAACGCACCATGAGACCTTCTCCACTGACTCCCACTGATGTCTGCTGCCGTTGTGACCTTGGGCAGGACACTTTGCCTGATGCCCCTGCTGCAAGTAATAGACAAGGGGGAAGAAGATGGATGGATATCATTAACCTTAGAATTAGTACAGTTTGACATTTTGCTTGTTCGCTTCTGTTGTGCCATTATCTTTTGATTTTAGATGTGTGCTGTCGCTTTGCTGTCTTTCCATAGTTCCACATTATGCTCTCACTATCACTGCCAACCCGCTTTACCACCTAGAGAACTTTCTCCAGTTCTCTACAGCCCTGGCTCAAAATATATTATGGCATTTGTTCATTCTGGATTATATTTCAACTGAAAGAATTTGTGTAGCAAATGTGATGAAGGTTTTGTTCCATGATCGTACGAGACCACACTGAATTGTATTTGTTGGAGAGAAAAAAAATGCTGTTGAGATATGAGTTCAAAGTTTGACAAGCTCAGGAGCCAAAAGCAACATGTGGAAAGCGGTTTCAAAACTTATTAGAGAAACAGTGAAAAATGTACTACAGTACTTTTATCATACTTTTCTGTTTCTTGCAGTTGAAGATGAAAGCAACATTGGATCCATCAACGGAAACGCCACAGGTACAACACCGTATTTTGAAATATTTTTAAGAATTTACTTTTTGTATGATTTTATTGCACTTTGAGGTGCCTTGTCTATATTTATTAATTTATGTTTGTTTGTTTTCTGCTGCTGGACACCTGAATTTCTCTTACAGGATCAATAAAATATCTATCTTTATATATACGAACTGTGCTATAAAAATAAATTTGAGTTATTTTTACTATTGAAAGTTGATGAGATAAATGCCAAGATCAACTATCCATGTATGCAGGGGTGCACATAAGTGGTACGCAGGTACGCATGCGCGGCAAATATCAGAAATGTGTACCATCACTTGAGTAAGCGCCTTTGCGTACTTGACATAGACCATAGACCAGTCCTTCTCAAATAGTGGGGGGCTCCTCCCTAGGGGGGCGTGGTGCAATGCCAGTGAGACGGCGCAGGTCCATTTCTAGCTACGTGCACGAATACAGTATTATACTAAAGGCTGACTTTCATGCTGCACGCGCCACACACACCGGCACGCACACAAACGTCATTCCACACTCGCGCACCCTTTTTTCCCCACCTTCCATTCATATGTCACATCCACACGCATTATCCATTCTCTATCTGTCTCTAAATTAAAGCTATGGTACCTACATTTTCCTTTGCATTAACAATGCAAAATAATGTTGGTTGTGCCCAAAAGTAATATGTTGTGAACAAATCCAACAGAACATTGTTTTGAATTTTTTTTTTTTTCATTTCTAAGAAAGAAACCTGTGAGTCATTACTTGACTTGGATTGAGTGGATTATCTGAGCTGATCAGAACTTTAGCATTAAAAAGAAGCAAGTTTAAAATCACGATTAAGAACCATGTGACAAATGTGTGAGTGAGTACCAAATACCATCTCCTGGTACTCATCTCAGTACCTCACTGAAAAAGTTATGTGCACCCCTGACTATATGCTAATGTCAAGTTTTCTCACTGATCCCATTATTTGTTGGACCATGATGTATCAATGGAATACTAAAGGAGACATATTATGGTAGATCAACTTCTTTTAACCATGTATCAATGCAGTTTCCTCATCAGTCACCGACCTGGAGTGGTTTTTGTATCCGCACAGGCAAATAACAGGAACTTTTGGGACAAAAATGTGACCCCGCCCCTTTCTATCTAAAGCTCCTCAGTCCTCAGTCTCAGTCCTGTAATGGTATGATGTCATTGTACCACCATGACATCACACTCAGAGTAGTTTTCTGGCCATAAATACAATGTTTTTTCCAATTTGCTGCCGCTAATTTTAGGGTTTGACAAAAACAAAACAGCTCCTCCCTCTGGTGGTAGTATCGGGAGTTACAGTGGGATAACATTTTTTCCCCTTAATACATAAGATAAGATAGACTTTAGTGATCTCACAAAGGATACATTTACATGTCACATTTGGCATGGATAGAATCACTCAAGATTTGTGCAAAAGAAAAAAGTGTGCAAACATGTTAATGGCAAAAATGTATCTCCATATATTTTCTACTTCAGATGATATTCCACATTCTAAAAAAAAACATCAACTGTCTCATTATCATCTTTAATGTCCAAAAGTAAAGCATTGTGTGTTCTCTTGTAGATAGATACTTTATTGATTCAGGTGTCCAGTAGCAGCAGAAACACATCCAACCATACAAACAAAACAATAAAAAACATCATTCTAAAAGTCGTACATTTTATGGCACTCTTTGAAACATCTTTGTACGACATAAGACCTGTCTGCCTTTGTGACGTTCAAAACTGAAACATCCTGTCCAAACAATAACATGTCCACTCAACCATGCATTCTCTGCCTACACTCAAGCCATCTGCCACCATTAAAGCCACAAAGCTGCCAAAAAGGGATGTACATGCGTGTTCACAAAATGAGTCTTCCTATATCATCAAATCAGAAGCATTTCAAACTGTAGGAACAGAGCTGGTATATACAGGACTCTTACACAAGCATCTGTCTGCTATCTAATCAAAATGAATAGCTTCATCAAGCAAAGTCTCACTGCTTTGATTTGGCTCTCAAGGAGAAAAAAAAACAATTGTATGTCTGAAATCTCTATGGCAATCCTTTATTTTTTCTCCACTGCCTCTCCTCAGACCTCTCCTATCTCAAACTCTTCCCCTCTTCTCCCTCTATTCCTCTCATGTATACACAACCTTTTCAAAAAACACTCGAGATGCCCACTTCCTCCATGGCTCTTGCCGTTTCTCCTTTACTCTCAGCCCTCCCCTAGATATACCTTCTTAATTTGTGCAAAGTGCATATCAAAGCGGACAAGCGCATACTTCCACTTTTTGCTTTCTCCTTATAGACTCTGGGAGAAACAGACTGATGGAGAGAACACACTCATCTAAAAGCACTATCCTATCCCTGCTTCAAAATGACTGCCTGAAAATGCTAGTGTTTTTCAAAGTTGTTTCCTTTTTCCTGTTTGGCTTTACCTTGAAGTTCGCTACCGTTTCATTTGTAAGTACTTGAGTTTAGGACCACTCTCTGTGCAAGGGTGCTATCTGCCACTTTGAGTTCATCAATCAGAATGGTCTTTTTACGGCCCTGGTTCTGTCTTCGGCTGTTGCTATTGACGGCGTTGCCAGACAAGACCCATTAAAGGGAGTGTTGAAGTATACAGTACCTTTTTGTAATTACGTGCTACTTTTAATTAGAGAAGAAATTAACCTATAGCTTGAGCAAATTAAAAGTGTGCAGAATAATTAGCCTCTCAGCAAATAAGTGGATATATACACATAACCATTTTCAAGGTTAAATTTTAGAGACATTTTGTTCACGAGTGAGGGAAGTATGGACAGATGCAGTGAAGTGATTGCTGACTTTAGTTATTAAGCTAGGTCAAAAGTATATTGATTCCACTCTATTCTCTACCTCTCTACTTTTGACTTGTTTTCACCAAGAGCCTAAGCGATTTCTTATTCTGTGACTCCCTGTTACTTACACGGCAAAAAACATGATTCTGATTCTAAAAGGCAAAGCTCTTCAGTAAGTGGTAGGTTGTGCTACTCAGCCACTTGGTAGGAGCTCGGTGTAGGGCGGTAGCTTGCACTCTCTTCTCAGCGAGAACGTCCTGGTCTGCATCCTGAACAAATGGAGTGTGCATGTTCTCCCCGTGTCTGCGTAGATGTCCTCCGGGTGCTCTGGTTTCCCCAACCACTGAATAACATGTATAATAGGCCAAATTCTCCGGTAGTCCTGACCAAGCTGGAGATGGGCGACCACTGCTTCTGAGAGAGGCCCTTGTAGCATTGCAGTTTGGGTCAAATGCAGAGGACATATTTCCATTTTGGGGATTGTAAATGTATAAGAAAACACCTAGTTGATCTGCTGCACCTCTACATCGAGTGGTGCCAGTTGAGGTGTCTCGGGAAACTGGTTTAGATACCTTAACCGGGCAGGGGACATCTCTGGATTCCCACAAGGTCCTCTTGTACAAAGTTTTTTTTTTTTTTTTTTTGTTTTTTTTTATTTATTTGAACAGTATTAATACTGCACAAAAGGAGTGGGCTGAAGCAAAAGCTTATTAGCACCGCACCCCAAAGCTAATTACAATCGAAATTTACATATTGAATATAGTTCAGAACAGGGATATAAAGGCACACAAGAGCTACATCTGCTCATACTGAACAACAGAACAATCACAATCAATTTATCAATTTACAGAGTAAAGAATATGTCATGACATTAACTTTGACTTTACTTACCAGAGAGAGACCAGAAGGACTCACTGACAAAAGGACAAAATAGATTTTAAGTTTATGTTTCAAGGCAGTTTCAATATACTTTGAACTGTTCTTAATCTTATTACCAGAGTGAGACACAACAACAGTCTGGTTAAGACAGATCTCCACAAAGCAAGAGACACAATATCACCATATTATTATTTTAAATATACTGACAGCAAGTTACTGTGAACAAATTAAACCTATTTCGCTCAAAAAAAAAGAGATGTTGCAGCTAGAAAGCAGAATATTTCTTTATATTTATTTATTTATTATTATTATTATTTTTGTATTTTATTTAATTTATTTTTTATTTATTTTTTTTTTTTTTTTTTTTTTTTTTCAGAGTAGGCAGTGACCCTATGTAGTGTTGTGCGATAAAAAGCCAGGGTGTAAAGCCAGTTGGAGACGGCAGTGACTCCTCACCAACAGACCCCACCCAGCTGCCCTATCAGCTGCTCTTGTAAATGTAAACTTTAAATGTTCTTGTCTTTCTATACTGAGTGATGCATTAAAAGATGTGTGATCCCTTGGGAGGAGGTACCTCTCAACGGATGCACAGCTCGCCCTATTTCTCCTTACTGGAATTTGAACAAAATAAATAACTTATGTTCCAAGCAGCAACACTCAATTTGAACAATAGCTATTCATTGATGGCACTGCACCCCCTAGTGGTGACCCAATATTTCTCTATATTTTTCAAAGATCTTTTGTTTATATTTATACTTGAACAAGATAATGTTTGGACATTGCTTCATTGCCGTCTCTAATTGGTTCCACAGTTGAATGCCATTAACTGTCAGGCTAAAACTTTTCAAAGTGGTCCTATGTTTCTGTGATTTAAAGTTTAGTTCCCCTCGTAATCCATAACATCCAGTACGCTCAAGAAATCTACTTTGTATTTGGTTTGGTAACAGTTTGTACCTTGCTTTGTATAACATCTGTACTGACTGGAACTCAAAAATGTCGCAAAACTTCATTATTTTTGATTTTAAAAATAAGGAGTTTGTGTGGTCCAAAAACCCGGCTCTATGAATTAGTCTCACAGCTCTTTTTTGTAATATCACCAACGGCTTTAAAGTATTTTTATAGGTACTACCCCATACTACAGTGCAGTAATTCAAATAGGGCAAAATTAGAGAGCAGTATAGTGTGTGTAGATCCTAACTTGTGTTTTGTTAGCTAATGAGCATAAATCACATAATTCAATAAAAAAAAATCTATAATTATAGAATCTGCAAGGTTTGATACTTTGCTTGTCTGCTTCTGTTATGCCACCATCTTTTGATATTAGATCTCTAGATTTACTTATTTTCTCTCACCTTCTAATGCAGTATTTGTAGCCAGTGCTGGTGCTTTGCTGTCTTTCCATAGGACACATATGCTCTGAGCTATCACTGCCAAGCCTCTTTACCACCTAGAGAACTTTCACCAGCTCTCGACAGCCCCGTAACTTAGACTGACACCAACATAAACGTGGTTCTAATTGCCGTTAGGTCTGCTTGTCTGAGAAGGACCTGTTTTCCTCATTAATGAAAAATGCACTATGCTGCACTGCTCTCTGAATTCCACTTTTATCATGTGTTTTGGCCTAAATTAACCGCTTGTCCAATCTCTTTAACCTTTCACTTGGAAAAGCCTCTACTTTTTACTACGCCACATCGCACTGGGAATAGCTTTAACTGTGTTTTCCTGGCAACAACAATGCACTTTCCAACCTACTTCTTTCTCAGTCTGTGATGTTTCGATTATAAGTGATATGCCGTATATATGGGACGACAGACAGCTGCTTGGACCTGGGTCAGAGAGATTTGAGGTTTGGGGTTCGCTAAAGTAACAATGACTTCTGGGAATGTGTTTTTTTAATTTCCCTGCATAGCCTCCACACCCTTTAAAAACAGCTGGGCCGGCGTACGCTGCAAATGCAAGATGAAAACTGTTATTACGTCTATGGTAATGTTATGGTAATGGAAAGTCTCAATCATCCTGTGGAAAACTTGAACCTCGCAGGCTTCACATTATATTGTAATTTTGAAAGTCTTAGATGCAAAGTGACTGAAATTGCAGACCTCATTAGTGACTTTTGTGTGGAGTTCTAGCCCGAAGGTGAAATGACTGGGGAGTGATTCTGTTTCAGTAACTAAACAGTCCTATTATTGCAAACTGTAATCCTACTATTCCATATGTGCGTGCATTGAGAAGAAAAGCCGTGACTCCAAATCATAAAGTTGGAAACGTATTACAGGACACCAAATACTTTGTGTTGCAGTCTGTATGAAAAGCTAGATCCCCGTCAGACCTCTGAAGCTAAGCAAGGCAGGGCCTGGTTTTTACTGTAATGGGAGACCTTTGGGAACACCAAGCACCACAGAGCTCCGGCTGTAAAGTGACAAACCGTCGAGGCAAGACACTACATCCACTTCTCCTAGAATGAGTCTGGTGTTGGTGTGAAGGGTTTGGTGCTGGTCGGAGAGATTTATGGTATAAAAACATTCCCAGTATCGGATCTTGCTTCTCAGCAACAAGGACCTGGGTTCAAATCCCCATTGAAACAGGGCCTTTCTGAGTGTTGTTAACCCGGCATAGGTTTCCTCCGGGTGATCCGGTTTTCTCCAGGTGCTCTGGTTTCCCCTACTACTACAAACATGAACAATAACACTGAATGCAATGACTGAGTGAATGAATGGTGTGCTTGCTTGCTTCTGTCATCACCAGATAAAACATACTCATTTACAAATGTGAGACTCAATGATTTTCATAGTATATTATAAACTGTATCCCGAATTACATGTACAAAATATGAATGAAATATGTGCAAGGTACAACATGTTTGAACACCTGGAATAATATTTCCTTCCTTTGTAAAGGAAGAAAGTGACTCTCGCACACTGTACCTTCATATACCAGTCTGTTTTTATTTACAATTGTCAAAAGAAAATCCAATTGTAATGCAAGTACAATATGCAAGACTCGTCTTCCTCGTTGGTCAAGCTGCGTTTGTGGCCTATTATGTCCATAATGATCTAGGAAAATAAACTACTTCTTGAAACGACGACTTCAAATTGACTTAACTGGTTGTTGAATCAATATTTCCTCATGTCCACAATCCAGAATATTCCTAAGCATGCACCGCTGTCTTGACCAAATAAACAAATAACTTGGAAAAACAAGGCGACAATTGGCAACTCGGTACTATCAGACTATTTGTATACCTCAGCTGAAAAACTTGGCCCCCTTTTATATAAAACGCTTGGCAATCTGTTCTAAATAGTTAAAATGATCTCCCCTTTTTACTGGAAACACTAGGTTTTTGTGGTTTAGACATGCCTGACATGCTTCTTTGTGTTGGCAGATGCGTGTGTATTCATCCTAATGATAAATCAAGTCAGCGGCAGACGTACAATAACATGGACTATAGGACAGCAATAAATAAATCACGCTACGCTGGAGGGTTTCCAATTAGGACCCATTTAAAACCGAGACGGCAAGAGTGAAAGCTGGAAACTGGTTCAGCACATGGGCTCATATCAAAACCACTCTAAATAGGACACAGGGAGACAGAGAAATGTGCTGACAGGACAAGACCAAGAATCCATGTTTTGCTTTGGTGATGGGATCTGCCTCGAGCTTTGTATGAATGTAAAAATAAATGATGGGTAATAAATATCCCCAAGGCAGATGCAAAGAGGAAGTGGGAAATTATATAGTTCATCTGTCTAAATGTATCTTTGAGGAATCCAATACATTTCGGCTCCAAATCAAACATTTTAGCTGCTAAGATGTTGAAGAAACGTATCATTGGCAAGCCTCCTGTTTAGAGTATCGACTAATTTGAAGCTAAACGTTTGGCAAACCTTTCCAAAAAATAAATATATGCAAAATACTAGATCCAGATAAAATCCAGATATACATGTTATTAAGCCTACCGTTTTATAGGTGGTCCCTTTTAACTCGCACAATTCATTTAAAATGGGTTGATAGTAGAAGTTGTTGGCCTTGGTTGTATAAAGACATGGTTCGCCTTTTGATCATGGCGTTTTACTGTGAAAGGAATCAAATTGCACTGTCTTGTGTCCAGGTGCGTGGGCCAAAAGAGTCCCCGGGCCACAAACACCGGCATTTATGGTTCCGGCTGGTCATAGTTGGTATAGATATTTTTGTAGGAGGGTGTTTTAGGAGTATATTTTTGTAGGGGGGTGTTTTATTATTGTAACTGGTTATTGGTATTTTAATGGAGGGTTTTAACATAGTTTTTAGAAGCTAATGTTAATGCTATACCCCTGGAGTTTTAATTGGTTTTACCCAGTAGTATATAAGGCGCCCATTTTTACCATTCCATTGTCCTGCTGCTGGGGAACACATGCTCCTGTCCTCCATCCACTGTGTTGGTTTGTTTTGCATTTTTGCACCCTTTTCTTTGTCTGCACTGGTCACTTTAAAAAAAAAAAAGGAAAAAACAGAAAATAAAAATAAGTGGACCAAGCTGAAGCCTGCCTCCGTCAACTTTGTTTGGGTATATCTCACTGCCATCCAGCCGCTCAAAGCCAGGCCTGCTAACACTCGCAAGGTATTAATAAAATTAAACTAACATCTCAGAGATAATTCAATTTTTTTTATTTTCATAGCCCTACGTCACAACAGTAGTTATCTCAGAGGATCGTCAAATTTTCCAACATACTGTAGATCAGAGACTCAAACAAGAAATGCAATGATAAAAATACATAAAGCCATTGATCCACAAAGGGCAGATGACCAATATCCAAAAATGTCAAATGTCCAAAATCTCGTTGAATGTCTAGCGTCCTAGATCATCACCACTGTCCTTAAAAACAAATTCATGGGTAAAATATCCTATAATTTGTTACCATATATTACTATAGAAATAGAAACGTGTACATATTATCTTTTGTCAATAGTTGTGTTGCTTTTGTCTGAAACATTCCACCCACCATTACACCGTCCCTCTCTGTGTATCTCTTCTTGCCAAACGTCATTCAGGCTTAGACTCTGACAAACTGTCCAAGGGGCTTAGGGGGGGACATCTTTATGAAAATGCATGTGCTCGTGTGTTGTGTGATGCGCTGGGGAGGCGGCTGTGATCCATTGTCTGAATGTGTCCCCAGTGAAATTTTGACTTTGAAACACATTGACAAGGCGCTGCCAAAACTCCGTCTGTAGAGAGCCACATTTGAATGTATTCCCTCCACACGCGCTCACCAGGATTTCTTATCTTCAACTCTCCCTTTGTTCAGTTTTTGTCTGTTTTCTGATCTTTCTGCTCCTTTGTGCTTAGTGTAAAAAATGCAATCTGCTGTTTTTTTTGGGGTTATTTAGTGAAAAATGTGTTTTGTGGGTTCAGGATGTAGGGTTCGATATGCTCTTTTCAGGCCGCAAGTTTAGGGGATATAGAAAAGTAGCAATGACAGAATTTTTTTTTTTTCCCACATGGTTTGTCTGTGTGAGTTACTGCTTTATTACCATGACCAATGTACTTTTTGTAAAATGATGTGTACAATTTGCAGATATGATTCAGCGACATATTCAAAACGCTTCCCTATGTCGACCAATACATTCAACCTTATTTCCACACCGTCCTCAGGCCCTGTCCAGACAAAGACAAAAAACGGCTCTCAGATTTGAAACCGTATTACATACAGAAGGAACCGGCTCTGTAAATGTATCTGTCCACATCAAGCTAAAAACGAATCCAATCCAAGTGACAATAAGTCACTAATGATCTGGACTAGGACTGAAAAAACGCACTGCTATAGCCACTTTTTATTTTACATAATATATCCTGCACAAAAGAGACAATGTTTTTAACCTTTAACATATTTGCACATTTGTCTTTTTGCACAATCTGAGTGATACTATCTATGCCAAATGTTACCTGTACATTACTCAATTGTGAGATCAGTAAAGTTTATTTTAGCTCATCTTTTCTTATCCACCCGAGAGAATTTTCTTCTTGACACATGTGGCAGTTGTCTGGTCTTAGCCATATGTAAACTATGGACCATTATCATTTCCTGAATGTACGTCTGTGTCTGATTCTAGTGGCTTCAGTTACCTAGGCTGAATCCCCTCCAACCATGCAGTGAGTGGGGATGGCGGGTGTTGTCTGTGATGTCAAAAGTTTGTGCGGAATTAGCTGGTTGTAGTTTGGCAATGGCGGAGAATGTGATAGTAAAGTAATCTGTTCTGGTTCGGATCCAAATATCAAGAAACTGAAGCCGGCGCAAATGTCATTGCTGAAAAGATGTTGTGGCTCTACTCCCCACGGGCTCCGTTAGTGGCAAAGGAGATGGCTAGGCAAAATGCTAAATTCTAGCGACTCACTCACTTCACATATGTCACGGTAAACTCTGATTCGAGTGTTACAATCTGCGAAAGGAGTTAACCCTTCCCACCTGTTAACAGAGCTCAATACAAAATGCTTAGTACGAAATGAAATGAGTATGATTGTATGGTAAGACCAGGCTAACGTGGCAGCGTAAACTTCATATTTCCGTTCAATATAGTGAACAGTTTGAGGCACTTTATTTCCATAATTTATGAGAACATTGTTTACTAGAATACAATGTTTATTAGATTATATTATTACTTTAAATGTTTGCTTATCTCAGATATTTTGGTACATCAAAGTCCTTTGAGACAACTAGTGTTGTGTTGTCTAAATTTGAGTAAAAGAATGGATTTGACCAGAAGAAATAAACCTACCATAAAGTCTAAACCAAACTAGGCTCTAGACTACAGGTCTAAAATGAGAATACACTTTGGATAATGCAGTTCTAAAGAATTAAAAAAATCAGGGATTTATTTTTGTTTTACTTTACAGCTATAGGGACGTTAATAATGCTTATTTGTTTAGTCCATTATATTCAAGACCTGCAACCCAATGTACACATCAAAACATGAAAAATAACATACAAAACATACATATATTTAATCTGCCCTAGGTCCAAAACAGATCACACAAACACAAGATTATAATAGGCATAGCATTCAATTTATAGGAAGCAAAATGGGGACGCTGCTTCCAGTCTAGTCTGTCTCTCTCCTCTCCCTTTTTTTTTTTGCATTTACAGACATGTCATTGTACTTGCATGCTCTGTACCTCCGCGTCTCGAAAGACCTTTGACCCTTTGGAAAGAAAAAAAAAGTTGAGACATAATCACAAGATGGCTGTCGTCTCCGGCTGCATTGTCCATTTATCTGCATCATGGCTCAGTCCAATCAAAAGGACATGTACTTTGCGGTATACAGGAGAACTATGGTATGATGGAGGCCCAGCCAAAGAGCAAGATGCAATTTGTTTCTGGACTAATCACTGTTATAGTCCGTGATGGATTCATTTTCAAAGGGGTTTTGTGTCTCGGGGGATGAGGGGATGTGAAAGTAAGTCTCTCCATTCGATTAGCCTGCGCACTCCGCCACTGGTGTCGTCTCTCGGCAGCATAGCGACCAATACATGTAGATTAATGAAGGATAAATATTAAATATATAATGCCTATGAGCTCACATTAATTTGGTGATTTACTGTTTTTTATTTTTTTATGTAATGTATTATGTATTGCCCTTGTCTTGGCTTTTCCTTGTGATTGGATCAGGCCAATATAAAGCTTTTGGTTGTATTCTGTCCACCCCTGCAACCATGTAGTACAATTCATGTTGATCTATTGTCATAAACTAAAAATCTAACAAAAGATTGAGTGCAGTTGCCAGTATTGCATTTCTCCCTGTGAAAACACTGCACTATAAAACAGTAATGGCCAGGATTCGGAAACCTTTGTTCTCAAAGGATCCATTTGGTGCCCTTTTTTTGCAAAAAAACAAATATCCAAACCAAATACATGGAAGTTCCTGACTAAAGTACTTATACTATAATACTTCAAATAAGATCATGGCAGTGAGAACAATTTACTTTTGCAAGACTCTTTCTGTTGGGACAAAAAGAACATTTATGAAAGAAAAACAACCCAGCTTTATTTATGGGAAGATTGAAGATTCTGTGTGCCTCTCCTCTCATCCGTTCACTTCAAATGTGTGTTAATCATAAAGTCCTCACACAGTGGCATCTGGTCTGGGAGTGGAGCTGCCGTGGAAACTAGCGCCTCATGGATAAACTGCAGCCTAGGATGTTTCTTCAACTTCCACCGAGATGACGGCGGTTGTGATTTAGGGCTATACAGAAATGAATTGAATTGAATTGACATATGCATGTTATAATGCACGCTTTCCAGAACACTCAAAGATGCTTCACATGTCATTATTCATTCACTCCAAACACGGTGGTGATGAACTACTACTGCAGCCACAGCTGCCCTTTGGCACACTGACAGAAGCAACCAGTATTTAGCCTTAGCGACTCCTACCACCAATCATTCATACAGTCAGAGCAGACAGAATGTCTTGCCTAAGAACACAACAACGGCACTTTACAGCCACGACTGCCCCACTGCCCTGCTTAGCTTCAGAGGTCTGACTGGATCTTGCTTTATACATCGACCTTTTACCCTACAATACTCCTCAACTCTTTGCAACTATAATGATTCCAATTTTCAATTTTCCCGTTTTCATTTTTTCAATTGCAAACTAGCCTTTGTGTGCACTTTTCTACAAAAGACGATATTCTGCAGCCGCGACATATACCACAATTTCTAAACTTTGTGTATATTTTACCAGTTACAGCATTTTGTAACATTAAAATAAAAATAATAGTTCCCACTGGCTTATTGGGTTGTTCCTTGCCGATGCAGGAGGGTTTAATGACATTAATGGACATTTATTCAAATTCATGGGCATTGGTCATCAGCCCCATATGTGTTCTTTATTGTTTGTCTGATCTGTTGAGGAGATGGCTGCGGTTGTGATTTAGGGCAGTGCAAAAAAGAAATTGACATATTGCATTGCTGACTTTACTCCACAATATTCCTCAACTCTTTGCAAATATGATAATCCCAATTTTCCCCAATTCAAATACAATGTTTTTGTCCATAAAGTTGAAATGCAAACCCAGCTCTCGCATTAGCCAAACACGTATCGCTCCAGTCGTAGCAGTCATCTCCCCTCGGCCCCTGTGCAATGACATGGAGCAGTTTCTTGATTTGAAAACCATCAGTGATGAAGCACAACTGTATTCTGTGTCGGCAGTACATGGCTTTAAATAGCATCTTTCCCAGTGAGCGTCTAAAGGCCGTGGCGCTGCAGAGGAAGTACCGCTGCTGTTAATCAGGCTCTTTGTTACTGCTGCCTGCCTCTGCTAAGCCTCTCCTTGGTGTAATTTTGACTTTGAAAGTAGCACGTCGCCTTCCTGCCAACAAAATAGCCCTGGGGTATCTTGGCACTCTTTATCGTAATGTTTTTCATTTTTCTTATGTTTTGTTTTCCTCCACACTCGCTTGTTATCACTCCCATTCTGTTGCTCCTTCATTGTTTCTCCAATGGCAATCTTCGCAGTGTCAGTTCTGTCCATTGCCAACTACACTCTCGGTGTTACAAGACATATGTAAAGACACACTCCAACTATAGGATGGTGAAGAGAAGTGTTTTGGGGCCCGTGTGGTGTTGGACGTCGTCGGACCCCATTTGTAAGCTTTTCCAGGCTTCCTGCAGGAGTCGGTCTTTTGTGATAAAAAGATACGCTCAACATTTATCGTATTTGAAAGCTGTGAAATAGTGAAAAATGATTTGGATTGAATTTGATCCCTGGCAATAGTCTCCAGCAAATCTGTAACCACTGCCCTGTATATTTTTGAGAGATTAAATGGAACAGAATGTATTTATTTATTAAAGTGAAAAAGGAGAAACAATACATATGAATTAACATACAACGGAAACCCATCCTCCTTTTTTGCGCGAGTATTGCACATTCCCTTAATATATACTGGATTTACTAATAATCTCTATTAAGTGCTTTTTTGTACTCATATTCATTGCATTTTTATTTTCTGCATTTTCATTTGGCAACAACTGCAGCTGACTTGTTTTTTATTTTTTTCAGATACACTGAAAACCAAGCAGTCCCCCATCCAAATACTACCCCGGCCTGTCTATTGATAACAATAGACTAATTCCGATATTTATTTTGATACATTTTAAAATGACTCTGGTGCAATAACAAAACAGCAGGAGAATGTCACTAAACCAGGCAGCTCCAAATCTAGGCCCTCTCTGTCATGTGTTTGGTCTTCTGTGTGTCTTGCTAACACACATTAGCCTTGGAGATCTTACACACAAGTTTGCGGTGATAATGATTACCATATGTCAAAAGAAGTTTGTGCGAAATTGCAATCCAGGTTGGCGTGATTACTGTTGTGTGTGTGGGCGGGTTTCTCAATGATGTCTGTATATTCTGCTGATCCATGTCATAACTCGATACAAACTAAAAGTATAATATGTACCTATTTTTATGACGGAAACTCAACAACAGAAAATCTGGTCCGTCTTTGTCAGCTCATTCTCAATGCATCACACTCTCAAGTTGTGGTTATCAATTATTCATCATTTAAAATTATCTGCCACAATACAATCCATCCATTTTCTTCCGCTTCATCCGTTGCCAGGTCATGGGGGCAGCAGTCTAAGCAGAGACGCTCAGACTTCCCTATATAAACTCACTTCCTACAGCTAATCTGGGGGAATCTTGAGGCGTTCCCCCACAATATAGTGTAACATGCACTTATTATTACTATGAATAAAAATAAAACTAATTCTAGCCTGTCTTTGCCAGTTTATAGCCAGTGTAAAACCCCCATCCCTCATACATTACCTCTTTCCTAGCATCTCCTCTGCTTGTTTCTCCCCTCCCCCTTCTGTGTTTCTTGATCTCGTTCTTTAAAAGCAGCTTAATTCGATCATCTTCCCGTCGGACAGCTGTAATTACATTTATGACACAAATCCTGCTACTCACAGCAAACTACTTTATGAGCCCTGATCAGCCAGTGTCCGCTCCGGCTTTTACTCAGAGTCCAGCCCTCATCCTCCTATTCATTTCAGCCTAAACCCAATTTGTTTGATCTGACATATCACTCCCGCTGTCTATAGACCACACAGCTGTTCAATCCCAACCGACTCCTATTAACCTCCAGGGACAATTTTAATTTGTGGAATAAACTCATTCAACATGTCATTTGAGTGATGCAGATATGTTTGCAATTAACCTAATATTTTACATATGCATTCAACAGGTTGGAATGTGTGTTTTTTTGTCAGCCATCCACAATTAAATGATATGCTTATTGCATCTTATGTATGATCCAAATTAAGGATACAGGCCAGTGAAAGGGTCTGTGTACAAGTTGGATTGGTGAAATGGCACATATTGGCAGTCAAGTCTCTCCAAGGCAGCTGTGGCCTCAGAATTAGTGTGCTCGAGTGTAATAGCTGAGACAGTGGGGCGACAGTGGCTCAGTTGATAGAGCATTGGCCTTTGACTATGAAGGTTGTGGGTTCGAGCCCACCACAAAACCTTCTCCACCGACTCCCAATGATTTCTGCTGTCGTAGTGTCCTTGGGCAAGACACTTAACCCTACTTTACAATACAATGTATTCTTGTATAGCTCTAGGTCACAACAGAAGTCATCTCAGAGGACTTAACAAAACCATTGAAATCACCAACACAGGTCAGAGAATCAACAGTTAAAACACATGAAAAATATAAAGCACACACAGAAGAAAATGTCCATACATGTAGTGTCCTGATCATCACCAATCCTTTCTGTTGGACACTAACTGTCCAACAAGACCCTCCTGCATCGGCAAGGAAAAACTCTTAAAAAACCCAGTGGGAAAAAGTGAGAAACCTTGGGGAGAACTAGGGAAACCCACAGGGAGGGAGACCCATTTGAGAAAGGGATCCGCTCCTCCGGACGGACAGGCTAATGATCTAGGACCTAAGCTAGCTACAGAACGTGGACCAGTGGCCGCTGAACGTGGACAGGTCCAGTGCAGGACTGAAGCACTCCGAGGCGGGTCGGGCAGGGCAGTCCGCAGGTGTAGATGGAGGAGGCCAGGCTCAGAGATCCCGTCATCGTACCATGAAACAGACAAGGGGACAACGGGTGAATAGCAATGTACAAACTACAGTCAAAATCCTAATAATGCTAAACAGGTAAAGTAGGAAGGAGGAGAGGATAGTGCTCAAGTTACCATACTTCTCCCAGCAAACTGACTCCCTATGCAGCTTGACTAACACTCTGAGGAGTTTAGCCTTCCCTGAGTCTTACCTTCCTAGCCATATGCTAAACTAAAGAGGGCTGTTTTAAACCTAGCCTTGAATAAAGAGAGCGTATCTGAAAGGAGGTGAGACAGCAGCAGCAGCCACGGCTAGGCTAGCCCAGGTTACAGCACCAAGATTCATGGATTGCACACCAAGTGTGAATTTATATATAATATATATAATACATAACATAACATACAGCATAATATATAACATAATATACAACATAATACATATATTGTATAATATATAACTTAATATACAATATAATACAACGTGTATATATAATATATACACCATATATTATATATTACCTAATTAAATGCTAAATTAAAGTAGAGTGCTTTAAGCCTGGCCTTGAATGTAGAGACCATATCTGCTTCCTTAACATAAATGGGAAGCTGATTCCACAGTAAAGGAGCTTGGTAGCTAAATGCTCTGCCGCCAACAGTGATTTTTGAGACCTTAGGAACCACCAAACATCTGGCGTTTTGGGAGCGCAAAGCTCGACTTGGTTGATATGACACTAACGTGTCTTGGAGATAAGAAGGAGTCAAGCCATTTATGGCTTTATATGTTAAGAGAAAGATTTTAAACTTTATTCTGTACTCCACAGGGAGCCAGTGGAGTGATTTTAACACCGGAGTTATGTGCTCCCTCCTTTTGGTACCTGTTAAGATCCTTGCTGCTGTATTCCGAACGAGCTGGAAGCTCTTCAAAGAGGTTTTAGGGCACTTTGCCTGAAGCCCCAGCTGAAAGATGAAGGCTGTGTTGTTCCTGACAGAGCAGCCATCCTCCTGTGGACTCACCATCCGGAAGAAGGATCAGTGAGGGGCTGGTGCTCTGTGACTTGGGTGGCATATCTGACATATCTGACTGATGGATAATAGCTGAGATATGTTTCACCTGGTAATGAGAGACTGGTTACTATCTGATTGTACAGAAAGTCAGAGAATTCAAGACACGTCTTAATGGTATCTAGGAGGATTTTCTACTTCTACTTCTACTTGGATCATTATGACTATTGGTCCTCCCAATTGTCAATCTTTGTGTGTTTTTAATGGCTGCATAACTGATTGTATTTTAGTGATGGACACAAGGAAGACTAGTTGTCAATTCGGGGCAATACAGATTAAATAAACCAAATGTCTTAGTTAGGTGGAAAACATGAAAGGGAATATATATGCATTTTTTGAGTCCTAGAAAGACATGGACCATTTTATGGATTTTGTAAATTTTGCGTTTATTTTTGTTTATTATTTTTTTTCTTTATCTGCCACTTTGTATATAATCCCTTCATACCACTTCAAAAATGTGCATTCTTCTTCTATATATCAAGCTTAACAATATAATGCTTGTTTGGATCTCTCAATTATCTCCCTTCCCTCTCTACTTATCCAGTTTGGTGCTGGCACAATGAGCTTCTAACTCGCAGTACCATCAGAAACGCGTGTATTAAGGATTGTTCACCAAATTGCACACAATCTCTCAGTATCAAACGACGAGAAAACAATCTGTTGGTTGTTCTGTATTCTCCTGTCAACACGAGCTGCTCTACATTATGTATGGGACTTTATGTGTTTAGCTGATGGCCCTTTAAATAGATGCGCCTGTCACATCAGCCCTCTCTCGCTGCCTCTCGTCTTCCCCTTTCTCTCCCCCTCTCTCTCTCATCTCGCGCACTCACACAAGCAGCCCGCGCTCTGAGTATTGGGAATCATTAGCTAAAGTGATGCAGCTTTAGCTATCATGAATCACGGTGGCATCATATCGACAAGCCGCAGCCAGGAAGGAATCCAAAATGCCTGTGCGTGTGTGACTTTGTTCAGGAGTGTGTGTGTGTGTGTGTGTGTGTGTATTTGAGGATTACCAGTGTTTTGAGCTGGCAGCCCGCCCAGTCCTCTCCTCCCCTCTCCCCATTACTCTCTGCCACCACGCTGTTCCCCAGACAAAACCCCACACCTGTGCTGTCGTCTTCCCGCTTAAGGTGACAGAGTAAATTGCAAGCACACATTACTTTATCTACTTGTTTTCCTAAACAATTACCAGCTCGTACCAATGAGAGAGGAAGTTGCAGAGGAGGAGGAGGGTGCCAGGCAGAACTTTGGGCCAACTTTGCTGCTCAGCTACTTACTGCAGGAGTGAGATGTGGCCTGACTAATCCAGGAAACAATACAGCATAGTTAAGTCATTATGTGGGAGCAATAAATGCTGCAAATGTGGGAGTCTCCTGCTGAAACGGGGAAATAGCTTTGCTGAAAACCAACTTCCAAGATACAAGAAAATATGACGTTTTTCTGGTGTCTTATCCACAGATGGTTTTGCTTTGCCTGGAATTAGCTCCCCTGCTCTCAATAAGTTAGCATGCATTTCAGCAAGTGATTTCCTTAAAAGTTTGCATATTTATTTATTTGTTAACACAGAAATTTCCCTCTTTCAAACTTCTGGGAGTGCTACACGTTGTGGCACAGAGCTCAGCAAGGTTGTAGTTTTATTTCTAAGGCACCTTTCTAGACACTCAAGGTCGCCTTACACATCAAGTAAAAAAGACAGTTAAAATACAAAGTTACAAACAGTAAAGGGTTTGACTCTTGGTTGGAACAGAGATTTTTTTCTATGTTTTACTCAGACAAAATGAACCTTTTTGAATCTTTCTCAGTGGAGGTTGAATGTTCTCCCCATTGTCTTCTCCAGAAGCTCTGATTTCCACTTCCACTTAATACGTGTACAATGGCAATACAAATGTATACTAGCCTTAGGCTAATTCTAGTTTACAGTCGCGGTTCATTAATAAACACTATCCAATTTGTAATAAATAACGACAGTGGCTCAGTTGGCGGCAGTGGTCCACCACTGCTTTGTATGTACATGTAATGTAAATGGAATGGAATACCTGGCATGTTAGAGTATTTCCTTGACCATAACTTTATGAAAGAATTTTTTTACGAACAAGCATATGTACATGTAATTAAATGTAAACGTAAATGTGTACTTTATTGTCCCCGTAAGGAACTTTTTCCTCTGCATTTGACTCATCCTGATGCCACTGAGGCTTCCATCGGGAGCAGTGGCCGCCGTTGCAACAGTGCCCGGGAACGATCTCCAGATGTTGATGCTCTGCTTTGTCCGGAACTGGAGGATTTGACCTATTGTGCATGTTTTTAGTGGTAGGAGACACCGGGGCACGCTGATGAAACCTACACACAGGGAAAACATGCAAACTCCACCCAGAAAGACCCTGTTCCGACCTGTAATCGAACCCAGGATCACCTTGCTGAGAAGCAAGAGTTCTATCCACTCAGCCACATGGCTGCTGAATTCTTAACAATCAGATTTTACTTTTCTCTTGACCTATACTTCTCACATAGTTAGAGGCCAGACTTATCGGCAGAAAAGTTCCTACAGAATCTCAGTGTTTCTCTGGTGAATACCTCCGCTGAGCTCTGCGTCTCATCTCAGGCTGTGGTCTCATCATTCTTGGACCCTCCCCCCTCCTCTCCCTCAGTAATATTTCCCTGGGCTAACAGTACTTTAGATGATGGATAGAGATACTGTGGCAGAGACACACACCTCGCATCCATCACACGCTCAGCAACACCATGGTTAACGGCATAAGGCGTTTTTTTCATCTCCGCCCCTGTGCAATGTTTAACCCGCCTGTAGATGATCACCAAATGATTAAATGCTTTTAGAATTGGAAGTTTTCAATTCTTTAAGTAGCAGTACGTAAGATTTTCAAGTGTTCATTAAATGGCCCTAATCTGTCAAAAGGGATTGATAAACCATGCTCTTTTTTACTTCTTTAACTGATAACAGAAGTTCAGCCGAGATAGTTTTTTAGTTTTATGGCCCCCGACTGTTTTTGTTTTCATTTTAATGTCCCGCTCTCCATCGTTTTACTAATCAGAAAGTCTGTGATCTGTGAACTCACCGCGCTGAGCTAATGTCACTGATAAAGTAACATGTGGCCACAGAACTAAAAAAGGTCTTGTTATCATTCTGAAATCACTAATGACAAAACAGGTGTTGGTTATAGATTTGTTGTTGACAAAATTATCAATTCAAACTAAGTTTATTAATAAACCAGCTAGGATTATCATCCCATCTGGATTCTTTTGCATATCTGGTAACCTGAGTCAGAAAGAGTGGGAGTGGTTGCAGTACCACTGTTGGCCAGAGTTGTACATACTTTAACATAGTTTTGTTTTGAAAATGTCTCCTCCCTGGAAAAAAAAAAACTAGGACCTTTGCTTTACAGCCAAAAAACACAAATCATCCATCCATCCATCCATTTTCTACCCTTTAATCCATTTCTGGGTCAGGGGGGTGGCAATCAGAGATGCCACCCAAGTCTCATAGCACCAGCCCCTCACTGATCCTCTGCAGGTGGTGAGTCCACAGGAGGACGGCTGCTCTCTGAGTGTGAGCAGAGCCTTGATCTTTCAGCGGGGGCTTTGGGCAAAGTGGGGTTAAGTGTCTTGCCCAAGGACACAACGACAGCAGTCATCAGTGGGAGTCGGTGGAGAAGGTGTAGAGGTGGGAATTGAACCCACAACCTTCAGGCCTGAAGGCCAATGCTCTACCAACTGAGCTACTGTCGCCCAAAACACAAATCAATTCCATTCAATTCATTCTTTATTAAGAACACAGAGAAAACTGGTTCATAGAATAAAAGCTAATTTAAAATAACCCAATAAAATAAACTTGATTTATATCACAATGGAAATATTTACATTTACATTTGGCATGAATAGGATCACTCAGGATGTTCTGCTATTGTGCGACTATTAATGACTTGTATGAGATGTCAGCTGTTGTTATGTTGTGTCTGGATTTTGCTGCTGTGAAACACTTTGAACTGCATTTGTGTCTGGAAGGTGCAATACAAATACAGCCATTATTATGAGGAATGTGGAACTTTAGAAAATGTGAAGTAGCACCCTACGCAAATTAAAGTTAAAAACATGTTTGAGCTGTTTTTGAAAAATGTTTTACCTTAAAGATGTATGTGTGTTTTGGGATGTATTGTACATTGTACCTTGCTTTAAAGTTGGGGGACTATGAATAATGCATGTGTGTCCAGAAAATATATTATAAGTTTCATGTTGTGAACAAATCAAACTACAATCTACTTATAAAACATGTTATAATTTGCATACTTCTAAGCAATAGCCCTGCCACATGAATGTGAAAACTTGGGTACCCCAGATATTTATTTATTACAATACAATACAATACAATACACACTATACTACAATGTAACTGTGTATTATTTAAGATGTAAAACTTAATTAAACACAAACAAAATCACACATTTTATACATTTTCTCTTGTAGCTTCCCCGACTCCCATGGAGCTGGGTCCGACACTGGGTCTGAAGAAGTCCAGTTCGTTGGAGAGTTTGCAGACGGCGATGTCGGAGGTGAACAGGAAGAACGAGCTGCTTCCGTTCCATCGGCCTCGTGCAAACATGGTCCGAGGAAGAGGCTGCAACGAGAGCTTCAGAGCTGCCATCGACAAGTCCTACGATGGGCCGCCAGAGGAGGATGACGGTAAGAAACGTTTCTGTACTAAAGGGAAATATTAAGATTTCAAACTAGTGTACTCTCAGGTTGTTGGATTTCTAAACTTTGAACACAATTAAAAAAGTCTGTTGTTCCTTCTTTGATTAACACCATTCATGTGGATGACTTTGTGTTGTTGCTCCAAAACAGGATACATGAGCCCCCTCTCTGTGTACACATTGAGACAAAAATCATGTAATATTTGCATAAATCGATTTATGATGGTAACATTAAATTGCTATGGACCAGCACTAGTCTGGTCTTCGCCATCCATAAACTGGTCCATTATCATTCCCTACATGTACGTCTGGGTCTGATTCTATGTGGCTGCCTCGGTTGAATCCCCTCCGACCAATCATTGACCTTAGTATGTCACAAAATTAGTACGATGGTATGGAAAAATTGATTGATTGATTGGATTTATTTCAAGCTTAAAGCTCAAAGCTTAAACAAGAACCAATAATAGATTTATCAGAAATTACTTATTAGAAATGATAGAGACGTACATACATTGAAGGGTTTCCTTTTTTTTCACTCCTATTAAATTTGATTGATTTTTAATTTTCTAATTCATATACGAGATTGGATATGACTATTTTATACATAGTCCTGATTTTAGGGATGAGCCTCCTATTAATTGGTTTAGCTACTGTATGTGGCTAAACAAATCATACGGCAATGCTTATGCCAAACTGGAGCTTTACTTTTTGTTTTAAATACTTAACATTATAATATAGAGCCAAGAATTAACAAATTGTAATTTAATTTAAAAAATGAATGATGCTACTGACATCACCCTATCACTTTAAACAATCAAATTCATATGGGAGGTTTTAACACAGTTGTTGATTCGCCGATAATAGATCAGAGAATCCAGCAGTTCAAACACAGGAAATGCAATGATAACAAACACATAGGAGCGGATTACCAACGTCCATAAATGTCCTGGATCTTCACCACTGGACTAGTTTACACTCCCCCACCAAGTATATTGGTAAAATAATGTTTTACAGATATATAACTTTTGGTAAAATTTGGCAAAAGGCTGTAAATGTGGAGAGACAACAGTTCAAACATTGGGGGATAAAACTTAATTTGTTGTCCCTGATTGGCTCACTTACTGGCTAATGTATGAAGTGTATATGAATGCTAATAGCTTGACATGTTTACTCATGGTAAACATAGCGGCCCAGCACTCCAGTTGCAGAGTAAGCCTAATATTGACTTTTAATTAAGCATTGGGTGTTTTTGCCTTTCTTGCCAATATCCTTGCCGTACACTTCTTGTTGACATTGCTCGTAGCCTCTTGCTTTGTCATTCCTGATTAGTTGAAAAAATAGATCCTATAATTTCTCTCTTCGCAGCCGTTTTAAAAATGTCAACACATATTAGGCATCGAGTTTGCTCTCCCCCCTCTTGCGATGCGTCAAAGTCATCGTGCGTTAGGCCTTTAAAATATTTATTCACGACTACTGTAATTCCCAGTCGTGCTATTAGCAGCTAGCTCTTATCAGTCAGCGCGGCGGTAATGAGTGGGGCTGTTCAGATCACGCTTCTTTGGACTAATAGGCCGTGTCAACACCGCCACACAGGCTCGCCGCGTCTGTCACCCCCTTGAAGAGCTGCTCTGGAGCGGCGGCTGGTAATGGACACGGAGCATGTGAAGTGTTTTTAAGGTGCAGTTGAGAATAAGGCCTCTGAGTGCGTCTCACAAATGCGTGTAGGGCTTCTTAAATCAAGAGCTCGGACTACTTCTGCGCCTGTGGAGGTTTGCTGCGGGTTGTTTGAAGGGCCTGTGTTGTGTTGCAACTAATCCTAGGATGTAAAGATACAGTTTGATTATTTACTATGTTGTTGAATTTTTCCTTTATTGATGTTTTTTTTTTACATTTCGTCTTGGTAATTATTTGGACATCAACTGAACTGTGGTGATTTTACATTTACTTTTTTTTGCAACAATGAGGAAGGGAGGCGTGTTGTTTTGATTTGAATAAGAATCAACACAACATCTACAAAGCTAAAGGTGCACCCAGAACCAGAGGGAATTGCATCAAAATGGACCCTAATGGCTATATGATAATTATTTTTATTTTTACAAAGATCACTTTATAAAGGGAAAAGCCATGCATGGAACAGTGTAAATTCTGATGCTAAGAGCTTCACTTTTGGCCTGGCAAGCTGTCATTATGCAAAGTATTCCTCGTGTGTATCTTTATAACATTCCCCTGATTTACTTGAAGCATACAAACCGAATTTGTTTAAAAGGGCCTCTAACTTTGGCTGGAAATATGGTCAAAACAAGAACAGGTTAAGGTTACAGACTGGCAGCAGACTCTCTCTGGACAAGTTAACTGAACTGAAATCCATAATATATATTTGTTGCGTTTAGTTGAGTGTTTCCTTATTTATAATCCAATGCACATCAAACATTAATTTTCAAATTTCACAACATAGAATTTTGTAGAAAATCCTCCATTTACAATTACTTATAAATTAAGTGGGAGAAAGAAAATTTTCTTCTTTCCACACTTTTTAATATCATATTTACATTCGTGCGTTGGAGCCAGTCTCAGAGCAAGCATGTATGTTGTCTATGAACAGTTCTCCTAAAAAGGCGTTTTGGGAAAAGCTGACCAACTGCAGCATTATGTTAGAGGTGAATTTATCTGTTATCGTTATGGCTCACTCCACAGTAAACTTTACTAATGTGTTACATTTGGGGGACTACCTAAACACAGATTTGTTCGCGCTCGTACTATTAACAGCTCCAAGCGTTTTGGACGTAACACGTGGTCGCCATGTATTCCATCCAAAACGCCTAGTTTGTCTGCAGTTACTAACTTGTATTTTTTTGTATAATCTATAATTAGAGATTGATTCTAGTTATGTCCCCAACCATTAGCCATTAAATAGTCTCTGTCCTGTTAATGATTCCATCCTCAAAGCCTTCAACACGCATACAATATAACTGTGTCCCCAAAGTTCAATACCATTTTTAAAGGTGTCCGTTCTTGAAATGGTCTTGAGCAAAGCTGAGAATATTCTGAGTACATCTTATAAGTATAGCAACATAGTATTAAATAATTATTAGATACTAAAATTTTTGGTTCATACATTTATTGTATTGCCGCTTGAAGTACAGTTTAGTGTGCAGTCATATACAATGATCGGTCAAACAATGCAAACGTATTGAGCAAACTACTGATCCACATCCCTCACATATCATATTGTCAATTTCCTTTCACCGCAGATGCACCCAACATTCAAACGCCAACTTTTTTTGTCTTCTAATAGATTACTTTTTTCACTTCTCCTTCAGATAATTGACTGAAAGTTGTTGAGCCACTTTGAATTCTGCCCATATTCTGTTTCTTTGGGAACATCTTGCAAATGTGTATCATCTTCCGGAATCATACGTGCTCTCACAGACGTTCTGCCAAGGCGAGAAATGCCAGAATCACTATGTTTTTGGAAATGTTTGGTGTTGAAAAGATATTTGGCCTGGTACTGTATGTGCTGATGGAGTAGCTGCAAGAGCACTTAAGATTTCAGGGAATTAAGAGTCAAGAGGGTGAGTCCAAAAGTGGCTGATAAGTGGAAGATTTGAGAAGAAACTGCAGTGAGGAGGATTTTTACAGTTTGAAAGAGCAAGCTGTATATTCAACATGATCGTTGCCCACACACGTTTACTACAATTACTTGGACCACAGCAGCATACCACCAATTAAATTCACTTCTGTTGTTTTTTAAGTATGATTTTTTTCACAGAGGTTTGTTGTAGATGTTTGTGCTACCACTGCTTTCACTGCGTAGGAGATCCATCCATCCATTTTCTTCCCCTTAGTGAATTAATGAACAGGGCTTTTGGTCTAAGATATAAACGGTGAAAGTTTTCTGAAGGACCTGCTTCCTGCTTGAGATTATTATTTCTTTGCTTGTAATTTTTCTCAAAATCACATGAAACCTATTATTTAAAGTTGAGGTATCTAACTAAATTATTCCATCTAGTAAGTGATGGGGCTTTTTATTATGAAAAACAAAAAACATTTGGCGGTCTGATTTTTTATTCGAGACTGTTTCTGTTGGGACAAAAAACAGGTATTATGTAAGATTTTGAAATGTTCAGAATCCCAGCTTTAAGGCTTAACACACCCCTTTGTATGATCCAATGACTTTTATTAAGATAAGATGAAAGCATCTTTTTCATCCCACACTGGGACATTTCAGTGTTTTAGTTGCAGACAGTAGACATTATAGAATTCATGAAAGAAATGCAAACTTAAATCCAGATAAATATCTATTATATGAATGTGTGTGTGATACATACTAATAATATAAAATATAGTATATGATACAATCTAGTCTCTCAATTGTGTGGCTCTACCACAAACTTGACATACTGTAGGTGCAATGTGAATTGACATTTTCTTTGGTCAATTTTTAGTTATTTTATTCTCGTAGGAAAACAAAAACATACATATTTTGCATGAACTAATTTCCCAAATACCAATATAGGTTTCCATGGCAACACAGGCACTGACATACCTGTCAATCACCTTGACTTCTTTCATTCGTCATTGGGAAAGCAATACGCCCAGCATGTGTTCGGGCATAACTACTGAACATAGTCATTACTTTTATTATTATATATTTTTATTCAAGACATAATGTCAATATCAAGTCAAATGACATTTTCATATTCTTGCTGCACTCAAACTCACAAACCACTGTATCTACTCTGTTGTTCTTGAAACGGCTCTTTGGGCGGAGATGAAATCCATTTAGTCTCAAATATGATTCTTTGTGATTCTTCACAGTTTAGACCAAATATTAAAATATCTACATATTTTCCTATTTGGAAATAAACAGAAAATCATATCCAACCATATGAGATGAAAAGGGGGCTTCCCCCAACAGCTCCACAGGCTGCTGGGAAAAGATGGGAAAAGATGAATCCATTATTAAATATCACATCATCTTACGATAATGTGATGAATGAAGCCCAAATGAATTCAACTGATTAAGTAAAGTCTTCTGGTTATGGTTATGGCTGTGGTTCTGGTTGAGGTTTTGGTTGAGGTTGAGGTTTTGGTTGTGGTTGAGGTTTTGGTTGAGGTTGAGGTTATGGTTGAGTTTGAGGTTGTGGTTTGGCAGTGGCGTTAGTGTGGTCTTATTGGCTGGAAGCTCCTTGAGAGCCACATAAGAACCACCCTCTTCTCCTGTTATTCTTTTGGAGGAGCTTCTCCTGTCGTTGCTGCTCGATCACGGCCATTGCTTCTTGCAGCTGGTTCTTCTCCTGCCTTAGAGTGGAGCTGGTCTCCTCTGAAGAGGTCAGAGTCCTAGAAAGCTCCTCTATTCTCTGCTCCAGCAGTGTCCTCCTCTTCTCCTCAGACTGGAACTTGTTTGACAGTCTCTCTGCTTTAGCCACAGCAGTTTGGAGTTCATGCTGTTGACTCGTGGACAAGTCCCGTTGCTCCTGAATACTCTGCTCCTGCTGCGCCACTCTGAGGCTGAGTTTTGTCACAGCAGACAGCAGCTGCAGCGTCTCCTTCTCCAACACGTCCATGTTCTTCTGAGCCTCCATTAGAGTGCTCCTCTCCTCCTCCAGATCAGTTGACAGAGAGGACACTTCTGTCTTCAGCTCCAGTGTCTCCTTCTTCAGCTCCAGTGTCTCCTTCTGCAACTCCAATGTCTCCTTCTTCAGCAGGTCCCCTTCGCTGTGAGCTTCTAACACAGTGCTCCTCTCCACTTCCAGAGCAGAAGTTAGGGAGGACACTTCTGTCTTCTGCTCCAGTGTCTCTTTCTCCAGCCTCTGCACTTCACTCTGAGTCTCTACAAGAGTCCTCCTGTCCTTCTCCAGAGCACTCGTCAGAGATGAGACCTGACTTTTCAACCCCTGTGTCTGTGTCTCAAGATTTTTCACTTTTCTTTGAGACTCCACAAAGCTCCTCCTCTCCTCCTTCATAGCAGATGTCAAGACGGAGACTGTTTTGTTCAGCTCCTGTCTCTCTGTATTTAACATCTGCACTTTACTCTCAGCTTTGGTGGCAGTGCTCTTCTCCTCCTCCAAGGCGGTTGTCAGAGAGGACACTTCACCCATCAGCCTTTCATTGTTTCTCTTCTGCTTCTCTAGATCATCTCTGGCGAACCTCAGATCCTGTTGCAAGATATCCTTGTTACTGAGGAGTTTATCATGCAGGCTCTCATTCTGTCTCTTTAGACTCTGCATGCTGCTCTGTGCAGTTGCTGAGATCTTAATCGTCTGCTCCAGTTGGGTCAGTTGGCGCCTCAGCAGATCCTTCTCATGCTTTTCCTCTTGGAGGTTGTGTCTGAGAGACGCCACCTGGTCCCTCAGACTCCGCCCCCTCTGGTCTGAGGTGTACTGCCTATTCTGGGGGTTGGTGACAGTCACGACATCCCTGGGGTCCTGCTCTTCTTTCTGTCTGTGATACATGTGTGACATGTAGGGGACCTCCTCTTGCAGGAGACGGGGAGGTTGATAACCAGCTTTCTTCTTTCTCTGCTGGTTACCGCTCAAAAAGACGTCTGTGTGCTGACGTCTGCTCATGTTGTTTGTGTTTAAGAACAAACCAACTTTGGGTTAGGACATGTCTGCGAGCTGTTGAAATTTGTTTTTACTTCAAAGGAAACGCCAAAATATTGAATTATTCATTCCATTCCATTCCATCTTCTTCCGCTTCATCCGTTGCCGGGTCGCGGGGGCAGCAGTCTAAGCAGAGATGCCCAGACTTCCCTAGCCACACACACTTCCTCCAGCTCGTCTGGGGGGACCCCAAGGCGCTCCCAGGCCAGTTGAGAGACATAGTCCCTCCAGCGTGTCCTGGGTCTTCCCCTGGGTCTTCCCCGGGGCCTCCTCCCGGTGGGACGTGCCCGGAACACCTCCCCAGGGTGGCGTCCAGGAGGCATCCGGAACAGATGCCCGAGCCACCTCAACTGGTTCCTCTCGACGTGAAGAAGCAGCGGCTCTACTACGAGCTCCTCCTGTGTGACCGAGCTCCTCACCCTATCTCTAAGGGAGCGCCCAGCCACTCTGCGGAGGAAGCTCATTTCGACCGCGTGTATCCGCGATCTCGTTCTTTTGGTCATTACCCAAAGCTCATGACCATAGGTGAGGGAGGGAACGAAGATTGACTGGTAAATCGAGAGCTTTGCCTTTCGGCTCAGCTCCCTCTTCACCACAACGGCCTGATACAGCGACCGCATCACTGCGCACGCTGCACCGATCCGCCTGTCAATCTCACGCTCCATCCTTCCCTCACTCGTGAACAAGACCCCGAGATACTTGAACTCCCCCACCTGAAGAGGGCAAGGCACCTTTTTCCGGTCGAGCACCATGGCCTCAGATTTGGAGGTGCTGATTCTCATCCCAGCCGCTTCACACTCGGCTGCAAACCGCTCCAGTGCATGTTGCAGGTCCTGGTTCGTTGGAGCCAACAGGACAACATCGTCTGCAAACAGCAGAGATGAAATCCTGTGGTCCCCGAACTGGACCCCTCCGACCCCTGGCTGTGCCTAGAAATTCTGTCCATGAACACAGTGAACAGAACCGGTGACAAAGGGCAGCCCTGGCGGAGGCCAACATGCACCGGGAACAGGTCTGACTTACTTCCGGCAATGCGAACACAGCTCTGGCTCCGGTCATACAGGGACCAGACGGCCCTCAGCAGAGGACCCCGGACCCTGTACTCCCAGAGAACCCCCCAAAGTACACCCCGGGGAACACGGTCGAACGCCTTCTCCAAATCCACAAAGCACATGTGGACAGGTTGGGCGAACTCCCATGAACCCTCGAGTATCCGATGGAGAGTATAGAGCTGGTCCAGGGTTCCGGGACCTCTGCTCTGTTCATTTTGCCTCTGCAACAGCCCGGGCCGCGGCGCGCTTGGCCTGCCGATACTGGACAGCTGCCTCAGGAGTCCCATGAGCCATCATTGCTTGATAGGACTCCTTCTTCAGCCTGACGGCATCCCTTACTGCCGGTGTCCACCACCGGGTTCGGGGATTGCCGCCGGGACCAGCACCAGAGACCCTGCGACCACAGCTACGAGCCGCCGCATCGGCGATAGAGGAAGAGAACATGGTCCACTCGGCCTCAATGTCCCCCTCCTCCGCCGGGACCTGGTAGAAGCTCTCCCGGAGGTGTGAGTTGAAAGTCCGTCTGACAGGGGGCTCAGCGAGACGTTCCCAGCAAACCCTCACTATACGCTTGGGCCTGCCAGGTCTGACCGGCTTCCTCCCCTGCCAGCGGATCCAACTCACGACCAGGTGATGATCGGTTGACAGCTCCGCCCCTCTCTTCACCCGAGTGTCCGAGACACGCGGTCAAAGGTCAGATGATACGACAACAAAGTCAATCATCGACCTCCGGCCTAGGGTGTCCTGGTGCCACGTGCACTGGTGGACACCCTTGTGCTCGAACATGGTGTTCGTGATGGACAAACTGTGACTGGCACAGAAGTCCAACAACTGAACACCGCTCGGATTCAGACCGGACGGGCCGTTCTTCCCAATCACCCCTCTCCAAGTGTCACTGGCATTTCCCACATGGGCGTTGAAGTCCCCCAGGAGAATAACGGAGTCCCCGGCCTTCTTGGAGTCCTCCCAAGGACTCCAAGAAGGCCGGGTACTCAGCACTGCTGTTTGGCCCGTAGGCCGTCACAACAGTGAGAGACTTGTCCCCCACCCGGAGGCGGAGGGACGCGACCCTCTCATTCACCGGGGAGAACTCCAACACGCGTGGCGGCTGAGATGGGGGGCAATGAGAATGGCCACCCCAGCTCGCCGCCTCTCCCCGCGAGAAACACCAGAAAAGTGGAGCGTCCAACCCCTCTCAAGGAGTTGGGTTCCAGAGCCCAAGCTGTGTGTGGAGGTGAAGCCGACTATCTCTAGTCGGTATTGCTCGACCTCCCCCACAAGCTCGGGTTCCTTTCCCCCCTGTGAGGTGACGTTCCACGTCCCAAGAGCCAGATGTTGGGTGTGTGGACTGGGTCGCCGAGGTCTCCGCCTTCGACTGCTGCGCAGTCCTCTCTGCACCGCGCCACCACGGACCCCTCTGCAGGTGGTGGGCTCACAGGAGGGACTGCCCATGTCGACCCTTCGGGGCTGAGCCCGGCCGGGCCCCATGGACTAAGGCCCGGCCACCAGGCACTCTCATTCGAGCCCCGACCCCAGGCCTGGCTCCAGGGTGGGGCCCCGGCTGCGCCATGCCGGGCGACGTCACGGTTCTTCTCTTCGTGCTGTCCATGTTGGCTTCTGACTGCTCTTCGTCTCACTCATCACCCGAGACCTGTCTGCCATGGGAGACCCTACCAGGGGCATGAAGCCCCAGACAGCATAGCTCCCAGGATCACCCGAGTACTCAAACTCCCCCACCACGTTAAGGTGGCAGTCCAGGGGAAGGAATTATTCATTAAATCATTAAATTAGATATGGTCCACTATCTTATGTCTTGTTCAAAAGGTTGTATAAGTTTAATATGTTTTAATAAACATTGAACCAGTCCGGCCTCTGATGTATTTGACTTTGACATTCCTGTTTTAGGCAATCCACGGCAGTAACAAAAAGACTTAAAACATAAATTTTCCAGCAGCTGAATAAGAAATGTGTTTGTTAAAGATCCTTTATTTTATCTGATTAGAGATCCTTTATTTATCCGACTGTGGGGAGAGTTCAGTGTTGCATCACAAGTTACAGAATTGTGAGAATGAGGAGCACACAGCACAATAGATAGATAAATACATATTTATTTATGGGGATGGTGCTCTGTGAACCGGGTGAGCTCTGATTGCAACCCCCCCGACCCAGAAATGGATTGAGGGGAAGAAAATGGATAGATGGATATTTATTTATTTGACATGGCCACAACAATTTCATCCATCCATGCACCCATTGCCTTCGTCTTAATCCATTTCTGGGTCGGGGGGTGGCAGTCAGAGCTGCACCTAGTACACAGAGCACTAGCCCCTCACGAATCCTCCTGCAGGTGCTGAGACCACAAGAGCCTTGATCTTTCAGTGGGGGCTTCAGGCAAAGTGGGATTAAGTGTCTTGCCCAAGGAGACCACGGCAGCAGTGGCTCAGTTGGTAGAGCACTGCCGTTTCATTGGACAAACCTAATGCACTCCTTCAGTGTTATAGCAAGACCATGCTAATTTTCAACACTTTTAGGACATAAATGTACACATTTGCGATTTAAAAATATAAAAGTAAATCAATGTTATGTATAGCACAACTCTTGGACAAGATAAAATATTCCTTTATTGTGCCACAGTGGGGAAATTTCAGTGTCAGTGTTGCACACATTACAGCAGGGTAAAAGAAGGAAATAAGAGCACTCCGATTTCACACATCAGAGTCTATTATTGAAGATAATAGATAACATAATTAAAATAATAGTAAGTAATGAGATGGTAAAAAATTATAAAATAGAGCAATCGGCCCTACGCCCATTTGGGGCTTGGGCCTAATAATAGCAGGGAAAGTCACTAGTGGATTGACTCGTGTATTGCCGCTTGTGGGTGATACCATCCTTCATTGATTTGTGTAAAAGGCACACTTTATTCATTCCCATAGGGCAATTTATCCTCTGCATTTGACCCATTCTGATGCCACTAGGGCGTCTTATCAGGAGCAGTGGTCACCGTGGTACAGCTCCCGGTAACCCATGTGGATGCTCGGCTTGGTCAGGACTACCGCAGTTGGAGGATTCACCTATTGCGCATGTTTTAAGATAAGATTTCCTTTTTTCGTCCCACGATCCTTTATTCATATTTAATTGCTTTTAAACCGAGTTCTTAGAAAAATCAATGACTCCTTTGACCCCTGGAAAAGCCATGTTCCAGCTTCTTCTCTCTGGCAGAAGATATTGTTCCCTGAGGTGTAGGATCTCGATATGCTAATAATTTCTTTCCACAAGCTTTTATCATTTTAAACAGAACACTTTAATGATCTTGCCTTTGTACTAAATTTTTTTTAGTTTTATCGATTTTACAGTGACAATTGTTTCCTGTTTTGTTGCATTTATGTACTTGTTCTGTGCACACTGGGGACTTTGGCAAATGTATTCCTATGTGGTTTTAGTGCAAATGGCAAATAAATGAATCTTTTGAATGGTTGGGGGAGAACGAGGATCACATGCAAACTCCACTCTAGAAGGCCCTGTTTCGTGTTGCCCCAGTTAATCCATTCTATCATATACCACCACAATATCCGCATTATCAAACACACATTATTTGTCCGCCTCTCTGGTCTTAATAGCCTTTGACAGCCGCACACACTGTAGCAAATGCAGAGAGAGCCTTTGTAATTAAGCCTGACGGGAATATCTACAGTGTTACATGCTAATTGAAGTTGCTAATTTGCTTTTTGTTATCTTATTATGAATCTGATCAGTGGCCTGTACGCGCGGCTGTGGCTTTTGTTTGGTGAATGGCATTGTTATTCCACACCGGGCTTTATAGGCTGTCACACAGGAGTAATGAGCCGTCACTGTTTAGACTTTGAACATTTTATGGAAAGACAAAACCATTTATCAATAATTAGACACAGGCTAAGAGGACTCATCTGTCATGTTAAATATACTGTGACTTTCATTCGGTTTTAACAACTTTGAGCAATCCACCAAGTCATTTTCTCAAACAGGTTTTAAATCATTCAGTCGTACATAACTGAAAACGTGACGACGAAACTGAGTTAACTTCCATCCATCTATTTTCTTCTGTTTTTATCTGTTGACAACTTAACTTTGTATAAATATATCTTTGTTGCTAAGGGACTTCCAGTGTACTGTGAAAGCCATATCTATCACTAATGGTGTCACTGCAATAAATTATTTTCTCCTTGCTTCAGTTAGTAAATAATGTCTATTTATTATATCACTTTTTTACAGACCAAGGTAAAGCACCTTACAATCTTCAGAATTCCAATATTTTTCCATTCTCTCCACACAGTGATGAGATCAGGCAGAGATCTGCTCCATTTGGCAGTTTTCATAAAAAAATCTGTGTGAAAATTACGACAAATGATAGAGGACACATAAATACTGTATACCATAATACAGTATAACCCTATGTTTATACTTATAATAGATATTTAATGACTCATTATCTAAATTCAAAATTCTTTGAATTTAGAATTTAACGAATGAAAGGAGCTGGTGAGCAATTGGTAGCTGCCAAAGCCAGAGGTTGGAGACCTCTGCCTTATATGATTTTTATGTTTGCTTTCCTGGTTTGTAAAGCACTTTGAGTGTTCTTGTGCTGTACAGATAATCTTGTCACAAATATATATTACAATGAACTTACATGTGTTTTACTTCAGCTAAGAAATCACAGATTTGAGTGAATGTTTTTGTACATATTTGTGTTTTCTATATTTCCACTGTAACTGTCATTTACCCACTTTGAGATGGCAAAAGGTTATTTCATCGTCACTGCAAGCAATTACAATATGACAGTTGTAAATCGCTCACATTAGGTTCAATTAATATTTTTCATTGGGGTATCCACTTTTCTTTTTATTAGACCCTTTTAAGTTCTCCTCAGTCCTGAACCCGTCCATCTGTGATCGCAAATCCCTCTCTCAAGTATGGGCTTCCTCCAACTTGTTTTGTTGTTAAGTCGCTCCTTTCAGTGGAACCGGACTCTTCACTATCCAGTCTAAGGATAGAGATGATCCTGGATATTCAAGGACATTTATTGACATTTATGTACAGTCCCCTTCAGACCAATGGAACCTATGTTTTGTTTAATATTGGATTTCCTGTGTTAGAAGTGTTCGAGTCTCTGGAGTTTTGTTGGTGGACTTTACAAATTGTCAATACACAACAACAACAACTTATTCTTGTATAAAATCACAACAGCAGTCATCTCAGAGGACTTAACAAAACCAATGAAATCACCAACACAGATCAGAGAAACAACAGTTAAGACACAAAATATACACATATGAATTGGTACATAGGGAGAGACCAATGTCCATGAATGGTGATCCATACATGTTGTAGAATGTTAGTGTCCTGGATCATCACCACAGTCCTTCTAGTTGGACACTAACTGCCCAACAGACCCTCCTGCATCGGCAAGGAAAAACTCACAATAACCCAGTGGGAAAAAATTTGAGAAACCTCAGGGAGACCCACATATTGAGAGAGGGATCCGCTCCACACGGACGGACGGGCTATAGATCCAGGACCTAAGCAGACAATGGCTGTTGTGATTTAGGACTATACACACATTAATCGAATTGAAGACGGTCACCAAAACAACTACATCTTGATTCATTTTATTTATTTGAGCATTCAAACTAATTTCTGATCTGTTTTTAAGTGTGTGGCCTTTACCTCTGCTACTCACAAGTTTTATGTTGCCAGCTAAAGCCATTCTTTTCTGCTCCCCAGGGTAATTATTTGTTTTTTGTTTTAATGCACTCTTATTTTACTTACAAAGACCAGTGCAAATTTACCGTCCTCGCTGGGGAACACATTTTTGGCGACACACCAAAATGCAATAGCAGCTGTCTACATTTTGTGAAAGAAAATTCATCCCACCACTCCTGTTCTGTCTTTTTTAGATTCTCATGCCTAATTTCATATTGTCAGTGTGTGTACTCAGCTTGACAACCACCAAATTTGATTGATTCGTTATTTTGGAGCGCTTGTTAAAATCTGCTTACCTTCAGAAACACAAATCTTTGTTATTTCTTGTATGACGGTATATTTGCTTGCTCTATGCAGACGACCCATCAGAGCCCAGTTCTGGACGCGAGAGTCCGGGCAGCTCCTCTCGACCCGGGACAGCGGACCAGGCAGAGGACACATCCAAGAAGGGCAAGAAGAAGAAGGAGAAGCCAAAAAAGAAGGAAAAGCCGCCCAAAACCAAATCGACCAACAAGAAGAAAGCAGACGAGCCTGACGAAGCCGAGAAAAAGGGCAAGAAGAACTGGCTGCTCAGGTGAGGGCCGGCTTTGATTGGAATCCTCCTCCTTTTTTATTGTGTTGTTGAAAGTGTGGGAGCTTGGGTAATCGACTTTTCGCAATCTCTTTCCCAGTTTGAAACGGTATGATTGAAACTCGGACTGAAATGACGATCGTCTTTGATTGACGATTTGACGATTGTTTTGATCCCAATAGGTCCCAACAGTGAATTAGAGATTTTTTTCGACATTTGACTGAAACAAAGCTCAAATGAGGCCCATGGAGAAAATGTTGAAAGAGATGCCTTGTTTCACATTGGGTTTGATTTGAAAACATTTTGTAGACACATTTTAATTTCAGGCTGCCGTCACTAGAACATTTTGTGTGTCTTAAACCTCTTAGCAAGTCAATGTAAGCTTCATAAAACACAGAATTGATATAGTTTGTTAGTTGACAACTATTTGAAAAATCAGTTACAATTCTAAATGGGGCGACTGTGGCCTCTGAGCCTGAAGGTCGATCCACCCCATGAGACCTTCTCCACTGACTCCCACTGATGTCTGCTGTTTTTGTGTCCTTGGGCTACACACTTAACCCCACTTTGCCTGAAGCCCCCTGAACTGGGTGTAGCTCTGACTTAACCCAGAAATGGATTAAGGGGAAGAAGATGGATGGACATGCATTGATTTAATGTACTTTCTGTTGCTGGTGAAAGATAGGTAGGTTTAACTAATTCCAGTGACATAACACAGGGTTTATGCACTGATTTATATGTAAGACCAGAGAGATTTTACTCTTTGGACTTTTACTATTTTAATTTGAAACTTGAATTCATGATGCATATAGTGTACTTTTTAATCCCTGAACTTTCTACCCTAAATACTACTTAGGATAAGGTTATATTCACATGACCGTGGCTCAGATTCCGATCTTAAGAACAACACTGACATGCAATTTAATCCTGTACACCACTCTTTTGAAAGAACCGTTACAAAAGCAGCCCTTGTGAGCGTGAAGTTGGTGAAACACTGCCAGAATTCAAAGCCCTGTTTTATCTCACCATTATCTCCCGGAATTACATGTTATTTAAAATGAAATATTAGGCAATTAGTGTAATTGGTGCTCGTTTAAGTTCATTACAGCAGTTCAATGGCCTCTCTTCATACCTTACAGAGGCCCTGGTCCTCCTGGTCCCCTGCTTTCATTTTTCACTGTCCACACAAGGACTTTGTTAAGTCAGTTTTTGCAGCTTTTAGTTGCCCTCTGAAACACAAAATATGAATTAGTCCTAAATGATAAGTCTGTTGCTATACATGGTCATCTATGACATCCATGACAGTTATTTTAGTGCATATGTTTAGTGTTTTATTTTTTATGGTTGCATTGTCTCACTTTGGTGTAAGCCACGACTAACTTTAAATTTGTTTTTCGTAAATTGATTTGTATTTTAATTTTTATCACGTTATTGTGGCATCTTCATTAGTTGACTTTTTCCCATAATACATACAGTGAAAGACATTTGTATTTATTTTAATTTTATCATTTTTTCTTTTCCCCACTATCCTGCCCTTGCGCAAAATACAAACTCACACTTGGTCACAGTGAGTTCATGTGGTTAGAAAAGTCTATAAAGGGGTTTTACAGACTTAAAACGTGTAGTTGTGATTTCTCTTACTGCAGGTTATTTTTAGAACAAAGCGCCTATAAACGGGGAACCAATGCATATATATATATTTTTTTCCTTTTTGAACAGAGAAAACTGGTATTAAAATCAAGCAAGAGTGTTTGTAGATCAGTTTAAACAATTCCAACAACACAATCAAATACTCTGTGAACTCTTTTCCATTCATTTCAGTTCCCGAGCGTACTATACAGTCTTCCCTGCCCGTCCTCTACGCTCGCCTCACCTCTCCTCCTCACACCATACTGTAGAGCATGTGGTTGGCTCCCAGTCATTTAAAAGTAATCCATCCCAAACATGGCTGGTGGTACACAGTCACCCAGCTCACAGATTGAGCACCGGGGGAAGTCCAGCTTTGTCGCCCCGAGTCCCAGAACCCCACACTGCTATCTCTGCTTCTCCCTCTCCTCTTCGTCCCATTCCCCATCTTTTAACATCGCCTTAAGTGCCTCCAAGTTCATTAAAGGTTATCCCTAGCCTCTTCTACTCCTTCCCCACTCGATTTGATTACAGAGCCACCCACTATATGCAGCATTGACTGTAATATCTTCGGTTTAATCTTAAGCTTTACTCTTAAGCTTTACTCTATCTATCCCATAAGAAGCCACCTCATCTTCACCTCATGCCTTAAGTGCCTCAAGAAACCATATACCCTCCAGGATATTTTTAGCCCCATATAAGAGGGTCCTGATTAGGCCATAGTGATAATCGGCTACCTTTCTCCCAAGCCCTCTATGCTCCCATTCTTTGTATTTTTTCCCATTTTTCCGCTGCTCCCCTGCTCTCTCCGCATTACGTGATTGCATGTAATGGTGGTTGAGAGAGCGAAAAAGGCAAATTGGTGCTATTCAGTTAGGTTCAGTTCGGGCTCAGCTGCTGATTTGTCACATTCATAAAAGGCCAACTTTGATTGGTCTAATGGCTCAGAGGAGAGATGCTATGGAAATCTCAACCTTACTAACACATTCGGTATTGGCATATAGTAAGTTATGTTTGTGATAGGAGGTTGGAGGGGTTAACGCTACATATTATTAAAGAGGGTAATATAAATATGGCTTTTGTACTTTCAATAGGTTTCAGTTTCATTTTCTAGGGCTTAACATTACCTCCTTGTCACTAATGATACCCAATACTACACTGCAAAAAATGATAGAATATGAGGTAATAATTGCTTGAATCAAGTGTTTTTTTTAAGATTAAGAGATCCTTTATTAATCTTAATTTGAGTACATTCTTAAAACAAGAATGTACTCAAGAACGAAACAAGCATTGACGATATAAGTTAATTGACTGTAAATAATAAGGGACGTAGTCACGCGTATGTATGCCGTTGAAACTAATGCGCCATTACTTTTGCCTTCTATGGGACTTATTCAAAATGGCAGCGGGCAGCCCCTCCCACAGGAAAATGTGAAAAAAAGCGCAATTGCACATGCGTTAACCGGCACCAGCCCCATTCATTTAGCATGTGCATTCGAAAGTCCGCAGTGGCTTAACTAGGCTGGTCCAAAAAAATATACTGCATCTGGAATAGGGATGTAAATCTGCGACCGGTTAACCGGTGGTTGACCGTCACAGCGTTAACCGGTCAAAGCTGTCGGTTAAAAAAGAGAAAAAGGGGAGAGGGGAGGTCTCTTAATAACGCTATTTTAAGCCCTATTTGCACGGTGTGACGAGCGGGTCTGTATCTAGCTGTGTGCGCCCATGTATTATAAACTCCGGGACGACTCTCACGCCGCACGAGCCACATATGCACACACACACACACACACACACACACACACACACACACACACACACACACACACACACACACACACACACACACACACACACTTTCCCCCTCTCCATACGTAACATCCACACGCATCATCTCTCCCCCTCTCCATACGTAACATCCACACGCATCATCTCTCCCCTCTGTTACCGTCAAAGTTGCACACTGGCGCGGGTCAGAACTACATTGGAGCTTACATTTACACACACACACACACACACACACACTTTCCCCCTCTCCATACGTAACATCCACACGCATCATCTCTCCCCTCTGTTACAGTCAAAGTTGCACACTGGCGCGGGTCAGAACTACATTGGAGCTTACATTTACACACACACACATATACATACACACACACACACATACATACACACACACATACACACACACATACCGGTCTGTCGCGCTCCTCTGTGTCACGGAGCCCAAAGGATTCGCGCAAATACGCGGCTCCAGTCAAACCACATGGAACATGTTTGTGTTTATGGTCCTCGGGATCAGCTCCACACACATCTCTTGTATTTAAACTTTTGTGAAGACCTGTGAGACGCGGCTCGTCACTCGCTGCTCTGACCATGTGAACGAGCCGTCGTTTGCTGCTAGAAAGTTTTGGTATTAACCCGTAGCACAGAAGAATGGGAAGATTAAAAAAGCAGTTCTCTGTGCGCAAAGGTGCCGGAGCTGTTGCGGGTTTGGGCGCCGCTGTCTCAACTCTGATCCAGTAGAACGCAGAGCTGCACTTATGAAAAGTACGCGGCTCGAAATGGCTGTTATTTCAAAGAACGTGGACTATTTTAAACTACGCGGTTAACCGGTTTCAACCGGTTAATGAGGCTCGGTGGTCGGTCTTGAAAATTCATAGTTTTTTACATCCCTAATCTGGAACATAGCTTTGGGCCAAGAGCGTCTTTTGGATCGACATTTTTGAGAGGAAAGAAGATACCATACAAAAGTTGTCTTGTGTATGAATTGTGCTATACAAATAAACTTTCCTTGCCTTGCCTTGCCAAAAGCATTGGATAATTCTCTTTCTGGATACACCCCCACCGTTCTGCAGTGAGATTGCAAGTATGTCAGCACACGTGCTTATGGAGCTGGGACCCGCCTCCACTGCATAAAACACAACACATTGACAAATTATAACAACATTGAGCTGTTCTATGGTGATCTCAGCAGTCCAGGAATTTACAAACTGGATGTTTTTTTCAAGAAGAATTTGCAGCTATAACATCAGAGAGGATAAAACTCCAAGCGTCATGGATGTTAAAGGGGAAATACAGGCTGAGTACTGGGGTATGGAAACTTCTCATTGGGGGCAGAGGACTTTGAAAGGATTTGAAAATTGAAAACGGGTCTATTTGGCAAAAACAATGAGGGGGAAAAGCTTTTACGTTATTTATAATCTCTGAAAAAGTAACCGATAAAAACCTGAAATTTCTGGCTGGGTTTGTTCACTTTCTAGCACAACTGAAACTGCGTTGGAGAAAAAGATCAGATAATAAATCAAAAGTCCCTTTGTTGGAGGGAACAGCTTGTCTACTAGTGTTTGTTTGAGTAATTTATCTAAATACTTTGACTTTATCTGCAAAACAAAACACATTTTTAGAGTTTCGTTATTGGTTACAAGATGAGTTGAAATTGCTTCTAGGAATTTGTATCTGTTGGTCTTTGCAGTTGTTCTCTGAAGTATGGACTTGCTGCTAAGAACATACACCAAAACTGACGTTCGAAGTGTGTTGCGACTTTCAATTCAATCCAATGTTTCAAAGGTCTAAAGCGTGGGCGGGTCCTGGCTCCAAAAGGTCCATGAGCACCTGTGCTAACATGCATCTGTGGGGGTGTACCCGGAAAGAGCTTTGCCCAATGCTATGGTGTTTACTTTTAGCTTAATAAATAATAAATTAATGAATACATGAATTCTAAATAAATAAACGAACGTCTTTACATGATCATCCAAAAGTGGCTCTTGGTCTAACGCTACTTTCCAGATGAGTATTTTTTTGGACCACTTTAGTTATGCCGCTGTGGACTTTAGAATGCACTCGTTAAATGAATGGGGCTAGTGCAGCTTTTCACATTTTCCTGCTCCCTTGGCCACAGAAGATAAAATTGGTGGCACATTAGTTTCAACGACAAAGATGGGCTAGACTACCCATACTATTTAGTCTATGGTCAGAACATGCTGCACAGTAATGACCTATAACTCCTCAATATCTACTTTTCTCACCTTTTCCCACTGTTCCTTGCCGATGCGTGAGGGTCTAAGGACAGTGTTGAGGATCCAGAAAGTTTAAGCACATTCATTTAGGGACATTGGTCATCAGCTTGCTTCCTATTGATCAATGCCTTCTATGTTATTATGTAGTCAAACTGTTTTTGAGACAACAGCGGTAGTGATTTAGGGCTTTGCAAAAATATGTGAAATTGAATTGGATAAAGGCTCACTTTTGATTGTTTTTATATAACTTGGATTTATAGACTTGTTGATGCTGCTGATGACTTGCATTAGCTTCTACAGTGAAATAACGTTATTGATTTGTCCCATATCTTGTCAGAATCTTGTGGAGGCCACTAACAAAACATCACAAACGCTAACTAACTTTTCCTAAACCAGCCTGAAAACATTTTACACTTCCATTAGTTCTTCACTGCTGCTTTGGCTGGATGCAAAAGTTATGAAATGCTGTTGTTTTTGAATGAGCCCTGTTTTTGACCTTTCTTTGGTAAAACACCCACCACTTCCAGGACTGTGAATATCTCAACTTTAACTATGTGGTTGACATGGGAACCAAACCGTTTCTCTTTCTCCTAATATTTCCTTCGTTTTACAATCCCCAGCCTCTTGCTAAAATATTCTAAATTAACTTTCTAAATTTTGAGAATAATAGGACGGCACTGGCGTTAATTAGCAGCTTATTTACATCCTCAAGCCGGCATTAGCGACAGATAGGAGATCATTTCTGGAGAAAATCCCTTTGAAAGTGGACAGCTGGCTTCATCATCTGAACTGCAGCCAAATGGAAATGTCAATCAAGTGTTTGTGAGCGTGCTCAGTCGTGCACGTGGAACCACACCGTCGCCAAGCCTCATGAATATGAATGAAATGATTAAACGTGATTGGACACACGGTCAGATGGTTGTCACGCAGTTGGCAAAGCGTGGATGCAAGTTTTTCCACCGTTTAGCCAGTTTTGTATCGAAACGTGACGAGAGGCTCACTCCTCGTCTCCTTGTAGCTGTCAATGTAATAACTTTTCTATAAAATTGTCCAGTTTTGATTCATACACGTTTGTCTAACTGACAGTTTCCCAGTGTCTGTGTTGCAGCCGTGTGTGCAGGCTGTTCATTTTTCTAATTTAAATGGTGTAAATTTATGGGAATTTATGGGAATGATAATAAATGCGCGTTGTCCATTTGGAAGGATCCACTGTTCCAGTAAAATGAAGCTCTCAGTTTTTTAGCTCCAGATTGATTATTCTCTTCAATGTTTCTTTCTTTACTTTACAAGAAATACTGCTTTTTAAATGTGCCCGGCCTTCAAAAACCTATTGACAATATATTTTAGATACAATTTGAGATAGGCTTGACTACGTCTGTTAATATTTACAGTCACAAATGACTTTTGGTTCCTGTAAGATTGTCATGCTCTCTGCCTGACTTTTTTCACTAAGTAAGAAAGTCATCTTTAGTCATATAGCGGCTTCCAAAACAGAATCACAAAACGCTTTACAATTATTACAGTGCCTTGCGAAAGTATTCGGCCCCCTTGAACCTTTCAACATTTCGCCACATTTCAGGCTTCAAACATAAAGATATAAAATTTAAATTTTTTGTCATGAATCAACAACAAGTGGGACACAGTCGTGAAGTGGAATGAAATTTGTTGGATAATTTAAACTTTTTTAACAAATAAAAAACTGAAAAGTGGGGCGTGCAATATTATTCGGCCCCTTTACTTTCAGTGCAGCAAACTCACTCCAGAAGTTCAGTGAGGATCTTTGAATGATCCAATGTTGTCCTAAATGACTGATGATGATAAATAGAATGCACCTGTGTGTAATCAAGTCTCCGTATAAATGTACCTGCTCTTTGATAGTGGGGATGGTGTGTTCAGGGTGATGAGCTGTGTTGCTCGGACCTGCCTGGTGTGTTCCTTTGTCTTCATGGTTCTCTCTGCGCTGTAAACAGAACCCTGAGACTATCAAAGAGCAGGTGCATTTATACGGAGACTTGATTACACACAGGTGCATTCTATTTATCATCATCAGTCATTTAGGACAACATTGGATCATTCAAAGATCCTCACTGAACTTCTGGACTGAGTTTGCTGCACTGAAAGTAAAGGGGCCGAATAATATTGCACGCCCCACTTTTCAGTTCTTTATTTGTTAAAAAAGTTTAAATTATCAAATAAATTTCGTTCCACTTAACGATTGTGTCCCACTTGTTGTTGATTCATGACCAAAAAATATTTTTTGTATATCTTTATGTTTGAAGCCTGAAATGTGGCAAAAGGTTGAAAGGTTCAAGGGGGCCGAATACTTTCGCAAGGCACTGTACGAGTATTTCAATTGAATTCAATTCACTTTATAGTTGTATCACACAAAAGCACAACAGTAGTTATTTTGGAGGACTTAACAAAACAGTAACATTTTCCAACACAAATCAGAGAATAAAATAGTTCATACACAAGAAAAGCAATAAAATACATAGTTATTGGTCCATAAGGGGCAGAGACCTATGTCCGTAAATGTCCACACAGAGATGGGAGCGATACCTAGAGGAAGCATACACCAGTTCAATCAGGATTTTACTGGTAGAAACCAGAGCGATTCAAACAGATAGAGTTAAAATGTTTCTTTGTGGTTATTTGTTAAAGACAGCTTGCAGCTTTGTTATTTGTTAACAGAGCTGCAAGCTCTTTTCAGAACTGTCACGCGCCTTGGGAAACTGGCGCACCCGGAGGAAACCTACGCGGACACTGGGATAACATGCAAACTTTGCACAGAAAGGCCCCATTTTTCCATTCTCCCGTCTGACTGAAATCCATCTGAAAATATTGAAAACACTGTGTTCAATACTTCAATTATTCCAAAATGGTGGCCTCTCAGTCCTCATATTCTGAGGCCATATCTCCTTTCTTCTTCCACCACCAGGCCCGTACCCCCTGTGTGTTTTTCCCGCGGCCCATAATGCAACACCTCTGTTAGCCTTAAAGTGCTCCATCCTTGCAGCGGGCCCCCATTAGCAGCGACTACCCCCATTGTGCTCTCTATTACGGAGCCGCGGTGTGCTAGTCCTATTAGGCTAAGTCTGTACGTAGTGTATGCCTAAGTGTGTGTTTGAGAGCAGCACAGATGAAAGGGCTGATGGGAGAAAATGGACTTTTTTGTGGCTCGGGCGTGTGCCATTTTAGGTACTAGTGCTGCGATGGAAAGAGGAGCGAAATGTAAAAATGAAATAAATGTGACTGAGAGGCAAAAGCAACAGGTGGAGGACAGTGTTGAAACCCCAAGCTACATACAGGCAACATGTGAGTTTGTATGTTAGCTTTTATACATATATTCATGAACCATTGTGTACTTTAGTATGAAGGAAATGTCAAGCTAATGTTTTAGGTTTGCACTTGTTTTTGAAAAGCTGTGATGGGACTAAAGCTGCTTTTAGAACAAATACGTTGATAATTAATATATATTTTTTTTTCATAATCTTTATTGGAAGCATCAAGAATGAAATTGGCGATTTGCATTATACAGAAACGATACAAATCAATATTTACATGAAATTCATACAGATAAGGAATTAAAGGAATCTAATCAGATTTATTGCATTGTGGTGTGGGGTGGGTTTGATTCCACCTCCAGGCCTTTCTGTGTGGAGTTTGCATGTTTCCCTAGGTTTCCTCCAGGTGCTCTGGTTTCCCCCACCACTAAAACATATACAATAGGTCTAGCACCCCGCTCCCATCTCTTTTGTGGAGTGAGACTAATGTCCACTATAATTGTACTTTGAGACTCTGGTCTGTGAAAGGTTCTATATAAATAAATATTACTTACTGACTGTACACTGGACTCCACCCATTTCCTCAAGTCTTCAGACTGGGGCCAGTTTGACATCCCTGGCTTTATGTTTTATGCTACTCTGTCCCCTAAAATAACATGTGTTTGTCCTGAAAAAAGTTATGTAAAGGTAAAATGTTGTGTTTAATCTCATGTGTAAGAAAAGCAACACTTTTTGATCTTTTGGACTAAATCTGATTGGCTTAGTGAGTGAGGTCTTTTTTTCTGTCTGATAAAGCTGATCTAAAGATGTGACCAAGGCCAAAAGTATTGTTCATGCATGTGGAAGCTAGCGATAGAAGCGAAACTGCTTTAGCGCCACAAGCTACAGTAGTCTCATGGATTTTTAATACAGTTATTTTTGTTGTAGTTTAAAAAATGGGGACCTTAGCTTTAATACACAAAAACCTCCTACTACTGTTATTTGGATTACTATTTGATAGAGGTATATTAATTGTTCTAGTAGTACTTTTTTCCCGTTATTTGTCAGACGGTTCAGCCAAAAGCAAATATGTTAGACTTTTGCTCAGAAATGGAGGAAGAACCATGTTCATGCCTGAAATTCTGGATTTAGTTTTCCTTTTGTAATGTGAGGATCTGCCTTACACACTACAAAAAGTCATGAAAAACAAGTAGACAATTGCTAAAAATTGGATAAATCTGTCCTATTTTGAGCACATTTTGACTGCCTCAATACAAGATTTGCCAACGGGAAGAAACAAAATAATCTTGTTTTAAAAAATATACAAGAAATGTCTCCCTTGGAATGAGAAAATAAAACAACAGTTCTTGAAAGAATTGGCCTTGTCTCATTGCTGAATCTTGTTTTAAAACGGTCAGAATTAAATTAAGATAAAAAAAATCACTCTATCAAGCAATTAGTACCTCTCATTTTATCATTTTTTGCTGTCTAATTTGTATGAGCTGGCTTTGTGGCACGTGTCTTGCAGCGATTTCCATGACGGCGAGACAAACGGTAGACAAATTTGCACGATAAAGCTGCTCTTGTTTTGTCTGCGACCAACTCCTGACCAAACACTGCTCTCTCCATATTGTCTCATAATTACAACGTTTTTTGAATCGGCCCCGAAAGAAGAGCAAGCTGCCAGTCAAGCAGCCGAGACAGACAGCCATCTCGTGTCAAACCCCGATGCCACGGCTGTCAATCTCCTAAACCCCAGTGTGCGGAGCGTGCCTTCGCTTTTCACCGTCCATCTCCGCACATCTGCTCCCATGGATTCATGTTCGTTAGCCCGTCACACTTCCTATTCTTCCGGGAGCCGTTTTGCACGTGGAGGGGTGTGCCGGCGAGTCCGAGGGGGGCGGAGTTGACAGAAGAGGGGCAGGATGGAGGAGGAAGAGGAGGTGAAAAGCGCAGATGTCTTCAGTGGTTTTTCTGCGAGTTTGTTAAAGTCTGGGCGCGTAGACGTGTGGGACCGCCCCCTTTGGACCAGACTGTGAGAAGCTATATTCAGTCAGATGGTGTAAAATGTGAAAGCAGATGATGTAAATTAGAATTAATCTTGTTTTAAAGCGCAATATGAAAGCATTTTCTAGTTTAAGTTGAGGAATACTATAGAAGGGATATCAGTTTTCTTGGCTATTTTGAGAAATATCAAGGGGAGAAAAAAAACATTGATTTAGAGTCAATGCACTTGTTTTTGTATGTATCCAGCAGCAGCAGCACTTTATTTCTTTGGTCATTTTGAACATTAGAACTTTGGTCACATGTTTCCAAAGATCAAATAAAAAATAATAAATAATATATAAAAATAAAAAAAAGAACTGAAATGTGCATGCTAATAATTTTAATGCAAAAAAATGCCTGAAGGAAAGGTGTTTAGGCTGAAGTCCAGACTTTTCATGAAAAAAAAAAGGCAAGGCAAGTTTATTTGTAGAGCACAATTCATGCACAAGGCAACTCTAAGTGCTAAACAAATCAAGATAGCATTAAAATCATAAGGAGCCCTATCACTACTACTACAACTGTGGCCTACGTCCAAAGACACATTATTGTCATATGGTAACCACTATATACTATAATATAAAAAATAAATCTAGAGCCCTTCAGTTGAACAGGTCATTCCATAGATCAACTCCTTTGCCTGATACACACCTCCTTTTAGTTTTTTCTCTTTGCCCTGGTTTTTGTAGCAGACCAGTTCCTCTGAGGCTGTATCTACATTATCTAGTACGAAACATCTCTTGTAAACCGTGAGGAATCATGACATTGTGAGCCCTGTACATCACAACATACATTTCAGCTATTTGAAGGCTCTTTGGTTGTAGACACATATGAACCGACCCGGACTCTGAGGAGCACGGGGACAGGTCTCCTGCTGGTGCCCAGAGTCAGAACTAAACATGGGGAGGCTGCATTTCAGATTCATGCAGCAAAATCTGGAACAATCTTCCTGAAAATGTGAGAAAGGCCTCTTCTCTGACAATGTTTAAATCCAGGTTGAAAGCTAGCTGTGCATACAACTGAGAGATTTTATATGCTATACCACTAAACTTGCCTTGCCTTAGACATTCTGGTGGCTGTGGGTTCAGGGCCTTGTGACTGTATCTCTGCACAGATGGAGCTTGTTCACCTCCTTCGTTTCCAACCACGCACCATAAGACCCCGTATAGTCTCCCTGCTCCGCGTATAGAGCAGTGTTAGCTTGTTAATATGCATGTGCTGTTAAATGCTAAATGCACAGGACATGATGTAAGTGATGCCTCCTGACGCTTTCATAATCAGACTCTGATGTTCCGTGTGAAAAAACCAGGCTCATGCAACACTGCTGCAACGCTCGGCACAAAATGAGGCTGTAATCATTTATGTAGGCCTATTGTGTTGCTATAGCTGTGGGAATATGACATTGTGTAGCTTTTTACACATGAATAACGGCTTCATGTGTGTGTCTGATGTGGTTGATCAATTTGTTATAACTTAAGGCTCTCAAGTATCAGTATCTGTGTGTGATTTTGAATGGAAGTTTATATGTAGATGCTAGGCTATGCAAATCCTATGTGTTGTTGATGTCTCATGACGTAATATTTGCCCACACACTCTTATGTGAGCCAAGGGTTTTTGCAATGACATGTTTCTTTATTTTTATTTTTACATTTTGTGTTTTAATGTCTTGATATTATAAGTGTGAGAAAAAAATACTAATGAGGTTTTGTCTTATCAAGGTTCAAGGTGAATTTATTTGTACCCCTGGGTTGATTCTTTTTGCAATTAAAAATAGAGAGACAGAAAAAAACACAACAGATAAGTAAAGAAAAAAAGGTACAAGTGGTCAAATTGTGCCTAGTCAGATCCCTAAGCTAATTCTGCGTAAAAATCCAAGATAAAGAGTACAAGATGGCTCTGTGCAAACTACAGGCTGTTCATTTATTCTTTAATGTTCACTCGTTGAAGAAAGCAAGGTAAAAAATAAAAATAACCCCAAGTGTTTTTTATTATTCTACAAGTAGACTTGTAGTGTAAATTGTAAAGTCTAAATTTATAGAAAACTGATGGCTTTCAAAGGAAAAAGTTCACTACAAAGAAGACTAAAATCTAAAATCCCTGCAAAATTCAACCTTTATGAAAGCTATAGGTTCCTTGTTGGCTCTGGACAAGCTTTATCTTCTCTTAAAGACCTTATGCCGGGTTTGATTTATTTAGAAATACAGTTTTAATACCATTTTATATTAGAAGAGAACTACTAAAGGTTTCAAAATCAATTGTTGTTTTTTTTGTCTGATCCCCCCAAATCGAAATAACCCCATAGCAACGCCCTTAGAGACGAAAAAACTTCACAGCCCTTGGTGACGTCAGAGTGGGTACGTTTCAACGCTGTAAGTTGTTTACAATTTGGTATTCGTTCTTTTTTCCAGTGTTGTGTCGATGCACTGCCAATCCAGACACTGGGGTTCAAATCCCATCTCAGACACTTTTTCACTCTCAAAACGGCAATTTATGTGTAGTGAGCAATTGTCACCTGTAGAGTGCAGTATTGTGTTGGGCATCAGTGGAGAGAAGAGAGAAAAGGCAGTCCTGTGGCATAGATCCATGGTTTTCAATGCATGGGCGTTACCCGCTATGACGTCACACACAGGTTAGAGCATAGACAACTTAAATTCATGAAAAACACGTTCTTTTTATAAAATATAGGATTTTTTTTGCCGGAATCTCTTTCAGATTGACATTGTCATGCAATTTTGATATCCACCATTTTTTTTTTTTAACCCGGCATAAGGTCTTTAACGTTGAGGGCTATGTGTAGCCTTTGAGGATCTAGGGTGCAGTACCGCCAGTGACCTTCGGAAAAAACAACTGGAGACCTGCGTAACCAAAGAAAACTCTATCCAGATTTGATAATACATTCGCGATATAAGCAAATACGAGAGATGAAGGACATTCAAACTATATACAGCGAGGTAAAAAAGTATTATGTCACCTTTTGCGCAAGTCCTCCCAAATGCAGTATTACAAACAAGTCATTGACAAACAAGCTAGTTTTACGTATATTTTCTGGATAAAAAAAATAGATTGATGGATACTTTATTCATTCCCTGTAGGATAAATCCAGGTGTCCAGGAGCAGAAACACATCCACTCTTAATAAATATATAATTCTCAATTTGATGTGTGCAATCTGAGCGCTCTTATTTCCTTCTTTTTCTGCTGTAATGTGCGCAACGATGACACTGAAATGTCTCCACTGCGAGACGAATAAAGGTATATCTTATCTTATCTTCTTAATGAATATATGATTCTAAGTTACAAAAAACACTAGTAAAGTGCAAGGTCACAGGTCATATTGTAAAGTACAAAACAACTGTTTCAGAGCTACTTAAGGCATTCAAAAGTAAACATCTAGGCCTAGAATCTTTGTCAATCTGTCCCCTATAACCTGTCAATTCCTGCCGCATGCGAAACCAACAATCCCTGATGAATTCACATACAAATAAATTATATTTTTTGTAGTAATGTGTCATAGTTACAAAGACACCCATGTAAAATATTCCTATATGGAAAAGCATTAGATCATTAAAATTGCTTCACAACGCTATTATTCATTTCTCTCCCCATACCCTGCTCCATTTGGCTTAATCTCATCTTGTAACGGTGATATTGAAGACTTTGTGGAGGAATAAAAATGGGAAAAAGCTGAGATGTGAGCATATAGGGTGAGCCAGGGGTAAATGCGGTGGAAGAGGTTGGAGGAGAGTTGAAGGAAAGGCTAATCTCATGACACTGTAGGTAGTAGTAATTAGACAGAGCCCTTCTGTCCCTATGAGGCTGAAACACACATTGTCCTCTGTCACGCACACGCCTCTCCACACAGAGAGGCCCGTGGTGGGGGGCAAATGGGTTTTTTACCCCGGTCCACATCAGACGTAGCCTGACTCTCATAACTCTTGTAGTTCCGCCATGCTCCACCAGAGGCATTTGGCTGGGGTCGAGAGCAATGCAATCTCCTTCAGGAGATCTAATAATAATCAGCCAATCAGGATTGCCTGTGTGTAGCGTCGGTTTTGCACCGCCTTCTCGTGCGTGTTTCATGCGGCAGCCAAAGCCAAACCATGATGGCGGACATAAAGTCTGTGAATGAAAAAAATATATAGTTTAAATACAAACAAATTAATACATGGATGTCACTTTTAATGCAATTTGAGGCGAGATGGTGATGGTTCTATGTTGTTATGTGTGTTTTTAGAGTCTAATGTTTGTGTAAAGTTTGGTTTAAGTATTGTTTAAGTGCTCATCACAACACTATGCAGCAGGGTTCCCAGGTTGGGGGGTTTCCTACATACTTTGGTTCCAAGCGGCTTGTAGGTAATAAATAGACAGAAAGACAAAAAACAGAATCATGATAGCCCAAATTGGTCGTTTTTAGCCAAAAAATAATTCTGGGTGGACTCGCCACCTGCAGGAGGATCAGTGAAAGGTGCTCAGTCAGAGCTGCACACAATTCACTGAGCACCTCTCACTGATCCTCCTGCAGGTGGTGAGTCCACAGGAGGATGGCTGCTCTGTCTGTGACGATACAGCTTCAGGCAGTGTGGGGTTAAGTGTCTTGCCCAAGGACACAACGACAGCAGACATCAGTGGGAGCCGGTGGAACCCACGACCTTCAGGCCCAAAGGCCAGTGCTCTACCAAATGAGCCACTGTCGCCCCCAAAAAATAAGTCAAAAAGTGTTAATTTGGCAAAATGTTATTTAATCTGAGCACATTTTGACGATTTTAAAACAAGATTCTCCAATGGGACAAAGCAAAACGATCATTTTGCTTTGTGTCTTATTTGGAATCAGAAAATATAGCAACAGTTCTTGAAATAATACTAAATGGTTTTGTACATTGTCTATATTTTCAAAGCCAAATAATTAGCAATAAACAATGAGGTATTTAGAGAAGTGTCCATTTTTAAAAGGATAATTCCAATTGGAGTGAACACTGGTTAGCTAACAACAGAAACTAGACCCATGTATTATATACTCCATGTAAAAACTCAATCACAAAACATTTTTCATATTCATGTATTTTTGGCATCAAACCTGACTCACAGGGTTTCTTCTTGCTTATATTATTTATGAGAAGAACAAGAACTTTGGATACCCCAGCTATAAACAAAGAAAATACTTGTTGTTTGCCCGGTGGAGTTCATAAGTCCTTGCTGTAGACTTTGTTTTCTATTGTCTTTGGATAGTGAATGTGAATTTAGAACTGATTGTGACGCTTTATTGGCGTTTTTTTATTGTTATTTAAACGTCTGTCCTATAAAGTAGTTTTCTTACAAAGATTTTATGCTGTAATCTCCAAGTCCTGACATTTTAAGACCTCACAAGTAAAGCAAAAATGCATTGATAGAGCATTTATGAGACTAATAAAACTCTTTGAGAATGTCACAGCGTGTCGTATATAAAACATTTAAAAAGGTTACACAGCCTTGCTCTATGTTTGTGGTCCGACCAACTTTAAAATGCAGGTTTTTTATCAGACCTCTAAACAAATGGTGACAAATGTGTGTCCGCTGTGTGTTTCACGTTAAATTGTTTTATTGTTGGAAGAAAATGGTCTTTCTGCAATAGAGCATTTAATAAGGTCGGTCTGGATTGGGGACTTTTTCTTTGGCCAAAAGTTGTAAACACGCTGAGTGAGCTGTTCATGAATAGATTAAGCCGTATTTGTGGCTGATCCCTGTATAAACTTTCTTTCATTGGGGCTAGTATTGTAGGTCTGAAATTATGTCACAGTTTGGTCAAATCGCATTGTGCACTGTCGACTAACATAATTTACTTTAACCAAGGAAGTATCGACGTCACCATCTGTTTGGCCATTTATTATTATGAAAATGTCTTTAATTGTAATTTGCACCATATTAACATCTTTCTTCCCACATCTCACATCTTTACTGATTTTCTCATCTAATATAAACTAGATTTTAATTTTTGATTGATAAATGTATTACTATAAATTACATGTAGTAGTAGTAGTAGTAGTAGTAGTAGTACTAGCAGCAGCGTAGTAGTAGTAGTAGCAGTAGTACTAGCAGCAGCGTAGTAGTAGTAGTAGCAGTAGTACTAGCAGCAGCATAGTAGTAGTAGTAGTAGCAGTAGTACTAGCAGCAGCATAGTAGTAGTAGTAGTAGCAGTAGTACTAGCAGCAGTGTAGTAGTAGTAGTAGCAGTAGTAGTAGTAGTAGCAGCAGTAACAGCAGCAGTAGCAGCAGTAGTAGCTGTAGTAACAGGAGCAGTAGATGTAGTAGTAGCAGCAGTAGATGTAGTAGTAGCAGCAGTATCACTTCAAATTCCAATACATCTCAACAACTGCAAGACTTTACAAACCATAGTTAATTTGAAAAGATTTATTTCCCCATCAATGTTGCTGTTGAAAAAAACTATTGCATGTGAGTACATAAGTGACTCGCTAACCTCTTCTAATGCACATTGATCTATTACTTACACTAACCTATTCACCAGCCCTTCTCCCTGGCCATTCCCTCTGTCCTCTCTTCATGTATATGTATGTTCCAGTACTCGGGCTGCTGCAGCAGTCGTGCCCTGTGTTCTGCTGACTCCACACGAATCCTATTGACTGCTGTGGTTTGGATATTGATATGTGACCACTTACTCTGCTGCTCTAATTTCTCTTTTCATTTACAGTCGTCTGCCTACACATTTGTACTGGTCTCATTGATGGCTTCCGGGATTCTAATTAATTGGTCCACGTTGGATCTTACCCCGAGCAGAGTGTGTCCATGTCTGCTGTTAAACACTGCGTTTGGGTGTGATGCAGTTTTCAGATAATTTGTTTTCTACAATACGCTAGCCTGGTCTTATCATACCATCATACTCACTTCATTTTGTACTAAGGCTTGTATTTGCTCCATTGAGCTCTGTTCACAGGTGGGAGGGGTTAAAACAATTGGATAGGAGTTTACCGTGACGCATGTAATACACTCGAATGAGTGAAGCATTTAGCATGCTAAATTGCTAAATATTGCTTAATCTTTCTCCGGCTTCAATTTCTTGATATTTGGAGCCGAACCAGAACGAATTACATTACTATCACATTCACCATCATTGTCAAACTACACCCAGCAAACTCACCGCGCAAACCCTTGACGTCACCGACACCTATCTACCTGTGTGTGTGTGTGTGTGTGTGTGTGTGCGTGCGTGTGTGTGCGTGCGTGCGTGCGTGCGTGCGTGTGCGTGTGTGTGTGTGTATGCGTGCGTGTGCGTGCACGTGCGTGCGTGCCCACACAAGCACATTCTTCGAATTGGTCATGAAAGGTTATGCACAATACCCCTGTAACTGACAAACTCAAGAAGGAACAAGCCTTGGCAAACACAAAAAACTGCTTTATTTTGTTCACAAAGCACTCTTTTGCTTGGGTTCGAATCTCGGTTGGAACAGGACCTTTCTGAGTGGAGTTTGCGTGTTCCCCCTTGTGTCTGGGTTTCCTCCGGGTGTTCTAGGTTCCCCTACCAATACAATAGGTCTGGCATGTACCTCCTGTATGAGAGGTAAATGCAAAGAAAAAATATGTAAAGCGCTTTGTGACTGTGGTCTGTCAAAGGCGCTATATAAATAAAGATGACTTACTACTTACGAGGCATTCATAAGCTTCCTCGCTTCAGCCTACTCCTTTTGCGCTGATTCCAAAATGTAATATTGTTGCTTTTAAATTTGTGAAACATTAATACTAAATAGATCAAATAACTTTCAGGGTAAAAAACAATTTGAGTCTATAACTGAGCCACTTTTGGGGGGAAAGTGGCTCAGCTGGTAGAGTGTCTTTGAACCTACAGTAATGGTCGTGGGTTCGATTCCACCACAACTCATGCCACCTGCTCCCACTGCTGTCGCTGTGTCCCTGGGCAAGACACTTAACCCCAAATTCCCTTGCTGAAACACCAAGGCGGGGCAGCAGCCTACTTTCTGTGGCCTCACCATCCCCAGACCGAGAAATGGACTAATAAATGGGTAGAAAATGACAAAAAAGGTCTGGTAGAAACCCAGACACATTGACCAAGTGAGAGCAGTGTTTCAGACCTTCAGACTCTTCCCTCAGCGTGTCGAGGTTGGAGTGATACAGACGTGTTTTGTGAAGTCGATGTGAGAAGCTGCTCTTGGATCGTTTGGCTTTGACACTTCTCTGTGCCAGAACATCTCACATCGCATCACACAACAGCTCAAACAAGCCTTAACATGTTTAACCCTCACATTATGGTTATTATTACGGTGATTCATCTGTGCATCTGTGAGAGACACCTCATCTCCTGCACAGGGGCCGTCGGAGACTTTGGTTCTCCAGAAAGAAAAAAGTCTTTGGAATCCAGTCTGTATATTGCTGGTGTATTGTGTGTATTGTATGATTATAGTTTGATTGTGTTTTTGCAGATTTGGTAAGAAAAAGGATGAGAAGAAGGAGTCCAAAGCCGCCCTGCAGAGACAGAAGTCTGATCTGCTCAGTGATGTGGAGCTGGAGAAGATGAAGGAGGAGAGAGAAAGGTGGGAAAGGTTTTTGTGATGTTGAGATTTGGAAGTAGATCACTGTCACATGTCTAGTATTTAAGTATTCATCAATAAAGAAGCCAAGATTGCTTATAACATCCATAATCTTGATTCTAAAAATGTTTATACAAATGTACTACAGTGGAAAAAAATCCCTTAAAAAAAAAGAGAATAAGTGAAATACTGCTTAAATAATAAGTTATCTGACAGTAGATTTGATCCTATTTTAACTATTTATATTTCAAGTATCATGTACTTTTCTTAAAGAATAGCATCACAAACTTATTTTATCTAAACAAGAAAAGTTGAGAAGAAAGACAAAAAAAATACTTGCCATTACATTGTTTTGCTTAATTTATGTTATTTATAGTAAATAAGTCTTACCAATTTGTTACTTTTTTATGTGCACTACTGTAAGGCTTAGACGGTTCTAAGATTTTTTTTTAAAAAGAAGCTAGTACTACTTAATTACCGTCTTTACTTTATTTTTAAAACTGAGAAGGTTCTTTAAAAGAGAAAAAAATTTAGACAAAATGTACTTTTTATATATTTTGTACTACTATATTGTACTACTACTACGCCTTTCCCCTTTTTATCAGTTATATAGAACATGCTGAAGACGCAGATTCATAAAGTGAGATTCCATTACTTTTCCAATTGTGAAGAGAGAGAAAACTTAACACAAGGACCAGTTTGACCAATGTTTGCTCCCACTGCATACTGATTGGACAGAATACGTTTAAATCCTTGCCATTGGTCTTACTATTCTAACAGAATAGACAAGTATAGGGATGTCACGATTATTGGTAACAAAATGTGACCATAACATTTACTGTCTTCATTAAAAAAACAACATCCTGTTTTGTAACAGTAAAATCAGACTACAATAGACTCCCTTTGTCTTTTTATAAAATACATTACTGTTTGCATAGTGTCTTTGACTTTTTGGGCTAAGAGCTGATTGGCCGAGTGACTGTGGTCTTCTCAATTTCTTCTCAAGAGAGGCCAATAAATACTACTGATAGAACCAAACTGTTTTAGAGCCAGGAACTAATATGATGGATTGTATTTTGTATTTACATTTTCTGTGGTTTTAAAGTTAAGTACCCCAGCTTTATTGCATATTCTCATATCTCTGTAGAATTGAATCACACCACCCAGAGCTGCATCCCAGAGATCCACATGCCAACTCTGCATACCCTGATGTCGAAGACGACGATATGGACCCAAACTACGCCCGCATCCAGACCTTTCGAGAGCGCGGCGCCCCTTCCCCCTCACAGGGCCCTCACTACAGCTCCAGCCAACACCCTAGTGCCCGCACACCCTCTCCCCACGCCCCAGCTGCCTTCGCAGCTCACGGCAGTAACGGCATGGACCCCCCGCCGGCCCTGGACGACGACCAGATCGACCGACTCTACGCCAAAGTGAACAAGCAAAGAGCAGGAGGAGCAGCGTCTCCAGCGGTCCCTGTATCCCCCAATGAGAGGTGAGTCATCCACGCGCTCTCAGCAAACCATCTGAACTAGTGGTCTCGGGCCAAGCAGGATCAAATCAAAAATGCAATTTTAGTGAAAATTTTTTGTGCCAATTTTAGTGGCAAATTTAGTGGCTTTGCTTTTAAGACATTACTTAGTGTCCTTGAAATATTTTTTTTTTTCTGTATATTATATCACTGTGTCTAGGTCTTAGAAATGAAAAATACGTCCTTACAGAATAACTAAAATGACAGTAGTAATTCATCCATTGTACTTAACGTCTCACAATAGAAAACAAAAATCACGACAAAAGGTGTGATTTGAAAAAAAATGTTTACTGATGAGTTGAGGCAGAGTGGCCCCCCCATTGTGCATTTTGAGTGTTGGAAAAGCCGAATCCAGTCTTCTTCAACAGAGTTTTAAGATAACATTTTACTGATCTCACATTGGAGAGATGTACATGTTACATTTGACCGCAATAATCCTCAATTACACTGTGGGATTTTAAGTGAGAAATTGTTTCATCTGAAGCAAATGAAATACAACGGTTTTCCCACAAATATGAATTTTCCAAGTGCACTTTCCAATCTATCCTAGCTTAATAACACAAATCAAAGAATAACGCTTGTCTGGAAAATGTGGATATTCCGTATAAATCGTTCATTCCTATACTACACTGTGTACTTCTGATTGATTGGATGAGGTCTGTTTTTTGCTTATGTTTTGAGGAATTCTTAAAGCTTTCCACTGTATTTATCTTTAGCGTCTTATTCCTGCTGCTAACTGTAGTCAGCAGTGGGGTTTGAGAGTTGATTTTTGAGTTTGATGTTTTGGAATTTTCTGAACTGAAAACTGCAGAAAATATGCTAATAAGAGTGTAAAATAACTTCTTTGTAGCTGCACCACGACACCGGGGACGTACGAGCTTCTAAAACAAAACTTAACAAGTCACTGAAAGATTCACGGATACAGGGAAATTGCTGTGTCAGTGCTCTGGAGTTAAAAACATGACACCGATAAAAATCAATAGACTTTAAATTAGATTAATTAAAAATCTGCTGGTTCCTCTCCTCTCCTCCAGCTCGGGGGTCACTGCCTCCAATGCTCTGACCACCATGGACACTACTCTCACCGTTACTCCTCTCCAGCTCCTCTCTGAGCTTCTTTTGCCTCTTTTTCCTGAAGTTACAAAGGCTTGGAATTTCCACATCCACCATTTTATTTGCTTTCACTTCAATTGTCTGTTACCCGTCTGTGAATGTTCAGTGAAAAAATCAAATTAAAATCCTTTTGTTTATGGTTGTAAACATGACAAAATGTGCAACAATGCAAGCTGTATTCATACTTTTCCAAAGCAATGTGAATATTCAGTGCCTCTATTCAATTCAATGTATTCTAAATCACAGTGGTTATCTTGGAGAACTTTACACAATCGCCAACACAGATCAGAGAATCAAACAGTTGAAACACAAGAGATAAAATAGAAAACACATTGATACCTTGACATTGAAAGAGTACCTCTTTTTGCATGTATTTCCAATGTAGTTTTACTGCACATGGCCAATAAAATGAATCTGAATCTGATCTTGATATTGGTCCATAAGAGACAGATGACCAATCTCCATAAGTGTAGTCCATAAATATATATACAGTACCTAGATACAAAAATTGGAAAATAGGATAAAATAGGTGGTTCTTTCAAATTGAATGTAACAATAACCGCAACAACAAACTCTTGTATAGCCCTAAATCACCAACACAGATCAGAGAATCATTGGGAGAGACAAATGTCCATGAATGTTGATAAATGTCATATATGTTGTAGAATGTTAAAGTGTCCTGGATCATCACCTCAGTCCTTCTAGTTGGACACTAACTGCCCAACAGACCCTCCTGCATTGGCAAGGAAAAACTCACAAAAACCCAGTGGGAAAAAAAGTGAGAAACCCCGGGGAGACCCACAAGTTGAGAAAGGGATCCGCTCCGACACGGACGGACGGGCTAATGATCCAGGACCTAAGCTACAGAACGAGGACCAATGCCACGCAGCGGCCGCAGAGCGTGCTCCCAGGCGGGTCGGGCAGGACAGTCCGCAAGTGCAGATGGAGAAGGCCGGTTCAGAGGCCCCGTTGTTCTGCCATGAAACATGTAAAGACATTTAATTACATTCTACTAATTTCTTTTTTGCTGTTTTTTTTTTTTTTTTTTTGGAAGGCCTCTCTCTGCCTTGACCTGCTTTGAGGTTGTGTTCTTTACAATTCAATTTAAAAAGACAGTTAGCTGCAGTGCGAACAAAACCCCAGCCCAGTATTTTTACCCTGTCAGCTGCTGTTCACTTACCTCTGAATATATCGCCTCCCTGCGCTCACACAAGCCCACTTTATTTTGTAGCTGTCTTCTTTCATGTGAGTAAATCAGCTTGACGGACGGCTCCTGGCTCAATAAAGATGTTTTCTGACGCTCTATTGTTTTTTTTTTCATGAATAATAGCAAATATTTATTCAGAGTCAGGCCTGGCTTGACCTTGACCACTCACAGAGAGAGCTTATTTAAGAGTGGAATGAGAAGCAGTTGGGTGATGGTGAAATCAAGAAAAAACCTGCAAAATGGTTTTTAAGTTTTTGACCATTTGTTTTCCTTTGTCATTTACACTCAATGTTTATTCATCCACGATTGAATAATTTATTTTCTCTTATACCCAACATGCCATTGTTCCCTCTCAGTTTCCACGTTTCTTTAAATGTTTGTTGGAGCCCATGACCAATTGTTGTTTTGTAAGTCACATGGGACATATGTCGTCACACTTCAATGGGAAATGAATGCCAAACCTGCAGGACAGGTGTTTGTTCTCTGCACAAACTCAAGTGAATGAAAGCCAAGAAACCCTGAAAACTGATTATTTAGCACTAGAGCTACCAGAATTCTCCAAAAAGCAGATTTCCCAGAGTTATCATTTTGACTCTTCTAGTTTTATTAAAAGTAAGGAATGTATAATGTTTTTTTTTTCTCTTCACTCTTTTGATAAGTTAAATATACCAAAACAGTTTGTTGAAAGACCAAATGTGAACTGCTGAAAATAAACAGTGTGTTACTATGATAACTAGCACTTCCTCATATCTAATGGAAAACCACGCTGAACCAGGACCAGGCCAGGACCAGTCCAAAACCAGGAAAAAAACAGTCCTGAACCAGCATCTCCTGAAAGCCGGTTTTAACTGTTACATAAAATTAGTTACCAAGCAACCTAAAAAGGCTACATTTTAATTTCACATAAAAATGAATGCCGCTAAAGTTAGAACTACTCAAAGAAAACCTGCTGACTGCTAGCTTCATATGCAGTCTGAGTCTTACAGCAGGACTGAATGTGTACAAACGTGTTTCTTTTATGACATTGTTTTAAGTCTATGTGAGATTTCAATTATTCTAAATATATAATAATGACCCGTTGTGTCTTAAATGACCTGTATGGCAGAATCATTTCCTCTTTCATTTTGCTGAGCACTCAAAAGCCCTCAAACGGTCTGGTAAACATTTCCATTTCTTTTGTCAATGAAAACATTACACTACTTACTTTTAGCTCAGTCGTCTTCCTCCCATTTCCCCAACAATCCTCACAGATGTACATAAACATACACACATTAGCCTTCTCTTCCTGACGCTGTGCATTTTCTCTGTTGGGGGTCCGGCTCCTACGAATGTAATTGAGGGTAGATGCGTGTGAAAATGCTAAGGTATGAGGGCCATTGAGCGCTCGTTAGTGTTGCATTACTTTGTGAGTATTTGTTGTGTGCTTTTTAAATGTATGTGCTTATAGATATCACCGTGGTTACTGTATCCCACTGTGCACAGAAACAGAAGCAGTTCAGAATGTCCCGATTCATATGATATACAATGTTTTTTTCAACGCTCGGATTTCAAAATGAAAGTTTTTAGGCTTGGCACGTCAGTTTTTTCCCCTGCTGTTCAGCTCCAACAATAACGACAGTTTCTTGGAAGAGCGAAAAGGAATGTTTATAATAATTTACATCCACGTGGGCGGCCAGTCTTGCGTAGCGCCCCCTGCTGATCAGGTGGGAACATTGAATTTGCATAGCCGGCACCTTCAAGAAATATGATGGTCCCAGGGCTCTCCCATGTTGTAGATAGAGTGTTGAAGAATGCCAAGGCCTTACTTCTACTACACTACTATACTTCTTTATTATGCTAAATCTAGAGATTTAATACTTGCTTCTTTAGAGGTATTCTTTAAAATACAGTACAAATACAGGAATCTCTTAATCTTAACTCCTCGCTCTCAAAACAAAAATCTATTATGAGAGATTGATTCTAGTTGTATCCCCGACCATTAGCCATTAAATAGTCTTCTGTCCTGTTAATTCTTCCATTCACAAAACCTTCAACACATAATTTATTTTGTAATTTGGGGACACATATGTAATTGTGTCTCCAAAGTTCAAAACCATTTTTTGAAAAGCATCCATTTTTTCTTGAAATGGTTTGGAGCCCATTTGAGATTAAATTACTGTATGTATATCTATAAACTGCAGAGTATTAAAGAATTATTAGGTACAAACATTTTTGGTTCATACATGTATTTTATTGCTGCTTGATATAAGACGCTTTGTACAGTTTAGTGTTGAGTGAGCCAGATACAATTTGTTGCGATGACTTAACAACACTAATTTGAATGTTTCTGATATGAGACTTTTTTTACTTTCTCAGCATAAAGCTCGATAGTAAAAGGCCGTTTAAAGCCGCTCGTACATCACACACCGTGGGCTGTTGCGCTGTACACCGACGCCTGTTTTTCTGAAGGGCAAACACATTAATTCTCTATGCATGACAGAGTTAAATACAAGCTCATTTAGGAAGGCCATTACACACACTCTGATACACACAAGCTTATTACCCATAGAGCGAGCGAGGGAGGCATGAGGACACTGTCATTCAGGGTCTTTAGTAACTTTCAGCGTTGTTTTTTCACTCATTTGTAGTAGTAGTAGTATCACATTTTGTTTAAAAACGGCACTGTACAAACGTGGTTAAAAACAGGTTGCAATTAAACGTATTTGCATTATTAAAAACTGAAGACAACAGTGGTAGTAAAAGAGTAGTTTTACAATATCTTTTTTACATTTGCATATGATTTCAAAACACAAAGCCCAAAGGAGAAGGCTGAAGCAAAAAGCTTCTACAGTTTGTGCCTTCCCCGATAGCAATATACTACATTCAAGTGACCTCAAACGGATTCAGATTTTCACATGACTTTTCTGCATTTTAACCATCCTCTTGTGGATGGAAACAAAAAAAAACGGCAATAGTTTTTAATTTATGTTCCACATTTCACCGCAATAATAAAATGTATATTTTTTGTTTTTTTTATTAGACTGTAAAATGACTTCAGGGGTTTGAGTGTCATCACCATCGCCATCACTCAGTCAGAAAAAGCGCTATATAAAACCAATGCATTATTATTTCTATCATGTGTTTTATTATTTGCAATCCATCTAAACATAAAGCTTTCCTCAAAATCGTATTATTCCTTCACCACAAGATGAATAGGCAATTTTAATCAGTCTCCGATACTATTTCAAATCACCAAACAACAAAACCCTGCAATAAATTAATACAAATGTAGTTATGTGGGAAATGTTACAATCCCAGAGTGAAAAGTTGAAAGCATTTTTACGGAGGCCATTGTTGACTTGGATTTAGTCTCAGATTAAAACCATACAGTTACCGTGACGACCAGTTAATTCTGTTTGACAGCCGTGAAATCCAGTGTTAATAACAGACTGTGATCATTTCCACTTCGCTAATGAAGACGGAAATCTGCCTCACATTGTTCTGCAAAACTTCTGATGCTGCCCACAGCGTGTGTCAAACAAATTAGACAATGTTTTGAAATGAAATTTGCCAATGTGTTTGGTCGTGATTCTCCTACCGCTTTGTGTGATTGCAATTAAAACACTAAGAAATATGAATAATTATGGAATACCTTAAGAATGGCAGATCTTGCCTACTTTTATATACTATCTACTATTCTTATACTCTTGTGCTCTAAGGTTCACCCACTCATTCCGAAACTTGAAAGCGTTTTGGCTGTATTTATAGAAAAAATATATATGGCTATGTTAGTGTTTGTTTGAAGCCATTTAATCTCAATTACATTTGCTTTAAAAATATGCTCTTAACAGAAATGACGTGATCGGAAATCTCCATCCCCCAGTTCTTAGTCGCATCTATGAATCTTTTCCGTGTGAATTCTCTTTAACCTCTCTGATGATAACACTGCACATTCTTCAGCTAAAAATCCTCCAGTGTGTGTAAATTCCTGGGCTACGTTGCATTACCGGCACATTTCAGATTCCCCCACGTAAAGACAACAGTTGTATAGTGTATGACTTTACACAACCACTAACAATGAGTTAAATGAAATCTATGGTTGGGTTTTTAAATAATGAAAAGTATGAGACTTATATTTGTTTAGAGTGGTGATTCATGCTCGTGGATTAATATCCTCGGAAATTCATTTTCTTAGGGTCTCTGTTTTAACATCTGCCACAACATGCTAAGGTGCTACGTTGAGGGGTGCAAGGTTGAAGCACAAACAAAACTGTTGAAAGAGATTGTTTAGAGCCTGTTAAGAGATTTTTATTGTATGTTTTTTTTGTCTGTGTTGATGTAGACCATCAGTCTGTAATAAAGTTATCTATTTGTTACTGCTTTTCCTGTTTCGACCTGTTTGATTCTCTAATCTGTTGTTGTGAATGTTGTTGTGATTTATGGCTATACAAAAAAATAAAAATAATCGAAACCTAGAAGTTGGGGAGACACTGGCTCAATTTGCAGAGCTTTTGCCTATGAGCCTGAAGGTTGTGGGTTTGAGCCCACCACAAGACTCCCACTGATCTCTGCTGTCGTTGTGTCCTTGGCAAGACACTTCACCTCTGGTAACACCAGGTGCCACAGTGGGGTGGGTGCGGCTGTAAAGTGCCAAACTGCCGTTGTGTCCTTAGGCAAGGCACTTCACTCACATTGCCTAGAATGAGTCTGGTGTGTGTGCAACAGTGGTCGGAGCGGCCGATGGCACATACTGGTTTCCTCGCTTCTGTCAGAGTGCTTCGGGGCAGCTGTGGCTACAGTAGTAGGTTATCAACAGAGTATATGGAGGGAATGAATAATGACATGTGAAGTGTCTTTGAGTGTCCAAAAAAGCACTCTTTAAAACCAATACATTATTATTATCATTTTTATTAGAAGTGCTCAAAGACTGCTGTAATCACCTATATTAACCAGAATACGCATCATATATTTTTAATTGATGTTAATACAAACTCCAAGATCGGTAATCCTTTTGGAATCAGACCATGACAACACAGTTTACCTTGTTAACGTTGGTAAATCAACCCTTGTTCCGCTGTCTGAAAACTGTCTGCAAACTGACCTTTCCGGCTCTGGGATTGGCTGGCCTGATGTGTCTCTTTGTGCACGCCGCTCCAGTGGAAAATAAACCAACTGCAGCCCACTGCCACGCTCACACTGGATCCTCCTGTCTGGCTGGTGGACCTCTGTTTGGCTCCAACCACATTCACACACATGGATTTGGAGGCTCACCCTTCCCAGTCCGCTTTGGCCTTTTCTGCTGTTAGCTAGATCCGTTCTTTTAATGTTTTTCCCCTTAATTTGGGGATGATTTCAAACTTTTTTCAGGTATAATCGATGTATGCTGCTTGCCATGGTGATCTACTGTTATGGGAACCTTTCTCTTCATAGACAATGCTTTTTTTTTTAATTATAGGTGACAATTTTGCCAATGTAGGTGAAAGCTGAATTTTAACAATAGACTCTGAAATGGCCGGTGCTCTGTGAAATGGGTGGTCAATTGCCACCCCCCCGACCCAGAAATGGATTAAGGGGAAGATGGATAGACTGTTAAATGTCTATTGTGTGTTCGTAGTGTGCACAGTAGTACCCTGTAGTACCCTTGTGCTATTCTCGGGTCCAATTTACCTGCCACAGTGATTCAAAAAAAAAAAAAACTTAGACAAAACATTTCTGAGCTGAATTTTAATGATATTTTCTACCTTGACCTGCCCCGAGTAATTTAGACCCTTTTAGACCTTAATTTAGGTACTTTTCCTCCAATTTTATTCAACCGTGGTGGGTCATTTTGACCCAAGGGTAGCACAAGTGTCAAGAAATCTCGTGAAGATTTTGAATGTGTATTTGAATCATATCTGATCTTTTATAACTTCTTTGCATCTTGAGTCAAAGCAAGGTTCTAGCTTTTGACTTTCAGTTTCTTACAAAAAATAAGTTAGATTTAATGGTATACAGGTGAAACTATAACACTAATACTGCAATTAAACTTAACACGTAAAACCAATATATGATATACTGTAGACCAGGCATGTTCAAACTAAGGCCCGGGGCCAATTGTGGCCTGCTGTGTCATTTTCTGTGGCACTCTGCTTTGCTAACCCCAAAATTAGTCTTTGCAATCATAAACATACTTTCCGTATCGTCCAGCCAACTTCCTGTCCACTAATATAGACATGCTATACCTCATTGCAAAGTTCAGAACCTCCTCGATTCCGTCATTGACTTTGTTTGACTATCGCAAGATTTATAAATGATCATGGCACAAAAATGCATGTATGACTCTTTATAATATTTTACATTCAGCCATCTTCAGCTCGGTCAAGTGTGAATCATTGTGGACATGACAAATCTACCGGGAATGAAAGGTCATTGGTCCTGGACAAGTCTGGTTATCTAAAGTGGCCCTCTAACTAAAAAGTTAAAACACCTCTTGGACTCATTACATGCAAGGTGGCATTTACCGATCCTTAGTCAGCACCCAGTCAATTTTTTAAATTTTGTTTCTGAGATGTCTCTTTTAGGGTTTTACTGTATAAGCTGTGAGCCATAATATTTGAACACATAAAGGTTTGATATCTCATGTGTAAGTCCTTCATATATTTTTTTATTAGTTGAATACATTTTGACCACTACAGAGTAATGCAGAGAAAAGTAACAATGGTCTCTTATTCTTCATACCACACACTGTACATCGTCCTCCTGTATGCATTTGTAGCGTGGCAATATGCACTTGAACCTGTATATGACCATCATACATGGCCATGGGTAGATTCAAAGCAAAAGGACGACAGGACAGAACTCTATTCACGTAAACAGACCTTCGAAGCGGCTGCGCAAATAAAGGATAAAAACATGTCCCTCTCTCCAGTCTATTCTCCGGAGTGACCACCCAGGCTTTGGATAAGTGCTGCCCTGGGTTTTTCTTGAGTGGATGCCCTCACCTCCTCTCTCTCCTCCCCTCCGCTACCTCTGGATCACTCCACCCTTTAGAACTCTTCACTAAAATGTCCCTCACAGGTTACCATACCAACCGTGCCCTCTGGCTCCCCCCCAATTAGAAAACAATCAGGCCTGAGGAGAGTGGAGTAGCAAAGGCAGGCGCTGGAGAGCCCACGGCAGCAAAGAGAGATTTAAGTGGCACCAAGATCCAGCAAGAAATGGATTTAAAATCAAGAATAGTGCAGGGGGGAGGCGGTGCGAGGGGGAGGCGGTGCGGCCAGGGTTTGGATGAGGTGTGACATGCCTGAGTGTAATTGATTCATGGCTATTTTGACGTCTTTTGGACACACGTGAAGGCAATATTCTTTGATCTGACTTGGAAGTTTGTTAGTTTTTCTCTAAACCCCCATAAGCCACTGAAACATACAGTAGCTACTCTCAAGTTTTTTTTAGAGACCCGTTATTTGTCCCACAGCTGGGAAATTTCAGTGTTACAAAATACAGAATAATAGGAATGAGAAAATACACACTTTACTAAAATCTCTAACTTAAGCATACTAGAGAATTAAGTGTACAATTTGACTTAGTGTTGGCTTGTCATTGTTATGAACCCAATATACTTAAGCGCCTATAAATGGACCTGCAGATGTGTGTCTCCCCCTTTATACTAGATCATGTTATGGCATGGGAAGGAAAGGTAAGTTTAAGTGTTTAACATAGTTCAAACACAAGGCAACTCAAAACAAGATAACACTATAGAGTTTGTCATTATGAAAATGAGGGCTTTGACTACAAACATTAGTGATGAACATTGTTGAGAAGAGGATTTTAAGTTATTCTGAGCCTTTATTGAACAGGAATAAATGTAATGTATTGACAGCATCTATAGCTAATTTCTTATTTTTGTCTTGATTGAGAAGAGGCAATCAGTACTTATTCAGAGCCAGTATTAGTGTATTGTGTCCTGACCTAAATCCAAATGTTACTGTTGAAATGAGAAATGCTCTGACCACATCCACCTTGTCGTCTGTTTTTATTGATGTCTCTTGAGTGCTGTATGTAAGTAGCCTTTATTTGACAACTTAAGTCATTTCTACTACGTTGATTAGTTTCATACATTTTAAAAAGCAAAAACAAAAGCATAGATTGATTAGCCTATATAGGAGACAATCCAAATGCTTTCTTTTTGGAGGGAATCAGAATAATATTAGATTTTTGCTTTAACCAATCACTTTTCACTCTGAATCAAGGGACATTTAGACCACTACTTAAACATTTTGGTGATCTTTTTGACAGCACTAGTAAATGCTTCTAATCTATACAGATGTCTAGCAGAACAACATAAGAGATATATAAACCCAAATCATTGCCTTTTTGGTGCTTTTCAGAGCCAAATCCTGTCATTCCTGTCATACAAGGATTTAGGTTTGAGTGCATTCTGAGTACTCTAGTCCATTTTAACATAAACACCATATCCATTGCGGTTTCATTACAGTTTTGAGGCTGTTTGATGACTCATTTAAAACCCCCCTCCCCTTTTCTCTCTCCTCTTCTTGTGCGCTAACTCCCAAACACCATAAACAGCTTGGAAATGACTTTAACTGTTGGCAAGGCCTTGTTCAACCATCTGCCACTGTGCGAAACTGAAAACCTCAGCCTAAAACTCCACCATTCATGTTTTATATCCCCTTTCGCCGTGTGCAAAAAGGGTGACAGCTTCTAAACTTCTCAAACATCTACTTTGCTTTCGTAATGTATATTGCGGTTTTACCCCCCTGCACCTGTGTCAGTAGACTCTAAATACATGCAAGCCTTAGCTCTAATGTTTCAATGTAAAGTAATGAGGTTATAAATGTGCCGGTATTACGAGCAGGAGAGGGGAAACACAACCCAAAGGCAACATAAAGTCAGGACAGCCCCAGCGCTCACAGTGAGATGGGCTCTTAGTGTTGCTTGGCTGCACCTCCCTCCATGTTAATTAATCAGGCAGTCTCTTAGCTGGATAAGTGCCACAAAGACTAGCATTGCACCGCTCATGTTAATACAGAGGTTTAGCTTGTACTGTGTCTGCATGTGGTTAACAATACTGCTACGTCTTATTGGAATATAAAAGGGCAAAATATGTATAGTCTGAAACCGGTTGGGCAAGAGATTCTTGTTATTGGCATCTTAGGTATACCTCAACTATGAGAGACAGAATGACAAAATCACATGTCTGGTTGTGAAAGAATTTATTTGCAAATCATGGTGGAAAACACAATTAAATATGATGTATTCTTGTAACATGTCAGAACTAAAAAAAATCTCGTCATGATTCTCAAAACATTGACAAAACAAGGAATAAAACAATGATTTATATTGGGCCCTTTGTTAAAAATGTGTTGGTTATAGATTTGGTATTGACAAAACTAGGGATGTAAAAAACTATGAATTTTCATGACCGACCACCGAGCCTCATTAACCGGTTGGAACCGGTTAACCGCGTAGTTTAAAATAGTCCACGTTCTTTGAAATAACAGCAATTTCGAGCCGCGTACTTTTCATAAGTGCAGCTCTGCGTTCTACTGGATCAGAGCCGAGACAGCGGCGCCCAAACCCGCAACAGCTCCGGCACCTTTGCGCACAGATAACTGCTTTTTTAATCTTCCCATTCTGCTGTGCTGCGGGTTAATACCAAAACTTTCTAGCAGCAAACGACGGCTCGTCCACATGGTCAGAGCAGCGAGTGACGAGCCGCGTCTCACAGGTCTTCACAAAAGTTTAAATACAAGAGATGTGTGTGGAGCTGATCCCGAGGACCATAAACACAAACATGTTCCATGTGGTTTGACTGGAGCCGCGTATTTGCGCGAATCCTTTGGGCTCCGTGACACAGAGGAGCGCGACAGACCGATGTGTGTGTGTATGTATGTGTGTGTGTGTATGTATATGTGTGTATGTGTGTGTGTAAATGTAAGCTCCAATGTAGTTCTGACCCGCGCCAGTGTGCAACTTTGACTGTAACAGAGGGGAGAGATGATGCGTGTGGATGTTACGTATGGAGAGGGGGAAAGTGTGTGTGTGTGTGTGTGTGTGTGTGTGTGTGTGTGTGTGTGTGTGTGTGTGTGTGTGTGTGTGTGTGTGTGTGTGTGTGTGTGTGTGTGTGTGTGTGTGTGTGTGTGTGTGTGTGTGTGTGTGTGTGTGTGTGTGTGTGCATATGTGGCTCGTGCGGCGTGAGAGTCGTCCCGGAGTTTATAATACATGGGCGCACACAGCTAGATACAGACCCGCTCGTCACACCGTGCAAATAGGGCTTAAAATAGCGTTATTAAGAGACCTCCCCTCTCCCCTTTTTCTCTTTTTTAACCGACAGCTTTGACCGGTTAACGCTGTGACGGTCAACCACCGGTTAACCGGTCGCCGATTTACATCCCTAGACAAAACACTAGTCTATTTAGCTTTTATGGTCCGAGCTGGATTCGTCTGCATATCTGGCAACCTGAGTCAGGGAGAGTGAATTACCACTTTTGGCCACATTTTTACCTATTGCTCCTTTTAATGTGAGCATTTGAATGTGTTGTATATTTGTAGACTTACCTTTTGTGGAACAGATTACAGCTTAACAGTTAATTGATAGTTTTTTACCTTTAGAATGAATGTATGTGTACCTCAAATTAAAGCTACAAAGCTAGCAAAGTAAGACACAATGAATAGAAAAGAAAAACTATTTCTAAACACGGCCCAAAGCTTGCTTCATCATCCAAAGTGGGTGATTCACAAAGTCCAGGCCGCGCAGTGGTGAGGACCTTGTTTTGGGGCTAAAACGACACAAGTGGGCTTCTATAATTGCAGGAATGAGCGATGTGGGACTCAAAGGGCGAAGGGACTAAGTGGATGTTTGGGGATAATGGCCTCAGATGAAATCCTGAATAACACAAGGATGAGTGGATGCAACAAGAACAGAGCTGGGACTCGTGGGAGGGTCTAAACACTGGACCAAAGGCTATTCGTTTACCCATTCCTTTGATTTGATCAGGGAGGAGAATGGATACATGGAGTGGCAATTATCTGTAGTAGTTTGTTCACACATGATGCAGCGATTCATCAAGGGTGTCATGTTTCAACAGGAGGAAGAACCCAAAATGTAGGACTGCCAAAATATAACATTTAATAGATAAAAACTCAACTAACAGGATCCAGAACTTAAAATGCAAACCAAGATGAATCAGGGGCAAAAACTTAGGGGAGACAGGCGGGACAGGCAGTCAACTGAACAGACATGAGATAACACCGAAAAGAACCGATATGTCAAAATAAAACCAAGAAAAGTAAACCAAAAGTCCACACCATAACAAAGGGACGGGAAAAGTAGATGGGAGTTTGAGCAGTGGACAGAATCTGAATAAAAACAGTCTCAATGTAGAAGTCGCCTCTCAAATACTCGACTATAATAAAAGTAAAAAGTTCCTCCTGTTTTCTTTTTGTTCAAGGCTCATTTTGATAAGACGGAGTGTAAAGATGCTAGTACTGCTTGCCCCTTGTGCTTCCCTCAAGTCTAAATAATCCCAGAGGAGCACAGTAATGAATGGGATTCCAAATGACAAAAGCAAGGGGTCTCCAACCTGTAGCTCGCCATCCCCTTTCAGGTAGCTCCCCAAAGCATTTAGAATTTAACACATAGTCTGAATGAATACATTTTGAGTAATTACATATCTGTGATAGTAAATAAAAAGGGTTATACAGTATTATAGTATATTGTATGTTGTCTTCATGTGTGTTTTCACTTAATTAATACATAGATTTTTATTATGACTATAAAAGGAGAAGCTCTCTGCCTCTGCGTGTTTTATAAAAGTAACTCTCCGACTGAAAAAAAGTTGTAAACCCCTGGAGTAAAGGTACATCTCATTTAGTTGTTTTATTTTTGTCAAAACTACTCTAGATTTTCTAATATTTCTCTAATGAAGAAAAATACCCTACTTTTAACCAGGACTCGTCAAGTTAGGAAAAAATCATCACAATTCAGCTAAAAGAAAAAATATATAGGGTTAAAAAACGTCTCTTTCTACACTTTTGCAAAACCCAAACGCTTCAAGCACCAACCGTTGCGGCCCCTTTAACAAAAACCGTTTTAAGAACAGTAGAAGCAAATTAAATCAAAGTATTATTAACTAGACCACCTGTTTCCCCAGAGCAATTATGTATACCTAAAACCTATACCTAAAAATGGGTATAGGTTTTATTTACAATATGGATAAATAAATAAGTTTTTTTTATTTTTTTCATTATTAAATCTAAAATTAAAAAAGAGATTTGTGCTTGAAGGTAAACAACAATATTTGTAGCTATATTTAAAGGTGTGTACAGGAGGATTTTCTACTTCTGGGTGGATCATCAAGACTATTGGGCTTCCCATTTTTCAATCCTTCTGGTGACACGGGCTCTTCAAATAAGACCCGAGAGTTTTGTTCAAAAAGTGGAAAGGTCGATTCTTTCCTAAAATTTGGGAAAATCCTTTAAAATACCTTTAATGAACAACTGCACAAAACCTTTAATTCAACAGTTGTGTGAAGCCATTTATCCACACGGTGCTACTTACTAATGCATTTGACCATAGTCTCCCTTCCTTTTACCCCACTATGACACATACACCACGCTGTCCCTCTCGACCTACTTCAGACATATCTAAGGAATGTCCATCTGTGCTGAATGAGCCGAGGTAGTGAACAGATATTAGACAAAGGCCGTAGTTACCCGCCTCTGTGCGCTGTCGGGCCCACAGCTCAGGACTCAGCCGCTCTAATAAGGAAAAGCCCTGAAGAGGCACTTGTCTCCTCCAGCTTCCTCCTTTCGTCTGTATCCTTCAATAGATCCTTTGCTCCCTCCTTCCACTCCCCAGGCTCACCCTCATGATTTCCTCTCCATCTATTTGCACAAGTAGTTCTCGATGAAAAACAAATTCCGCGCTAAAGGACATCCGGCCGTAGGGAGAGGACACAGGATTCTCAGTACAATCCAGGGACACACAATCGGTTATTATTTTCTTTTCAATTAAGTTTTCTTCAGTAGTGCAGATAAATGGCAGCATTCTTTGGAACGCAGCGTCAAATCTGGTGGAAAATGAATTTGGTTACCAGAGTTGGGAGTGTGATTAAAACAAAGAAAGGAATATTTTTAGGAATTGTTTTAAATGTGCGATGAACAAAGTTGTTGCTTGAAGTTTGATTTTGTCATTATTTATAATTGGAGTTTGAGTTTTACAACACGTGAAAACAGCTTAGTTGATGGGAGTTGATTGAAAGGAATACAAACGAGGCAGAGAAGTTGGATTATCTTCAGGCTTGCGATACAATGGCGCCTTACTTATAATCACATTATATTTATTCTGTATTAAAAGCCCTATTCACACAAAAAATGGAACAATGTAACTGAATCTCACTAGTTTCTATCGCTCCCAAAACATTTAGCTTCTATCAGATTCATGTTTGGGCCCCTGTCACATCTTTAGATCAACTTTTCCAGACGTTAAAACAAAGAGGACCACTTTTTTGCAGACAATCAGAACACAACCCAAAGCATCAAGTCGTGATTCACACAGGTCTCTCATACTAGTGAGCAAGTCTTGTCAAATATTAGTGTATTATTATGTATTGGCTAAGACCCCAGCTTTAATAAAAAAAATAAAAAATAAAACAATTCAAGCTGGAATCCTGACTAGAACCAGGAAGTACCATCACATTAGTCCAGTCCTCAAGTCTCTCTCTCGACTTTAAAACAAATCTCTCCATGGACTCGTACCAAAATACATCTGTGACATGTTAATTCCATATGAACCAACTGTTACTATGAGGAGCACAGGGACTGGCCTCCTGCTTGGACACTAAGGAGCAGAGGGACTAGCCTCCTGCTGGTGTCCAGAGTCAGGATTTAACATGGGGAGGAAGCAATTCAGGTTTATGCTGCTAAAACCTGGAACGGTCTTCCTAAAAATGTGAGACAGGATTCTTCTCTGATAATGTTCAAATCCATGTTAAAACAGTTCTTTTTAGCTGCACAACAAATGAGGGATTGTATTTTTACTCTTTTTAACAAACTATGTTTCTTGTCTTACTAAAATTTCATCTTGTATAGACTTGAATGTTCCATCTGTATAAAATATGGCGAGCTCCAGCCCAATTTGTTGTTCTGTATACTTTCTACCTCGGCGGTTGACTTTTTCAATGTTGTCACAAGTCGTTAACATTCAGTCCACCAATCAACTCATTTGTTTTTCTGTTTTTTTAGTGAATGGATTTAGTGAGAAGCCAAGCATATTAATTTACCAGGTCCACAGTGATTACTCTAGTAGCTCTGTTTCTTCTGTAAATATTTGCATGAAATTTAAAATCTGAAGGAGCAATGCAAACCCGGTAGCTTTTCCACCTGTTGCTCTTGGCTGGGCCCTTTCGTATATTTGGCCCTCGTTCCATGGAGCTGTTGAAATATATGAGTATTCGTAATTGCAAGTGTCCAGTCTCATTTTGGTTTGGAAAGGCGGAGACCAAACCGCAGCTGTGGGCGCAGAAAGAACTGGTAGAATTGGGTAGAATAGCAGCAGAAAAATCAATATAATTCCCTAGAGAACAAAAAAAAAAAGATGATAATGGTGAAAAACACTGGTAAAACTTGGAGCGCTTTCAAACGCAGCTGCAAAGTCTTGTGCTAAATCAAAAGAAACAGAAGCCAATTGCGTTAGCCGTAGTTGGTTGAAATGGCTAAATAAACACAGCCGTTCGCTAGCGTGAATATGTCCTAATCAGAAACGCATGCTGAAAGTTTTTGTCGACGTGGGTACGGTTTAACCCAGATGTCAAGTGTAAATCCTGCTCTGGAAAGACGCAATTCAAAGCTATTGTGGTTGGCATACTCATTATACTAATAAGCTAGCTGTCAGACACACATGCTAGCTCAAGTCTAAGAAGAGTTTTGCCCAGACAGACTGCCAATGACGTTTTTAGGGCAGGGCCGCCGCTGACAATGAAACACTCCATCCTGGGGCAGCAAGGTTACACACTGGCATTATTAACAGATGGTTAAACAAAGATGTACTTGAACTAAGCTGTGATATTATTGAACCAGTTATTCCCTCTCAAAACAGGGAAGAACGCATTTATTGATTGACTGCGGAACCTTCCGCAGTCAACCATTGGTTTTGTATTTCTTTATTCCGTCATTTTTTTTGACACGTTTCACAGCTTTCACATTTTCAACAATTTCCACAAGTTATACATCAAAACGTTCCACATGTTTGGGAGATTATTGCTATTACTTTTGGGACTTCAGCGATTTCCGGTTTTTCCGCAATCGGACAAAAATCTGCATTGAGAATTCTGCAATGCATTTTAATAGGCCCATGCATTTTAATAGGACTTCAGCTCTTTCAGACATTTCTACAGTTTCAATGATTCAACAGTTTCAAGGATTCAACAGTTTCAAGGATTTCAGCAGTTTCAAGATTTCAAGAGTTTCAAGGACTTCAACAGTTTCAAGGACTTCAGCAGTTTCAAGGACTTCAGCAGTTTCAAGGACTTCAGCAGTTTCAAGGACTTCAGTGTAATCATGCAACCTAATAGGGATTTTTCCATGTAAACCAGTATAATGCAACTTAATAGGGATTTTTCCATGTAAACCAGTATAATGCAACTTAATAGGGTTTTTTCATGTAAACCAGTATAATGCAACTTAATAGGGTTTTTTTCATGTAAACCAGTATAATGCAACTTAATAGGGTTTTTTTCATGTAAACCAGTATAATGCAACTTAATGGGGATTTTTCCATGTAAACCAGTATTATGCAACTTAATAGGGATTTTTCCATGTAAACCAGTATAATGCAACTTAATAGGGTTTTTTTCATGTTAACCAGTATAATGCAACTTAATAGGGTTTTTTTCATGTAAACCAGTATAATGCAACTTAATAGGGTTTTTTCATGTATAATGCAACCTAATAGGTTGCATTATACCACCAGACCAAGACCCAAACGAAGACTCAGACCACCACCAGATAATGACCACAGACCAGGTTTCCTTAGTTACAGGAACCAAATTGTTTCAGCGGTGAGGGGATTTTTCAGTTTCAAGGACACTTTCAATACATTCAGTAGTTTCAAGGATTTCAGCTGTTTAAGAATTTAACCAGTTTCAAGGATATCAGGAGGTTCAAGGATTTCAGGAGTTTCCACACTTTCAACAGTTTCCAGGTTTAAAAAAGTTTCAAGGATTTCAGGAGTTTCAATGTTTCAACAGTTTCAAGGATTTCAGGAGTTTAAAAGTTTCAACAATTTCAAGGACTTCAGGAGTTTCAAATATCTATCAAGTATTTTAACAGTTTCAAGGCTTTTTAAAGGATTTCAAGGATTTTTTTTAGCAGATTTCCACATTAGATCTGTTCCGCAGTCAATCGCAATGGCTTCAGCCATTGCAAGTTTCTAGTTATTATTTGGCCTCTGTGATGTCTTTAGATCAGACAGAAAAGTTAAAGAAAACATGGGACTACCTAGCCAATCAGCTCTCAGCCCAAAACCTCAAAAGGGGCTTTTCTACAAGTCTGCAAAATAGAATAAAAGCTTAAAAAGAAAAGACAAGACTTTTTCAGTTTATTTTTTTCAAATTTTTTGATTGAAGAGTTACTTTTGCCCAACAGAAATGGCACAACGCTAATCTTTTTTGCTGTTGTTATAAAACTGTAGTCTTTGTAAAAACTGGGGAAAATCAAATCATTTTTTATAGTAAAATGTACCATATTTCTGTATAATCCTACAGCAGTGAACATAATGAAACCAAATTAGATATGCAGTTACTCAAAATGTAATCATTTAGGATCATGTGTCAAATTCCTGAGTCCTTTAGGGAGCTACCTGAAAGGTTGGGGAGCTACAGGTATCTAACAAGCTACAGGCTGGAAACCGCTTCTTTAAAAACACCATTGCAAAAACTGTGGTTTGAACTTTTTTTAGACTTTGGAATTTGTCCAAAATGTATCCGCCGTATTCAAGGTTCTCCAAACTGTTCTATTAATATGTAATATTTTCGATGGCTTGAAAACTAGGTAATCCGGCTTTAATGTTGACACTTCATCTTAAACCGCCAGAGATTAATGAATTAAACAAGCCCCATGTAAAGCCATTGGCAAGGACATCAATATAATACACAGGCGCCAGATGATGCCGTTGAAGTCAAGAGCTCTAGCGGTCACAAAATCTCTCTATACTATTGCGTGTGCCACCTGTAGCTTTCTCATACATACACACACACACACAGACAAACAGACACACACATGCACACATACTCTGATCTTGTCTCAATAATGCCATGCCCGGTGGTATTTAAGCTGTACATTAGTGGACAGGATGCCAAGATGCCAGCTCGTTGCATAGGCACACATTTACTCTGCCAGTCTGATGGATGTCACGCTAGTCGACAGAGCGCTAATTACTCCCCGCGCTCCGAGCTGGTGTCACGGCTTGTCACCGCCATTTTGAAAACACGTGTCACTTCCTGTTAGCGCGTGGAGGAATGAGGAAGCGACCACAGCGCTTTGACAGTCCATATGGGTGTCCACTGTACAAAGACAATGCATCTGAATGCTAACTATGCGCTCTCGGCGCTCTCGCACCTGCAGTCTGCTGAGGATCCTTTGTTGTCAAATGTCATTAGTGGAGAGACGTCAAGCTAATTAGGAGCTAAAACAAGCGGGGAAGATCTACGCAGCAGTGGTGGAGGAGATCAGGGAGGCAGGAGAAAGGAGCGATCAAGAGATTACAGTGGAGTGAAGAGATGGATAGGACAAAGGAGAGTGGTAATTTGTTCAGAAAAGGGTTTTGTTCTATTTAGGACAAAGCGCTGTCGTTCTTACCTCAAAGCACAAATGCATCTGTGAACTTTGCGTAAAATCCTTCTTCGGATTAATTACTTATTATGCATGTTTTATTTTCAGAATGGACACCAGACTCTAGAGTTCAATCCAAGTGTACTTTTTGTAAATCACAGAAAGTACACTTGGATTGAACTCCTACAATGATTTGAGTCGTGTCAGAATTTGTTTTTCCCTTAACTAAAATGTCCCTATAATGGCTGGATTAAACAAACACAAACTCACACTTTCTAAGACATTAAGAATATAAATCTTATCCACGTCAACATGATAAATGTTTGAGTACCACTTTGTGTTATTTTTAAGGTCCATTACATAACTTTCCTGATGAGGAAGCTTGTGGCCATATATTATTGCTTTTCTTGGAACGAATCTTGGTGTGGTTTGAAAAGTTCCATTGTGGATTTTTTTTGTGATTTAAAGAGCTAAATCTTAACAGTTTTACCTTGTCATTAAGCCTAGTTTAGTTTAATGTGTTTAGTCCAGTATGTTTAGTGCCATAATGTACAGAAGAGCAGCCATATACAGTACAGACGAGCCCAAGGAAGAATCATACTCTACACCAGTTGTGGAACGCACCTTTAAGTTTGAATGCAAGTAAATTATTTATTTATATAGCGCCTTTCTCAGTCAGTCACAACACCCTTTACATTTGCTGTGGGCATGCTGGATTTTTGTTTTTGGCAATTTATTATTGTGTTTATTGGTCGTTTTTACACGCAAAAAATATGCAAACTCCAAACAGGAAGGCCATGGATTATTTGGAACTAAAACCTGGACCTTTCATGTTGTGAGGTTGTTTATGTCGCTAAAAACAGCTCCTCTCATGGTTTCTGTATCCACCATAAAACTCTGACAAACCCTCAACAGAAATGAATCCCTTTTGTTGTCAAACTTGATTATGAAACAAGCCTGTTTGTTTGAAGGCTACAGAGGCAGATGAGGAAAGCAGTGCAGCGTTGATGAAGACGAGAGAGAGAGAGAGAGAGATGTGAAAAGGAGAGATTGATGGCAGAGAGGTGGGGGTGTGTGACAGCGGGGATTATTACCTGAGCAAACCAGCGATAAACGTGGGGGGGCCTGAGAATAAATGGACTCCCAGAGATTCCAAACTGGACTGTGGGGAGAGGGACGTATGACAGATTTGTGAATATTTATTATGTTGAATGAAAGCGCGGACCGGGCTTAATACGTTACAGAAATGGCACCTGACTGAAGGAGTAATGTGAAGGAAGCAGAGTCTGAGGAAACACATCAGAGACCTAGCGGTTTTTCATCAGGCAAATATTTCCGTGTTGTTAAGAATATGTTTTTGAAAATACTTTGGAACCCTTTGAAGAGTTGGCCAATTAATCGATTAGTGGTTTGGATCATGAAAGGCCTGTAAATATACTTTTAATAAATTCAATTACATTAAAATTGGTGGGGTTTTTTATACAGTGGTCCCTGTGATGTGATGTGATCGCGGTGATATCAAACCTATTGGTTGTAGGGCTGACCGCTGCTGCAGCTGTTAAAAGCCGTGCATACACTGTAGAATACAGATTTACACAGCTCAGAGGCAGGACTGAGGGTTACAGGAAGACCGTGGTAGTCCTCTGAAATTATGGAGATGGAGAGACCAGAGAGGGAGAGACCAGAGAGGGAGAGACCAGAGAGGGAGAGACCAGAGAGGGAGAGACCAGAGAGGGAGAGACCAGAGAGGGAGAGACCAGAGAGGGAGAGACCAGAGAGGGAGAGACCAGAGAGGGAGAGACCAGAGAGGGAGAGACCAGAGATGGAGAGACCAGAGATGGAGAGACCAGAGATGGAGAGACCAGAGATGGAGAGACCAGAGATGGAGAGACCAGAGATGGAGAGACCAGAGATGGAGAGACCAGAGATGGAGAGACCAGAGATGGAGAGACCAGAGATGGAGAGACCAGAGATGGAGAGACCAGAGATGGAGAGACCAGAGATGGAGAGACCAGAGATGGAGAGACCAGAGATGGAGAGACCAGAGAGGGAGAGACCAGAGAGGGAGAGACCAGAGAGGGAGAGACCAGAGAGGGAGAGACCAGAGAGGGAGAGACCAGAGAGGGAGAGACCAGAGATGGAGAGACCAGAGATGGAGAGACCAGAGATGGAGAGACCAGAGAGGGATAGACCAGAGAGGGATAGACCAGAGAGGGAGAGACCAGAGAGGGAGAGACCAGAGAGGGAGAGACCAGAGAGGGAGAGACCAGAGAGGGAGAGACCAGAGAGGGAGAGACCAGAGATGGAGAGACCAGAGATGGAGAGACCAGAGAGGGAGAGACCAGAGATGGAGAGACCAGAGATGGAGAGACCAGAGAGGGAGAGACCAGAGAGGGAGAGACCAGAGAGGGAGAGACCAGAGAGGGAGAGACCAGAGAGGGAGAGACCAGAGAGGGAGAGACCAGAGAGGGAGAGACCAGAGAGGGAGAGACCAGAGAGGGAGAGACCAGAGAGGGAGAGACCAGAGAGGGAGAGACCAGAGAGGGAGAGACCAGAGAGGGAGAGACCAGAGAGGGAGAGACGAGAGAGGGAGAGACGAGAGAGGGAGAGACGAGAGAGGGAGAGACGAGAGAGGGAGAGACGAGAGAGGGAGAGACCAGAGATGGAGAGACCAGAGATGGAGAGACCAGAGATGGAGAGACCAGAGATGGAGAGACCAGAGAGGGAGAGACCAGAGAGGGAGAGACCAGAGAGGGAGAGACCAGAGAGGGAGAGACCAGAGAGGGAGAGACCAGAGATGGAGAGACCAGAGAGGGAGAGACCAGAGAGGGAGAGACCAGAGATGGAGAGACCAGAGAGGGAGAGACCAGAGAGGGAGAGACCCAGAGATGGAGAGACCAGAGATGGAGAGACCAGAGAGGGAGCCATGTAGCGAGGGTCCACTGTGTAAATTTTTCGTCTTTTAATTTTTTTTCCTGCCGTAATTATGGCTTTGTTCACTCATCTTATTCTTAGAATGCATAATTCTCCGTGTAGTTCTGTTCAAAAACAATTGAACATTGATTTCTAGAATTAGTCGACCATTTCAGTGTTTAATTGGGTACTTATTAGATACCCAGATTAGCCCCAAACACAATTTTTATTTAAATCAGATAAGAGAATGACAATTTGTGTGTCACTTGTTCAAATCTTCTGACTCCCAAAAAAGCAGAAGGATTACACAAATCAAGAATACTTTCTACACCCGGCTTCGCACAAATGTTTATTGACATTTTTCTTACATCTTTTATTTGATCTATTTTGGTATCGATCTTTGTAGGCTCTATCTCTCTCCTAACAGTGTAGTGTCTATGTATTTCTTTATTTCTTTCACATGTTTGAGTTATTACTTGGAACATAAACGTTAGTATTATTATATTGGCTTTCTCATAAAACCTTGTACCTGGAAAACTCCTATTCCCTTTGGCCGCATCATCCGCCTGTTTATAGGTCGAAACAGACACAGCTAATGCATTGACCCGTGTCCCTGGCTTTGCCCTGGTCTGATCCCTATAAGACCCACAGCTGGATGTAATGATCTTTTCCTGGTCGCTGCTGGGGGAAACACACACGCTTGCATTTGTGAAGGGAAAAAAAACGTCTTCTCCTCGTCAGGATTTGTCAATATTAACCTGCGTGTCCTCTGTTCTGCATCCTGCCCTTGTATCGATTCGGTCTGTGTTCTGTCAATGCGGAAAATGATGCCTTTCCAAAACAAATGGGAATTATCACCAAGTATATGACGTTAAAGACACCTGTGGATCCAGATTTCCTCTCAAATTGGAATTAGATTAGGGTTAGTCGAATGTGTGAGTACAATGTATAGAACGAATAGACCGAACTTTAGGTGTTAATACACATGGGTTTAATTCAGGACCATCAAACCACAAAATCATGCAGGTTAGTCAAAACAAAGGAAGATTGCTCACCCTTCATCTGAAAACCTGAAGTACAGTTGTTGAGTGAGCAACCTTCCTAGGATTTTAACTCTATCATATCTGAGTCTCCTCATATGGAATAATGGTAAACTTATGCTAAAATGCATTACAATAAAATATTTCAAGGTTGATGAGATTTCAGCACCTTGGTTAATGAAAACTGAAAGAATGGAAGAAACCCTACAAATTGAAATCAACCAACCTTTCTCTATCCCATTTTTTTTGTTCCAAACCGCCCATTGAGAAACCCTCATTTAAAACTGTAATCGACATTTTCCCCCAGTATAAAAGCAAATGACCCAATCTGTGAACCTACTATATGCACTGCCTGTATATAGCTCCTGCAGTCACCTAGCGCACTATGTTTTCAAGCATTATTGATTTTTCCAAATGGCTATCATGACTGTGTGATTGTGCTAATGAAAGAACCACTCGTCTCCAAAGGTCAACAGCAGGGCAGACACTTCACGGCTTTTTTTTTTTTTCACTTTTCTCTCCAACATCGGACTGAAAATGCAGCTTCAAAACACACACCCAAACCTCCTCTTGACCGTCGCAAAGAGTGTAGTTTTTTTTTTTTTCACGACTTAAAACATTGCCAATGCACTAACCTTTACACAGAGAAGCCGATAGAGTAGGAGGGGAAAGGAAATGGTAATATAGGTCAAGCAGAGGCATAGGCATACTAAGCAAAGTGGTGGCAGCTATGGTGGTGGCAGCTATAGTGTCATAAATGAGAGAGTGACATATTCAGTGCGTGCCTCTCTCTTTAGACACAGCCGTACATCACCTGTGTGTGCGAGTCGTAGATCAGCGGCGTGGGAGTTCAGACCCTCAAATGTTTATGTGGAAATAAGCAGCTCTGCACGAGATGTAATACACTGGAATGATACGGTTCTAACTTTATACAACTGTGTTTTTAGTGGTAGTGGCGCAAAGAGAAACGTAATCTCAAGGTCAATATCATCTATCGTTTTTAACATATGGATGTGACATATTTTGTGTGTGTGTGAGTTGATCCTGTTGGACCCCTGAAGTTAAGCGGAGCACGGTGTGGTTTGTATTGTGATGGGAGACCTCTGGGAACACCAGGTGCCACAGTTTGGCAGCTGCAGCTGTAAAATGCCAAAAAGAAAAGTACAAAGATAACGCTATTCATTCATTATTTTCTCGTCGTCTAAAAGAATCTAGATGTGTGTGAAAATTGACAGTCACTATAGTGGGGGGGGGTTACTTTTTCTTAATACATACAATTTTTTTTTTTTTCTATTTAATATTTGGGGTTTTTTTCCCTCAGATTTAAGATATATATTTAAACATATTGGTTTTAATAGTTGGACTTTATTAACAATCCATGTTCAATAAATGAATTATAAATGCCTCAATAATGTTTTGTTTCGTATTTTTGCTCAATTTTTGTTTGTATGGGTTTGAGCAATGTGTGGGCAATTTTCTACTAACCAGGCCAGTCTCAAATGAATTGTTTTGGAAAATGCTGATTTTTTTTTTCTTAGTTGATTTGTTTAATTATTATCTTTCAATTTAATTTAATTGGATTTTTTGTATTATTATTTTGATTGACTTAGAGTTTCCACCTTTCAGTAAGAATCCCAACCCTAACAAACTATTCTAGGTCTTTCGGTTGACATCTTCTCTTCAACAAATCCCATAGTTCTCAAAGCCACAAACCAATCCCATTTTCAAGTCTTATTTCACTGTTTCAGAACAACAGAGAATGTGCTGATTCTCTGAAGCTTGAAGCTGCATCTCCAGGAAGCTGGCAAACATTTTCATTAAATACAGTCGCTGCAGTAGCAGTAATCAATTTAGCCACATCAATTTCAGTGACTTTTAATTATTGATGAAGTTATTAAGCTTTGTGTGAGAAAAGCGAGCTGGAAATGCATTTACAAAGTGTGTTTACATCTGAGGAGGGCATTAAAGTTTCAACGATTGAAGCTCTTTGTAATGATCGTACAGCCACATGCACACTTTACCTGCATTCTAATGTCTAATAACAATGAATACAGTTTTTATACAGGATGCCGTTGTTTAACTGCTTTTGATTAACTGTATTATGTTGAGCATGGCTCCTAATATGGAAAATACAAGCGTAACAAAAAAACATTAAAATGGCACAGGCATTAAAATAATAAATACTCATAGTACATTAAAAGAGTGAAAATATGATCCCTCAGTTCTATACACAGCTAAACAGAACTGTTTCAATCTGCTTTTGAACATTGTCAAAGTAGAAGCCTGTCTCACATTTTCAGGGAGACTGTGTACATCTGAATCGCTGCCTCTTCAAGTTTACTCCTGCCTCTGGGACAAGCAGGAAGCCAGTCCATATGCCCCTCAGAGTCCCAGCAGGAAGCCAGTCCCTGTGCTCCTCAAATTCCCAGCAGGAGGCCAGTCCCTGTGCTCCTCAGACTCCTGGTTGGCACTAACTTGTCACTGATGTACTTTGGTGTGAGCTGCTTTAAAGTCTTTTCTTTAGGAACCACAGGAAGCAGCAGAGAGACCAATGGAAGAATGTAGAAATGTCTAGAAAATTGTAGTATATTTTAAATGACTTGAATCTATAGTTTGATTTGTTGTGCATTTCAAGCTAATTGTATTTATTTTGTTCATGTTATAGGCACCAACATTGATCCTGTGTATACCAATTACTTAATATAAAGTAAGCAGAGGCAAATACTGTAAATATTCAAACCCTGCAGCCACAGTCACAGATCTGCAGACACTGATGGATCGTGGGGCCAACTCGACGCGTTATGAATGGGACTGCAGTCTTAATTATTAATGGCAGTAATATTAACAGCCCTGCCAAGATTCACTTTTTAAACATTTATGAAATTATTATTGGTGTGACAGAGCCAAGATGGATGTGTCAGTGTGTGAGCTATGGGCAGCACCAGGGCATCATTCAAAGCAATGAGAAATTTGAGCAGCGAGACAAGGATTCTCAAATGTGGTTTTGTTGGTTTGTTTGTTGCAGTAAAATAATCAGGATTGAGTGCTCGAGTTTCTAATGTCATAGTAATTGACGTAGAAATTTTTTTTGTCATGAAGCTGTGGAATGTTGTGTTAGTAGGGAAGACGTGTGGGTCAATCAAGATATTGTTAATTTTATTTTTTATTGTTTTTTTATTTTTACAATATTGCCCGCTCATCAAAACAGACCTAGAGTATTTTTTTGGATCCATCTACGCTATTATTATGAACTTCTGGCTCTAATGTGTAATTCGGCCCCTTCTGTCTCGAAGCTCCTGTCTCAGCCACTATGACATCACTCTAAGGGCTGGTATTTTTTGACATTTAAAACAAAAGTATTGCCCATGAGTTCATGTAGTGGCTGTTGTGTTTTCAAAAAAAGGAATAAACGAAACTCTTCCCTCTGTTGGAAGCATATAGGGCTTCGCAGGCAGACATTATGCCCTTCATACTTCAGTGAATATTTTCTTGTGATATTATATTTCACAAAACTTTCACATAATGTAGAACACAAATTGACGATGTAAAAAGCATATTTGGGTTGGCATAATAGTTTTTTTTTCTTTTGTATAATTTGTACATCAAAGTGCAAGAGGAAATAACACCAATTCTATTTTTGGTCACCAAAGTTCCCAATTAGTTGCTAAAATGGGGTTTCTTTTAGAAGTATTTGTATAATCCCTGTTTTCTAGACTCTCAATTTGTCTTTAGTAACGAAGATGAATAATCATGCATTCATACTTTTTTAAATCCAAATAGTGGAAAACTGGTCCTCAAACACTTCTGGCTCTAGTTTTTTGTTGAAAATACAAAATCTACTCATATCTTTGTTGTCGTCAACTCGAACAACATTTCTCGCAGATATTTAAAGCTAAACAAATATCTCATTATCATCCAGGACACGGACTCGTGCTCTGGCATCCGACAATGTTATTTTAATGAGCACAAGAAGTCATACGTGCTAAGAGTGCTTTTTCACGACCTGTTTGTCTGTGGGAGGCTAATCGATAGCATCTTCATGGAAACGCTGGTGTGGGTGTGTGCCGTTATGTCTTTGTTTATCATGTTTATATTCCACCTCGAGCCCGACCCGCGCTCTTTTATATGCGGTCATAAATCCTGCAAAGCACTCTTTACATTTATGAGCGTGTAGGTGTAGCCTGCCCTGGACTAAATTAATGGCATGTGGATAGGACCAGGCTCTACCCAGGATTTCATCTGCGTTTTAGGCTTGTAACTGCTTTTGTTCTCTTGTCTTCATTTCATTCAGATTGGTGCATTGACGTTTGCTTTACTATTTTATTTCTCATATTTATCTCATCTCTCTTGCTCCATGTTCATGTGTGTGCTGGTCACAATGCACCATTTGAATACTACAGCTTGAATGTCTTGGGGGCGATAACAGATTGCACATGAGCCAGCTCAGCAAAATGAAGGAATGACTTGAGGAATGCGTTCTCTTGTGTGTCACGCTATACGGTCTGTCCAATACTGTTGCTATGTTCCAAACTGCGCTGGAGGAATATGTAGCGGTAGGTTGAGGGTATTTATCAAATCAATAGTTATCCGTTCCAACAACAAAACAGATGTATCAAATTACCTTATAACATACTGTATTAAAATTGCACACAAACAAGTACAACAGTCACAGGTAGAAAAAAGATTAAACAGTTTGTGCAATGATTTTTCCCCCGTTCTTAAACAACAAAATCAATGGGGATAAAGAGTAACCTTGGGGAGAACCATAGTGAAGGAGAGATCCACTATGATACAACCCTTTTCGTAACTTTTTTGTTTTAATCTAAAAGTAAAAGCCTAAAGTCTCAAGCTATAACTGTAATTGTTTTTGTTTTTTTCATTTGGAGCAACTGTAAAAATGACACAGATAGTTTGCGGTGAGGTCTTCTGCATTTGACCCATCCTTCCAATGCCTCTCGTCCAGTTTGGCATAAACAGTCAGCGTTTGTCAACCACCTGTACGCATTTTTGACATTTATTGCCATTGGTTCCTGTGTGTTTGCTGTGCTTGCATTTTCTATGTTCGAGCTGTTTGATTCTTCTATACAAAAATAAATGAAATTGAATAATTCTAAGGTGCATATCCAAGAGTCGTAGAAATCTTAGTGCATTGAAAAAGTCTTTTATTGTAACATTTTGGTAAAACTGACCTTCCAATGCTTTGTGAAGTAAATCAGCTAAAAAAAAACAGACTAAAGCTGTACATTCTTCACTAGACAGAATATGAATGAATGAAAGTTTTATTTGAACAAATCGTCACAGTCAAACACAATCAACAATGTCAGAGTAAAAACTTTACAAATGAGAATTAAAAAAAATCATTAAAAGTTGGTGAACATCAGCAGGGTTTCTACTGTCTCCTCTGTTAGAGCTGCCCTGGTTAGATAGTTAAAAAAAACCTAAAAAGAACAAAACAAAAACACAACAATAAATAACAAAAAACTCCTCAGCAAGAAGTTCCTAGCTTCAAATCCTGGTCGGAACAGGGCCTTTCTGAGAGGAGTTTGTATGTTTTCCCCGTGTCTGAGTAGGTTTCCTCCGGGTGCTCTGGTTTCCGCCACCACTAAAAACATGCACAATAGGTATGAATGTAATGACTGGGTGAATGAATGGTGTTGGTGGGGGCTTTGATGCGCCAGTGTGTTCGGCGTCTCGCTTCTGTCATCACCGTGCGTGGAGAGAATGGTAAACTATCTGAACTCGAAAAAATTGGAAAGCATTTTGACCTTGGTCTGTAAAATGTGCTATATAAATAAACATTACTTACTTACTATACTACACAGGATCAAACACAACTGAAACAACTAACATAAATGAAACCACCTCTTTTAGTTTCAATCACAATTTGATTCTTTACAACATGTACCACTTTTTAAATCTCAATTTTCTGTTGCTGCACACAGACGTAGCCCACACTGCTAAACCACGGTCTAAACTGCAGTGTAGCGACTCTATCAGGTGAACCTAAGCCTCTTATTCCCCTCCTCTGCTTTTGGCTCAGTACATCTCCGTTACTGCTGACACCGCTTCCTTCGGCTCATACACACGCCGCCTCGCCACACACCCAAAACTAGATTATACTTTCCCCTAATGCACCTCTCTATACTTCATACTAATGTGACTGCCTTCCAATGCCACTCCAGAGCCTTGGGTAGAAGAGCTGATAGGAAAAAATGAACTGAAACCAGGGAGCGCACACTCACACAACACTGGCCACATCCAATAACTTTCCCTGCATTTTCCTAATTACACCAAGCCGCCGCATTAAAGATAGATGAGTAGATTTTTAACTAAAGGTAATGGAGAGGTAGTATGTGTCAGCAGCCATAGTTTGGAGGAGATTTTATCTGCAAAATGAGGCTGGATCTAATATGTTTTAATGCCGCAGAAATTACACTGTCTTTCAGCCTCTGGACATAAAGCAAAGGGTCAGTGAAAGGACATAGATAGAGTCGGAATGGGTAAAACAGTAGCTGATGTAAATGGGAGCTTGTGTTGACGCTGTGAATACAAAAGAGAAGAAGACAGGTTGAAAAAGGGCGTCTAATAACTTTAACTTTACATTCGAGTCTTAAAGGTTTAAAGTTACCATTAAAGTTACCCATAGGCGCACAGAAAGTTTGTATATTATAGTATTTTATTAGTTCATTTAAGTTGAGATGGTACACATTAATCATCCATCCATCTTCTTCCCCTTAATCCATTTCTGGGTTTGGGGGGGGGGGGGGGGGTTGCAGTCAGTTGGTAGAGCATTGGTTTTTGAGCCTGATAGTTGTGGGTTCGATCCCACCACGAGACCTTCTCCATAGACCCCCACTGATGTCTGCTGTCGTTGTGTCCTTGGGCAAAACACTAAACCCTACTTTGCCTGAAGCCTCAGCTGAAAGATCAATGCTGTGTCATCACCCTGACCCAGCAATTAATTTCATCCTCAATAAACATAAACTAGCTGGCACCAATTTCCTTATGGGTTTTTCTTCCCCTGTGTTAGATTTGTAACAGGGGCAGATGTGTTGCTAAGGCAGGCTGGAGTTTCCCCGGTGAATTAAGCCATCTCATTGGTCAATCCTTTTATGGCTCATATCTGGATTTACAATATATAAATAAACACCAGGATCATAAAAAATTAGCTTGGCCTTTGTCATCTGTTAACTCTGGTCCATGATCATTTCCTACATGTACGTCTGGGTCTGATCCTAGTGGCTGCAGTTTCCTCGGTTGAATCCCCTCTGACCATTCTTCGAGCGGGGGAGGCGGGTGTTGTAGGTAGGTGTCGGTGACGTCAAGAGTTCGCATTGAATTTACTGGTTGTAGTTTGTCAATAGCAGCGAATGCGATTGGAAAGTAATCTGTTCAGGTTCAATTCCAAATACAAAGAAATTGAAGCCAGAGCAAGAGGAATGTTTAGGAAATGTCATTGATTCCCGTATCAGGTGTCCAGCAAAAAAACATCCATCCACACAAAAAGATTTTTCAAAAAGCTAACAACAGCACTTTATGTCACGGTAGCAGAGATTGATGCTTGGTTCGGACCATTTTCTCTGCTCTGGTCCAAAGTAAAAGGCTAAATGCTTAATTATTTTTTTTCAAAAAAGTTAGCAGTGGATTTTTGGTCTGATCCGCTTGGTTTGGACCATGAATCCTCTCCACTCTGGTCTGGACTAATACAAAACCATGAACACTGTACTGCAGCAACAACTCAGGTAGAAAAAAGCAAGAAAAATAACAATTGTAAAACACAAAACAACACCTCATTCATAGACACTTAGGTCTCGCTGCCGTTTCCAGCACATTCAAAAGTAAACTATGCCATGGTTCCAAATAATTTCCACTTTTTTCTTTGTTAAATGATCAATGCTTTTAGGAAGTGTATTATGCACTCTGGCCAAAACTTTATTATTTGTAGTTTTCTGTTGAAACTCTTTTCCATTTGCTTTTTTTTTTGCTCATTATAATAAACACAGTGTTCCAACGAAGGCAGGTCTTGACCCAGGTTGAGCTAACAAGGCCAAAAAAACATGTTCCTGTTGATTTCAGTGCCAATGGTGTAAGTGCTGTTTTCCTTCTGCTAGCTTCATTAGCTAATTACTGGCTGTATTAGCATAGATGGATTTTTCCGCAGCAGTTCATTGTGTTCTGGTCTGGTAATGAGAACGTCTTCTTCGGCTCGTTAGGGCTTAATATTGTCATTAAGTCAAACCGCTTCTGTAAACTTTAAACAAAAATGAAAAAAAACAGAAGTCACATTTAACCTTGTCGGTTTGAACTGAGTGGGTTTAGAAGTGAAATGATTTGTGACACTGCTGTTCGGTCCGGATCGCGTGTCCTGCTTTGATGATGATGTTGGTCTTGTCTCTGCCAATTTATTTCTAGGTTTTAATTTGATTTGGACTAATTTATGAAAGAGTTGTACCAGTCTCATTCACATGTATGACTAAAAGATGACATACATACATACGTATTAACTATATCACCATTTTAAAACCAGGTCTAAAGCATGACTAATCTGGGCCTACACCATGGAATAGAAATGACTAGACTATCCCTTTAATAGGGTCTTTAATAGGGTCTAGAGAGTCTTAGCAGTGTGATATTTTTGGTTGCTGTCATAAAGTCAATTTCAGATAAAGTGACATTCAGTGGACATTCTGAACTTGCAGTATGGCACATGATTACAGTATTTACTATTCACAGATGAACGACATTTTTTACAGTCTGTAGATTTCTCAATGTGGTCGTGTCGTGTTGTGTTGTCAGTGTGGACCGGATCCAGCAGCTCAGGAGGGAGTACCAGCAGGCACGCAGAGAGGGGGTGGTCCCTCCTTACGAAGAACTGGACCAGAGACGGAGAGCGCACGACGACCCACACCGGGTAGGAACGCAACTGCAACCTAAATATTGTCACACGCTTTTGGTTTTACTCAATCAATCAACATATATTTGTAGAGTGCTTTACAGAAGGAAACACAAGTTGCTTCACAGCCCCTATCACTTGAGGAATAAATCCTAAACCAGGGGTCTCCAACCAGTAGCTCCCCAAAGAATTTAGAATTTTACACATGATCTTGAATGAATACATTTTGAGTCACTACGCATATTTAAGAGTAAATATAGGGTTATAAAGTATTAGTTTCCATGTTTTGTTTTTACCTTCACTTTTATTGACTGCAAAAAGGAGTAGCTCTCTACCTCTTCTGATGTATGTATAAAAGTAGCTCTCTGATTGAAAGAGGTTGGAGGCCCCTGTCCTAAACCATAAAAACAGGGCATTCAAAACAACCATTAAGATCACACAATATGAAGAACTTGAATTCAAAGGTATTTACAGTAAACGCTGATCAAGAGTCTGTTATTATCTCATTCTCATCCAATCTGGAATGTTTTAGGATTGACTTTCTATGACTTTTATTGCCGTGGTGCAGTACAAGATAGAGAATAGTTGGGGCGATTCAGCAGTTCAAAAGTAACTTCAGAAAAGTAACCGGAATTAAGTGGGTGCTAGCATTGGTTTCAGTTAGTCTTGGATGTGCAAATGTATGTAGTGGGAGAATGCTTTATAATCGTCAATACATTTGCGTCTGTATTATCTCTGATTTCAAGCAAACTCTGGTTTCTGTTGTAGTTGTAGAACAGTGAGAGATAGAGCAGCCCAGCTTGCGTTTGAACCAATGTTTGTTTGCTTTTTTTGCCTGGCTATACTGTTTGCACAACCTGTGTAATGTAAGATTTCATTGTCTATATGTACATATTTCACATTTATTGATTAGCAGCAACGGCCCAGGTCACTTTTCAACTGAGGTCCTCATCTCTGCACAATACTGTTTGTCTGGATTTTCCCGTCTTGGAAAGTGTCTTGGAATATTTAGTTTCTTTATTTATTATATTATCTAATCAAAGGAAGTTTTCTCACCCATCATGTGTACTTTCATCTTAACTGAAGTACAGATGATGGGTGAGAAACCATCCTTTGTTTTGACTATCCCTGTACGACTTAGAGCATACACAAACATATATTATCTAATATTTTGCATACTGTGAGCTGAAACTGCTGGACAGGTGAGAGAGGTATAAAAAAAAAAACATGAATTTCTTTTACATTGTTGTTTTTTGAGCGGCCGTACTTCAGTTGGTAGAGATGTGTCCCCTGAGCTGAGTAACAGCTTTGATTTCACTCTTCCACATGAGTTTTTAGAGTCAATTTCATTCTTACAATGTCTTTTGGTTTCCCATACAGTCTTCCTAAACACCGAAAATCTACATAGTTCTACATATCTACTACAATCTACTCTTGGAAAAGCTCTGAAATTTACTCAACTCTAGTTTTAATGTCTTGCCATGGTTCAGTACAAGATTGAGAATAGAAATAAGTTCACTGATATACTGTACATAGATGTGGTCCCAGTTTTGTAGCTTAGTCCCTTAAAGATGCATCATGTACACGTCGTCTTTGAAAGTAGAATTGCAGCTCTCGCAGTCTCTCTCTCTTCCATCTCCTCCGGTTGCGGTGGTCCGGCCTTTCACCTGTCACTGATCTCAGCTCTGTGACTCTGAATGTCTCCCGTGGGCTCTGCGCCGACAGAGCAGCTCTCATCTACACTCCATTCACCGACATAAGTACAGGTTTTACTCACTTATACCTGTCACACAATCTCCAGACACGGCTTGACAGGTCCACTTACAAGATCAAATGGTGGAAATAATCAGAGAGGAGTCTATTAAGCCTCTTCGCCCATGAATAAAACAGAGAGAAGTGAGCGTGGAAGGAAACTGTAGTCTTAGAGATGGGAATGTACATGTATACGAACTGTCATCGGCAGTTCCAATCAGTGCACTGCTCGTGGATCAATGGGCAAGACATTTCACCAAACTTATTATGTATGTGATTGGAGTTTTTAGTTTCTCACTTTTTTCCCACTGGGTTTTTGAGTTGTTTTTTACTGATGCAGGACAGTCTAAGGATATGGGACAATTAATAATGTTTGGTTACCTTTGAATGCTTTTCTAGCTTCGCTTTTCAACAAAAATGACCTGCACTTGTTCCATGTGGTTGTGATATTCCCCAATATGAAAATATTTTCAACATGGAATTATTCCAAAGAAGAATTAAACAAGAAGTTTGCAAAAAATGATTTTTAGAAATGTATTGATTTTTTTTTTTTTGTTAGCATTGTTTCTCATAGGGCGATAGTAGCTCAGTTGGTAGAGCATTGGCGTTTGGGCCTGAAGGTCGTGGGTTCGAGCCCACCGTAAGACCTACTTCACGACTCCCACTGATGACTGCTGTCGTTGTGTCCTTGGGAAAGACACTTAACCCCACTTTGCCCAAAGCCCCAACTGAAAGATCTCAGCTCCTGTGGACTCACCACCTGCAGGAGGATCAGTGAGGGGCTGGTGCTATGTGTACTGGGTGCAGCTCTGACTGCCACCCCCCCCCCCACCCAGAAATGGATTAAGGGGAAGAAAATGGATGGATGGATGGATGTTTCTCATTATTATACATAATTTAGGACAGTGTCTCCCAAAGTGGGGTCCGCGGCCCCCTGGTGGGCCGCGAGGGTACTGCAGGGGGGCCGCGGGAGGTCATAAAAAAAATATATATATAATATAATTATTTAATGTTAAATTTATAATGTTTTGTTTGTAATATTAAAATATTTGTGTTCATTATTTGACTTGAATAATCCACTGTAATCATTTTTGTATTATAATGTTTGTAGCAGAGGCTATTTCCCCAAAATAAAATAACCAGAAGAGCCTATTCTTAATGTTGTCTTCTTGGTTATTATTTTGGGGGGCCACGCAGACCCGTCAGATTTTTAAGGGGGCCTCGGTGTTACTGAGTTTGGGAATGGCTGATTTAGGACATATATCCTATTGTCTCACGTACATCAAGATACCTTTTGTTTCGGCAGGCTCTGAAAGCCAGTCAAACTAGTTTCAACTTTTGTTTCCTTGACTACAGTTGTATGAATAATGTTGTACAATCATAAAAACTCTCAGTACAACATAGCATAACTTCTGTCCAAATTAAAACAACATAAAATTTACAACCAATTACAGTACTCAGCAATCAAGACATTAAAACGTCAATAACATGCGAGTGCTTTGTTTATCACATCTGCTAATAAGTCTATTCCTGCCTATGTTACCATGGTTTCCTCGTGGTACTGGTCTTATATAGCATCACTCACCATTCGTTCAAGCAGCACTATTTCCCACTTATAATCTGACTTCCTCGGGGGACTTCTGATGGTCTTTCTCTCCTTCATATCGTCCCTCTTGTGAATATGCCGTAACCTTGCCTTCTACTTGTACCCCTGACATTTAAGAGCTCATTGGATTTTAAGGAGGATGAAAAAACTCATTCATGCAGGCAAAATGAGTTTCCACGAAGGAGCCAAAATTAATCTGCTATGACAAATGGATAGGTTTATAGCATCGAATCAGCATATTCAGCTTAGTTGAACATAGCTGGGTATTCACTTAAGTGTGACCAATTCCTGCTAAATCCTCGTTTTGGAGCAGCTAAAAAGTATTAATGGGTTTGTTTTTCCCACGTTTGGGAGCAGACATTTGTGATAGAGGAACGTTGCTCTCTTCGTGCATGTCCTTCAGCAAGTTTAAAAATGCAGCTGTAATCTTAAAGCTTAGTTATCATCAGTAAGTCTGCACTGTTGCCAGATAAGGCTGCGATACTGTCTTCAGCAAGTAATAGAAAAGTGAAATGACAATGGGAGTGTGTGTGTGTGTGTGTGTGTGTGTATGTGTGTGTCAGGCATATGCATGTTTTATTTCCATTAGACCTAGAAGGCAGGCTGTTTCAATCAACCAATCAACTTGGGTTTGGCTTTAAAAAAGTGTATTAATGTCAAAGCTGTTTCTGTTGAAATGTATTCTGTAGCTGTCAATTTGACTGTCTGAAATAAACTTCTAGTAAATTTGTAAATACTAAACTAAACTTTTATTTGTAGAGCGCCACAAGGCAAAGCGCCTCAAAACCCACATCACATCAAGCAAATCATCAACATTAAAATCTACATATACATAAAAACGTCAATTAAAAGCAAAAATTAAGATTACAGGAAATATTAGTAACAGAATAAAATCACATAAGTAGTTAAAAACCTTAAAACATCCAAAACACACACAGGATTAAAATCATAAATGGCAACAGTGAAAAGCCAAGAGAAGGAGATATAGATAATAGATTTTATGTTTACTTTTTTTTTAAATAGCCGCAAAGAGTAAACAAAGTCCTTCAGTTGTATGTACAGCTACACAGTACTTTTTAACCTGGATTTGGAAACTGTAGATGGCCCTTACATTTCCGCTCTACTTTAGTGACTTTACTGGACTAAGTCATATCTGAGAGTTTTGTTGGCGCTCTCTTCTCAGCAAGAAGGAACAGGGCCTTTGTGAGCGGAGTTTGCACAGTCTCCCTGTCTCTCTGCAGGTGTCCTCCGGGTGCTTCAGGATATCCACTGGTACTAAAAACGGTTGTTCTGACTCAAACCGAGCATCAATATGTGGAGATGAATTCCCCTGTTTCTCTACCACAGCAACCACTGCTCCAGACAGTCTCTAGCGGCAACGAAGAATGGGTCAAATGCAGATGACAAATGATCCTACAGGGATAAGCAGAATAAACAAGCAAGACAGATTTAAATGTGATGAAGAAAGAAGGCTCTGGGTTTTTTCACTCCTCAAAAGGATGGATCTTCCCCAATTCACTTCCAAACCTTTGGCCAATGCAATATTCTTCTTTAATATTAAAAATCCATAACTTTATTGCATCTTTTATCCCTTTAGACATCTTCATTGAGCTCATATGTTTACCAAACTCACACCTGCTCCACTTTGACTTGCATCTGAAAGCCATCGAGTTTGTTAGGAGCTAGGGGCACTCTTCCCCCCCTCCCCATACGATCAATAGGTGCACATCACAGCACCAAATGAGAAAACTTGGTTCATGTTTATACTGCAGCCTCATATACCAATTAACACACTTCAGAGGTAGACATTAAGTTTGAATCAAGGCGGTTAAAAGCGAACGGCGTGAAAAATCCATGCAAAACCCTCGCTGCGGTGCTGCTAGCGCTTAACAAGATCCTCTCATTAGCAATGATGCATGTATTAATAGCTTACCTGAGTGTTTTGGCGAAGAGAAATGATAGTTACCGCGGTCAGCTAACTCAATTTCACATTCATTGGTCTGTTTGTTTCTCCCCAAGACATTTTGAACAGAGTAAAAACTCCAAATCCGAAATGAGAAGCAGAACAAATGGCCGCATAAGCTTGGATTTGAGCTGGAAAGAAAAAATTGGTAAGAGATTTATGGGTATATAGATGAATACTGCATACAGGAGAGTTTTTTTTTTTTTTCTTGAGTTGCCTCTGCGAGTTTGAATGTGTTTTTTTTCTCCACGACTTCCATTACCATTTTGTTGATTCATGGTTATGGGTTAGCTGTCTCCGCTAGCAGACTTATGTTAGCCCCAAAAACAATTATCAAGCAACAAAAGCCACAAGTTAGTTTCCAAGCGAGTGCTCTCTCTATGTGTGTGTTTGTGTGTGTGTGCGTGCGTGGGTTGATGTGAGTATTTCAGCAAACAACAACAGACTTTCTCCCTAAGGATTGGAGCGCCTTATCAACAGGGTGCTGCAGAATTCTTCATTAGAGGCAAAACGCAAGCCAATTGTTGTGGTGGGCGGTGTGACATAGCCCTTATTCTCAGATTTAATTATAATGAGAGGGATTTGTCTTGCTTAAATATGTGGTTTTTACACTTGGCTATTAAGTTCGTAATGGCATTGTGTTCCATGATGAAAAGGCTTAATGTGTAGTAGTCCAGTGCAAGTCGAGAACAAGGAGCAAAGCTGTTTCTTTTATGGATCCTATTTTTGTCTTATAAACTTCCGCTAATATTACACGGGCGCATGACTGTGACTTTGTTGTCGACTTAAAGCTGGGGTCTTCAAAACTTTTAGTAAGAGGGCCACACCGAGAAAAAAAATATATAGAAGATATAGTAGAAACAAAAGGTCTGACTGGATTTGGGCTGTTCTTAGATTTTTAATGAGGTTTGATATTGCTGTGTTGATCCACGTTTGACCCAGCTGAAGTTGGCTGAATGACAACTGTTTACCATCTCACCAAGCTACATTAGCGCCGCACAGAGAGTTTTATGTCACGATTTAAAATAAATATTACAAACAAATAATATTAAATTCATAGGTTACATGGATTTGGAGCTTTTCCAGGAGGGACAGCATGCCTTGATTGTTGATGCTGAAGTTGGCTGGATGACACCGTGAACATATGTTAATGATCACATGATTTAAAACTGTGTAACGGACGTGATGGTTTCCGCCAATTGTTTTTCTGGAAATCAAACTTGAGAAAGAATATTTTGAAGAATTATCATCTGGTTTCATGTTTAATTATATGAAAGATATAACTTTGTTTCCACTCTGTGTAAAAAAAAAATATAGAATCTCTTTATGAAATGTGGATCTGAAAATATGTTAAAAACTTCAGCTCATTCAAAGGATCAAGTTTGTGGCACTGAGAAATAGTTGTTATAGGAAACTTGGCTAATGCATAAAACAGTTCTCTTCTAGCAACTATTAATGGACTGAACTGGAATTTGGATAAATGAAAAACATAATATACTTTCTGATTTTTAAATTCTAATTTTTGGCCTCTGTCATACTTTGTTACCCTTTAGTGTGCACAAGCCCATCTGCTGATTGACAGTAATCTATGTTTTCCACTGACAAACCTGTTTTTTCCTACGTCTGGTAAGTCCTTACAGAAGCAGTCGGTCTCCTAACTCCCTGTTTACAAAGTGTTATTTTCTCTTCTTGTTTCTCCGCTCGCTCCTATGCACCCGGCGCTGTCAGTTTGTCCAGTGGGAGACTAAGTGCTTTGCTCAAGGGCGTTGTGATGCTCCTTGTTAAACGACAAATAAACAGCGCGTTCTCCCGTCCGCATTTATTCCACTCAGAGTTTTTCTCTCGACATCTGGACCACTGACCTACAGCTCTGCCGCTCATGTTTAGGGAACCATTATTTATTTGTGTTTTCACCAGAAAGTCCCAGAAGCAATTGAAACGACGCGGGTCATTTGTGGCAGAGTAAATAATGGTGTAGTTCACAGGTCTTGTCAAGTTGTATAAATAGTGAAGAGGCAAAAGTAAATAAAACAAGGACTTTTTAAGTAATGGCTGATAAACATTGCAGTTGTGTGACTATCATTAGGAGACTGATTTACAGCCGAACAGGTTAAAACTTCACCCGGTTACAAATATGTACATAGAAAAGGGCCTTTCCCATACAGTCTGTAAACGGTAGCCTCTGGCCTGTCTTGGTATTGACAAACATGTGTTATCAATGATAAGATTGAGTGAATATTGTATGTGGTAAGTCCTGTTTAAATGGTTAGTTAAAGCAACAATATGTCAGATTTTCATGTCAACTCATCATTAAAGGGCCTAAATCTGTCAAAAGGCATTAATAAACCATGATGTTTTCCAATACTTCTTTATCTGATAACAGTAGTTCAGCCGAGATATTTGAATATCAAAATTAGTTTTACAGTCCCTAAATATTGTTATTGGTTAAACGGTGGAGGGCAGGACATTGTGATGTCCTGCCCTCCACCGTTTAACCAATCAGAAAGTCCGAGATCCGGGTTGCCAGAACTCACCGCGTCGAGCCAATCTTACTGGTAAAGTAACATGTGCCGCAGAACTAAAAAGGTCTTGCTAGGATTTTCAACTCATTAATGACAAAACAAAGAAAAAAACCAGGATTTCTATCTTTGTAAAAAAGGAGTCGGTTATAGATTTGTTGTTGACATTGTCTATTCAGATATTATGGTTCCAGCTGGATTCGTCTCCATTTCTGGCAACCTGAGTCGGGGAGAGTGGGAGAGGTTGCAGTACCACTTTTGGCCAGATTTTCTACATACTGCGCCAACATGTGATACTACAGGGTTTTTGAGGGCTGAAGGAGACACATTACTTAAACACACTCAAGGGCAAAGTGTGGCCCGTGGTCCAAATCAGACCCGATTCACATGTCTTTGTGGTCCGTTTCCAGTCGCTAACCTCAAACTGAATCGTCTTTTATATGGACCTCAAGTCTGGAATAAAGATTTACTTACTTACTTACATACACGTTATTCTGTTACAACATTTTAGGTTAATGATTTGTAATAATTGATTGAAGTAATAATTTGCTATAAACAAAATGTCCACAAAAACAAAGAAAACACTGTTTGGTTAAATAAATACATCATTAAATAATCATTTATAGTTCGTGTTTACATTTTAATACTGATGTAGCTTTTTTTAAATCAAAATTCCAAAATGACCATGTGAAAACAGGCCCTAAATGAAGTAATTACCTATAAACCTGCATGCCTGCATTATTGTGGAAAAGAAACCAATTAAAACAATGGCCTTATAGTACAATTGCAAACAAATTAGACCCATCAATTAAACCGATTGCTTGTCATTTTAAATAAGTGTAATTAGCACTTCATCAGCCTTTTAATAATATTTTGATGAATGTCATAAGAGTTCTTGACACGAAGACTAATTTGAATCTATTTCCTAGCATCTGTTTGTTTTAGCAATGGCTGCTCAATGTTAAAGCAGGACTTTGTTTCATACATAATACAGAGAGGGTCTTGTAAAAGTAACTCATTCTCATCAAAAACATTATATATTCTGTATATGTGTAAGATGGAGCCCTGTGAGTCACTATCTTCACCTGTCCAACCGGTTTCCTTTTTTTTTTTGGTATTTGAGGCCTTCCAGCACATTTAAAGGAGTAGTATAAAAATCTGGCCAAAAGTGAAACTGGACTCTCCCTGACTCAGGTTGCCAGATATGCAGACGAATCCAGCTGGAACCATTATAGCTGAATAGAAATCTATAAACAACACCTTTTTCACAAAGATAGAAATCCTGGTTTTAATCCTTGTGTTGTCGATTTGAGAATCATAACGAGACCTTGTTTAGTTCTGTGGCCACATGTTACTTTACCAGTGAGATTAGCTCTACACAGTGAGTTCTGGCAACCCGGTTCATGGACTTTCTGATTGGTGAAACAGTGGAGGGTGGGTCATCGAAATGAAAACAATTTTGATTGAGGGCTATAAACCCAAATATCCCTGAACTACTGTTATGTTAAAGAAAAGAGCATGGTTTTGACAGATTAGGGCCCTTTAATGATGACTTGACATGAACATTTTACACATTTCTACTTTAAGGATATTTATGGACATAGGGGTCATCTGCCCCCTATGGAGCAATGGCTTCTGTATGTTTGTTATTGCCTTTCGTGTTTCTCTGATCTGTTGTTGGCGAATTTACATCTTTGTAAAGTCCTGTCTGTCACTGAATATAATGATGTGAATGCTTCTCCATAGATCAATTCAACTAACTTTTGCACATACTATTAGATTAACAAAATTACATTGCATAGAATTGAATTTGTTAATTGCAGTCGTTAGCCGCAGACAAATGTGCAGACACAAATAGAGTACACTGCAAATAAATGCATGAATTCAGGGTTTTTTATCATTCTGACTTCCTTAAAACAAGATTTGCTAACGGACGAAGCCATTTAGTCTTATTTCAAGTGCTATAGTAATTTTAGTTTCATTCCAAGGCAGATATTTCTTGAATTTGCTTGTATCTTTTTAAAACAAGATAGTTTTGCTTGTCCTTTTGCCAAATCTTATTTTTAGACGGTCAGAATGTGCTTTATTTAAGATAAAAACACTTGATTCACGTTTTTAGTATCATATTTTTTGCAGTGTATACGCTTGTCATTTCACCAACCTTTTTTGTTTTCCACCATGATCTCATTTACCCAAATATGGCCAGTTTCCTGTCGATTTCTGTGTCACTGCCGCTCTTTTTAAGCTTCACTATTCTGTCGTCCTTTTGGGATTTCTTCTCTTTTGGCTCAAGGTTGCGCGTCCGTCTGAAGCCGCTCCAGAAATCTTCCCAGTACCATCCTGAGACTGGCAAAGCATTGTGTGACGAACAATACAAATACACGGAAAATTGTAGTCACAATTCCCATAACATGTCTCATTTTAGTTTTTATAGCTGCTGCAAGACCTTGTAAAAGACGTCCGTTTTTATTGCGGTGGAAGGTGTGTCACATGTTCCATTGTTTCGAATTGGCCACAAATAGATTTCTACTATAGTGCTTTTATTATCATTATGTGCTTTGTTTTATTATATACTGTATGTCATTATATACATACAGTACCTGGAGTATTTGGTTATTTATAGACTGCTCTTGCACTGTTTTGGTCTGGTTTAACGTTTTTCAGTCGCTCTCCTTTTGGTTTATGAAGAATTCTTCGTTCTAATGGTTTGAACTTAGAAGCGAAGCTAACCACAACAAATTGAAACAGTTTCTTACAGCATTTGTTTTCATTTCAAGTTGTTCTAACTCACGAGTTGGCGCTATTTTGAAACCGCATTTATATACGCCAAAGATGGCGCCTCGTACGGTCGACACGGCTCTTTGCTCCTTAGAAGTGTTTTTTATTATTTATTTTTATTATCTCTTTCTGACTGTTGCACTGAGCCAAAGCAATTTCCAAGTCTGTGACTTCCTCTTACTTACGTGGCAATAAAAATGATTCTGATTCTGATTATAAACCTCAGTTTATTAAATGCTCTTTTTTGAGGACAATAAACTGTCATTTTCATTAAAAAAAAAAAACTTTTTATTACATGGTTTTATGATTGATTCTCATTAGGGCTGAGTTAAAAAATAGCTCTTAAAAAATTGCAATATAAAAAAAAGATATTATACAGTTAAGGGGTTAGGGTATGTATTTATAAAAAAAAAACTACAGATGTTTTTATTGTTTTGGTCTTCCTTTTTTGTTGTAACATATTTTGGGATTCTTTAAAGAATTAATATTCATTTTTGTGAATCATATTGAATTGTTTAGAAATAATATCAAATTGACAGTCCCCTGTATCTATAAATGTATCGTATTGAAAGCTTCTGAAAGAAATACCCAGCCTTACCTCTGATATAGTTCAATACAATTGTCTCACTGTTAAGGTCCTTTTTTATTTGTTTCATATTTTCCATTTTTAGACCTGGGTCACCATTTTGATAAACGTTCAAATTCAAATCCGTTTTGGACACATTCAGAGCGTCCATGCCCGAATGAGAATCGCAATTTCACTCAACTTTTATTGCATCATTGGAGCGTCTGTTGTGTGTCTTTCCTTCTGCTTTATATTTTCCAATTAGTTCTGTGCTTTTATTGCTGTTTCACACCCTTTAAAAATGCCCTATGAAATAATAATAATTGCCCTTTGGATGATCCCAATATCTTTCTACCAAATCTGCCCTGCAAACACCATCTATCCTGAACAGGGGGCAAAGACAGAGGCTTTTTCATCACCGTAACACAATTTGGTGCCCCCGTTTCAGTTTGCGGTTACATTAGTCATGAGAATCACCCGCTGAGAGCCATGACTAACAATGAACACACAACTCCTTCCAGCGGGAAACGGCTCAGAGGAAGCCAAAGTGCAAAGTGTGCGATGTAGACGGAGAAGAGGCCAGGTGAGAGTGGCGCAGTCGGATGTATGTATTGATGTTTTATGGGTCAGGACGGCTCTCAAAGACATGCAAAGAAGATCCTCCGGTGTCGGGTGCTTTTGGGTTGGTTTCAGTGTAGTCCAGTGTTGGGTACTCTGAGTTACCCAACACTGGACTGGAATTTATGTTTATAATAACATGAATTCAACAGTTATGGCAAAAGAAGATGTGATTGTTTTAGTGTAATGCTTAAACAAATGTACCCAAGAAGACAGAAGAAGCTAATTTTAATAGTTTAATTCTTGTTTTTTCTGTCAATTTTATTGTCAACTTTAATTGTATTGCACATTTACTTTGCTTCACAGGCACGACAGATCAAAAATAAAAGTAAACGGCATAAAATACATACATACCCATACATGTATAGGGCAGAACTTAGTTGGTGTTTTAAAGCCTTGGCTATGGACGGATGTGTTTTTGCTGCTACTGGACTTCTCTTACGGGAATCAATAAAGTATCTATCTATTTGACATGTGAACTGATAATCTGGCAAAGGCATACATGCTTTCCCCTTTAGTCAAACAAGAAAGTAATACCTCAATTTATTTTTATTTTTTTCCATACAATACCAAAAGATAAATCTGCTCAGTTTTAAAATCGCCTTGGACGTGTGCATGGCAGACCCATCACCACAACATTTCCTATACCATCCTTAAATTGAAGAGCCCTTGTATTAGCCCTGTTTTTGCTTTTACTGTACTGACTTCCTGTCTTTAAAAGCATATAATTGGATTTCACGTTTGCCTACTGGTTAATACCCCGTCCTTTCCTCTTAAATTCACCCACACCATAATGTCCTTACATCTGCAGTACATACATTGTGTGTCACTTTATAATCACGCTGGGCCTTGCTAAACAATTTTCCAATGCATTTCCTTCAGTCCGTCCTGCTTTTGCCTCCCTCCCACTGCGACCTCCAAACCGCACACGTGGTTCCTGCCATTATAAAAGTGGAAATAGCCTGGCTGCCTTGGACTCTTTATGGGCCACGCAAGCGGGGGATCGAACCCCAATGCGTATTTCAATGTTCAAACCTTGTGGATGAGTGCTTCTTTTGTTCGAACAAGCAGGGTTAAGAGCCTTGTTTTGGCAACATTTACAAGCGTCTTTTTATTTTCTATTTTTTTTAACCACGCTTTCCATGTTGCGCTCTTCCCCAATGTCATTATTTCTATTAGCTTCGCTCTTGGACGATGAATAAACCGGCATTGTGAGCCGCTTAGATGATTGATTTGTCAATACAGACGTGCTTCCCATATACAATTACATCACAGCGCCTATACAAAATGGTAAATAATGAATAAAAGGAAGTGTCATTTGTAGAGGCGCAAAGCAAGACAAAGGGAATTTGTTTTTGCTGCCTACTATTGTTCAAAGAAAGGCCATATTTTCTCCCGTCTGTATTATTAATGCCAGCTCTAGGCGACTATAAATCCACTGAAATATATGGTTTGCCCATGTAGCCCCTCAGAGCAGACTGTGCTGGCAGCTCCCGTCACAGCCTCCAACTTAATGACAACATTTCACATCTGATAATCTACAGCATTACAAAGGCAGGCCACATCATTTGAATAATATGAGCGCACATATTTGACTAATCGCAACATATTTACACTTGCACACCAAAAATGTGGATATACTAAAGTAGGCCTTTTTTACAGGCTGGAAAAACACATTAGTTCTCCCCAAATTGTTGCTTGTATCATATTCTCCCGGTCTTAACTTGATCCCGCGCTCTATTAAGCATAATAGACTTTTATTTAACGGCAACGCAATTACGCTATAGAGTCGAGGGGAACATTCCCACTGCTAAGCGTTTTTGCAGGAAAGAGCTTTGTATTTACTTTGCTGACAAATTTGAGTGAGAATTCAGTCATATTTTAAAACAGACCCATTTCATTAATTGGATGTAGCGGGCTTTTGCAGTATAAATGTGTCATAAAACTGTATAAGTCAAGAATTTGCAAGCCTTTGCTGTTTAGTGACTGACCACAAATGAAGGCAAATCCTTCCCATGGAAACTATCCGAGTGTAATGTTGTACTCTTTTGTTACAGATATACTGTAATTATAGTCACTTTTAAAAGAATATCCCCATTACTTGAGTATCCCAAAGCCTACTCACTAACATCATAACCACACAATCCTATCCTAACTAGTATGTAATCTTTATTTAGGCGGCTCCATCAAAGCCTCCAAACAAACAGACCTATTGTGCATGTTTTTAATAGTAGGGGAAATCGGAGCACCCGGAGGAAACCTACGCAGATATTGGACAAGGACATTCCGACCGGGATTCGAACCCAGAACCAGCAGGCCAAGCAGAGGGGTGCCTGGAACACCTCTATTTAACTTTATTTTTTTTATCTACTTGTATATACGGAAACCTTGGGTGTCAAGAAAGGCGCCTAAGAAATCAAATGTATTATCATTTTTAGTGATGGATGCCTTTATTTGCATATTAGCCTCTTGCTGATTATCCAGTATTCTCTCATCGTCCTTGTGCTTTTTCTCTGAGCTCAGACCGGAGCAGGTCTTTGATGACCGTATAAGGACATGCAAAATTCTCAACTGGACCAATCTGCTGAACCCAATGGAACCAAGTGGAAATTAGACTTCAGCAAAACCAGAAAAATAAACGGCGATGGCAGGAAAGCCACGCAGTCAAAGCAAATTTCCCTCATTTTAAGATACTTTTCTCAACTTAAATCCAATACTGTTGTTCATCAATCCTCACTTATTCTTTTGATCTAATCTTCATAAGGACTTGGATTTGAATGGTGCCTTGTCCGCTTCAAACATAATCTTTGTTCACCACTTGCAATAATGCGAGTGTTTGGTGTCGCTTGTCAATCTCCATTTCTTTTAGTTCTTCCATTTCAAAGAGAGAAGTAGGGATCAGTCTGTTTTGCAAAATCACAAGTCAGTTGCTTGGTATAATTTGTCATTTTTCTGCTTGTAACATATACCAAAATGTACAGGCAGAAAATAGCCCAAAATAGTCTTAGAAATGTAGTTCACCATAAAGAAAGCAATGTACTCTCAATGTTCTGTTATCAATCATTTATTTGGGCTGTTTCTGCTCCAATGCTTGTGTCAGATCTTTGAGACCTGTGTGGCCATATTATCTTGAAGCGCACACTTAAAATAGACTAGCCGCTCCTGTATGCTATGTCATAATCTATGATACCCAAGAATGATTACATATGAATCTCAATCATTTTGAGCTAAAACAATGTTGTAAACGAAATGTATATTAATGCATCTGTTCTTTTTACTCCCAAAGAATGTTCATGTGGCATTATTTATTCACACTATACACAGTGGTTATAAACTAGTACTGCAGTCACTCCTAAGGCAGACTGACAGAGAGGCATGTGCCATTAGCCCCTCTGACCACCACCAACCATTCACACACATTCACACTGTACGCATTCTGGGAAATGTGGTTGAAGGGTCTTGCCTAAAGACACACTTGGTGTTCCCAGAGGACTCCCATCAGGGTACCAATCAGGCCCTGCCATGCTTAGCTTCAGAGGTCTGACAGGGTCTGTTTTTAAGTGAGTCTCGTTTTATATTACTGTGTACTGTATTAACCTGGTCTTACAATACCATCGTACACATTTTTAGGTCTGGATTTGCTCCATTGAGCTCCGTGAACATGTGGGAGGAGTTTACTCCTTTTGCAGATTGAAACGTTTGGATCTGAGTTTGTTGTGACATATGTAATGCGCCCGAGTGAGTGAGGTATTTAGCCTAGCTTTACCATTGAAACTAGCTTTAGCCATCTCCTTTGCCACAAACCGAGCCTGTGGGGAGTAGAGCCACAACATTTGCTAAACATTCCTCTTGCTCTGGCTTCAATGAATTGATACTTGGAGCCGAACCAGAACAAATTACTTAATTTACTATTGCATTCTCTGCCATTGACAAACTGGAACCAGCAAATTTGGCTCAATCTTGACGTCACCAACCTTTCCCAACACCACCCGCCAACCCCGCTTGCTGATTGGTCGGCTGCAGGAAACTGCAGTCACTAGGATCAGACCCATCCTTTTTTACCATTTAAAGCGAAAGGTGTTTAAATATAGTTTATTTTATCACTTGCATAGCATTAATGAAACTTAATTGCATCAAAAATCGCAGTCTCCACCCAGACCTCAGATAAAGATATCCAACAAAATGTCAGTATATTTTTATAGTCAGAGTGGCCAGTGGACAACTATGGCTTGGTTTTAAAACGCATGTATTTTAAAAACAAAAAAAACAACACTATGCATCTATAACAATGTGGGTTTGCTTGCTACAGCCTCCTAACATTTTACCCATCCTTCCTCAGCTGTCCTTATCTACCATATCCTCTCGAGTCGCCAGGGCACAAGAAATACAGTGTGTGTCATATTTTTACCGACGTAGGGAGTCTGCTGCGTATGTCTGGAGCCTGCAGTGGGGTCTAAGTTCAGACACTTCAGACAGGATGGGACCAGAGCTGCTGCCTCCGCCCCCTACTCAATGCTCCCGCTCCACACTTAGATTTGATATACATCCACTTACTGTCTACGTCAATAATGTATGCTGGCCCATCTAGAGACATTTATTGTCCCCGTGTCACATCTGCGCTCTCCTTTGGTGTCTCTTTTTATCCCACATGGACCATCCCAGACCACATTCTGTAGTAGGAGACACACATTTGCATTGATCACAAAGTCAGTCTGGCTTACGGCTTTGTGGTTTCATCATAGGGAATGTCAGGTGGACTTGCACAGCCTGGATTCTTGGGCAGAGGGAACAAATGGATACAGTGTGTAATCCAGATTTTTGCAAGATTGTGTTGGCAGACTATGGAAATGTATAGGGTAGATGTGTAAAACTCCTCCTTCACATAGGACCTCAGGGCGATCTGTCAGAAGCAGAGGCTAACCCCAGTGCAGTGTCTGTCAACTAAAGCTGTCATCAGTACCGATATTGAAATATATTGTTACAGACTTCTTCAGGTGTCGAAACTCATTTTGGTCAGGGGCCGAAGAAAGAAAATCGGAACTGGTCGGGGACCGAAAGAAAAGAAGGAATTTCCTTTTCTTTGAATTGTTATTTACATTCTGGAGGTATTTTAACAAGACTTTTACGTGCGTCAGTTTCACTAGAGAAATCTAGGTTTAGATTTAACCAAAACTGGAACAAATTCATCTAAGTAAAGCACTATTTAACATCTAATGATGAGGAGGGTATTTCTTTTTTGGACCAGTCTAGTTTATCCACTGTGGATTTTTTCAGGCTGGAGCCTCTGATCCGAAAGCAACTGGGGCCAACTAACGCATGCACACCATTTTTTTTCCCCCATTTTCCTGCGGGAGGGGTTACTCGTGATCATTTTCAAAACGTACATGTGGATCGCACAACGAGGAAATGGGCTTATGTTTTTATTTACTTTTTATAAGGGAAACCAGTGGGGGCAGGTCCCAGTTCCCAATTGTCCATGAGCATGTGCGCTGACATGCAGCAATCTCACTCTTTGTCGGTGGGGGTGTACCGGGAAAGAGAATTACCCAATGTTTTTGTATGGTGGTTTTTCCTCCGGAAAACGTCTTTACAGGATGGTCCAAAAGTCGCATTGGTCCACGCTATGTTCCAGATACTGTCATGTTTTTTTATTTTTTTTAGACCAGCCTTGTTTAGCCGCTGTGGATTTCAGAATGCACTTGTTAAATGAATGGGGCTGGTGCAAATGGGTTTTTTCGCATTTTCCTGTTTCAACGGAGGAACTAGGTGCCATTACGCCCGTTAATATTTACAGAAACCTACCAACACCATGGATTTAACATGTTGACACTTTTACATTCTTCACTCACGCTCTATGATAGGTCACTTCAATCTTTCAATCCTTTTCAGATCTTCTAAGTTCTTTTGTAAAGCGTAGGAGTGTAACGTGGAGGCTTTAGTTAATCCTGAGGTAATTTCCACTGACATCATACTCCTCATGGCTGAAGCCTGAGTCACTGAGGCGGATGGGAGACGGACACAGACGGAGCATGTGAGCGTTAAGTGAAGGCTTGACCCCAAGTTTAAGGTTAATGTGAAAAACTTGAGTCTTGTCTCATTAAGTAGAGGAATTTTTTCAATGAAGAGATATTCTATTAATGTGTAGTCGGTGAGAAACGTGAGTTTATTGACACAGTAATATTTGTTTATATGTTGTACGTTTATATCTAATGGATTTGGTCTAAAGTATAAAGATACAGCTGTTGGATCGATCTTGTTGTTTCATGGTTATGTACAAGTAACAAAGCCTCTGTGTTTTCCTTCTCTGATTGAGATAATTTCATGTGGAGACTCTAACACTTATCTCTTCAACCAAAGGGGTTTTTTACTTTTTTGTTGTTGTTTAATATTTTGTTTAGAAATCGGATGTGAAACAGGCAAAGGTTTAGCTACGACACTAGACTAAAACATACTGTAGATTTAAACTAGATATAAACTAGGGCTGGGCGATATAAGCGGTATAAGCGGTATGCGATATAAATTTGGCCCACGGTAGAGATTTTTGTTATACCGGCATATTGCAATAGGTCATTATGTCATCAAATTGCGCAGGCTCTGACGCCAGCAGAAAGGACCAAAACAAACCGGCATTCAGCAGCATTAGCCTAGCACTATTAGCCTAGCAGACACGACTGGAAACAACGAACAACAGCACGGCATTAACACCGTGTTTCTGTCTATGTATTGTTGTCACAGCGGCCCCAGCAGAGGTAAATACACACACCGTAATCACAGTTTAAGCGTCTACCTTTTGGCCAATCAGTGTCAAAGGGGCGTAGGCTCGAAGCGCCAGTGTGAGCCAAAATAGATCCATGCGTGTGCCGTGTCCACAGCATCACAGCAGAAGTTTGGGAAAGTTAGCGTCAGATTCGGACCTCCGCGGCCAATATCTCACGAAAGCTACTTTGTTAAACAAAATTAATTGTGCCAAAATGATCATTTACATCAATTGTTCAGATCCAATGCGCTGTTTTAATGAACATAAATTCATTTAATCATCCAGTTCACTGCAAGCGCATAGAAAAGCGCTTAGGGAGCGTCAACAAATGGCAAGACCAGCTTTGTAAACAAACAATAGCTTTTACTGAAGTCATGTACCTGCACAAAACTCTCAGACACTATAAATAATGACCATATCTAACTCCTACAGACTTTGATTTCAACATTTGTGAGTTTTTTTATATTTTAAATGAATGCATATGTTTTTCTTTTTAAAAATAGCTTTTACAGTGAATGGTATTTACTGTAACATACATAAATAATGTATGTTACAACATTTGTCTCTTTATTCGTCTCACAACTGATTTTCTAACTCAAAAAATATATATATTAGATTCTAATATATAAATAAGTAACAATCTTGACTATTTTATGCAAGAACCTGCTAGACCTATATTGAAATTCACACACCAAATTATACCGCAATATATACCGTCTACCGTCTGTGTCCCAAATTATACCGCAAGATGAATTTTAGGCCATATCGCCCACCCCTAATTTAAACTATTAACCTGAAATGTATCTAGGTTTTATACATGATACATATACATACTATGATATATAGTTAGTATGTATCAAAAGAACAAATTAGTATCTAATGTTGATACCAGTTTAGCATTAAAAATATTTATGTTAGTAATAAAACATCAAACTTATTTAGAATTTTCTTGGACACTTAAAGACGCATTACAAAACACACACAAATAAACACTGAAGAACAAAATTAAGGAAAGGCTGAATTGGGTTGGTTTTGAGAAGTGATTTAAAGTACTGTTGTGTGGAGTAGTTTCTGATGGTAGTGGGAGTGAGTTCCAGAGAGTGGAGGCAGCTGCGGCAAAGTCTCGGCCCCCCAAGGTTCTGCGTTTAGTCCTGAGATGTTTAGTGAGGAGGTTGGAGTCTGTGGATCTGAGGTGGCGGGTGGGACAGTGACGATGGAGGAGGTCAGTGAGGTAAGAAGGAGCAGGTTATGGAAGGACTTGTCGGCGAGGAGGAGGCCCTTGTATTGGAACAGAGCTGCATTGATTTGATTCTTTTCGACCCTAATATAAAACGTGATTTATTAAGAACCTCACGCAGCTTTGTTGGAGCCTAAAGGGTTAAAACCAATAATGAAACAATATTGACATCAACGTTTGGCATTTTCTCATTGCCAGCTTTTAGAGAAAATCTAAATGTAAAAAAAAAAAAAAACGTTTCCTTGCATATATGACCCATTCTTGAAACCCTTTCTGATGTACCACAGCGGTATCGAGGTGACCTGCCAAAAGATAAACATCACACCATCTGGAGATCGTCCATTGTGTAAAAAGCGCATTTTCATCGCACCAAACGCTGACTTGTTTGGTTCAAAAGGTTAAGATCAGATCAACTGTTCTGCTCAGTGTTAGCTCTGTAGATTTCTGACCCGTTGTTTGGAGAAGACCACTTTCCCTCCCCCTGCCTCCTCCTTCAGCCTCCCTCACTTTCCCTCTCTCCACTGTTCCTGGGCCAAATCAAATGGAGACTGTGTGCCTTGGCTCCGAGCTCTTCAGATTCAAACCGGTTCGGCATTTGGCGTGATTCGTCAGTGGCGGCTTGAGTTGCATAGATTCAGGCCAAAAAGTATGAAAAAATAACACAGACAAGCAAATGAAACGATAATGAGTGTCTTATGGAAGGCATTGGCACAACTTTTCTCGTATATTTGTGGACTGATGTAAGATTTAACTTAGGAATATCAATATCAGTTTTGGTTGGAAAGAATCTTGAAATCTTGAGGGAAAAACCTGTAACGATTTAAGGAGTTTTTGCCAAGCTTTTTATGTGTATATGCATTACTAAACTCTTAGGGTACAGTATATTTATTAAAGCAGGTGCTATAGACTGGGTGCAATTTCAGTTTCTAAGTTTTTAGTTTCTACATACGCGAGCATCTTAAATCAATTAAGAGCATAGAACGTACATTAGGAGTGGACTGACCAAGTGCTGACGTCCCTATTAGGAGTGTGACAATATATTGATATGGTGCTGTATAGTGACACTTTCTCAAGCAATTGATTATCAATATGCTTTTGCTAAGTATCAATTTTGTTTTATTTAAAAAGAAAAAAATATATATATATTATATTATCACTGTATATTTTTTAAGCTTTATTTGAAAAGAAAAATAAGTATTGACTCTTAATATATGGCTACATTACACATTCTACAATTTCTGTAGAATGTTCATATTGATTTTATTGGATGTAAGAGAGATTAAGTAAGATTTTTACTAAAATGTGCAGGTTAAAAGGCATTTTTGCAGTTCATTTTTATGTCTAGAAATAAAGTGTATTTTTTCACTTAATTTATGCCATACATATAGGAAAAACATTAACATAGGTGTATTTTTGACCAATCTATCGATAATCGCTGCATCGTCATATCGTGAGATAATCGTTATCATGAGTTTTGTATCGCACATCGTATCGTATCGTGAGGTACCCAGAGGTTCCCACCCCAGTCCCTATAGTGTTAGCCTTAATGCCTAAGTAGCCGAATTCAACAAAAGTTAGCTGGAGCCCTTTTATGGGCATTTGTTATGTCAAGGTTAGCTACGTACCATACCTGAAGCAGACACAAGCTAACGTGTTTCTTAAATGGTTGCTAAGGCAAGCTCGAATTCTATCCTGATGGCTCAAAGCTGGATTTACAAAGACATTATCAAAGCATATAAACACCAGGATCACAGAGAGCTCTAAGTACATATTTTTAAAGCCCAAAATGGTGAGTTTACTTTTCTATTCAAAGTCATAAACTATTTCCATTCACTTCCCTATTGGGATTGATTTAGGAAGCAGGTAAGGATTGCCCATTTATATTCTATGGTTTAGAGGTTCTAATCTTTTTAATTTTTTTTTAGCACACACTGATCCTTGATAAATATACCCCTTAGTGTTTATAAAGGATCTGAATAAATACTTAAACATACCGCAAATTTGTAACAACAAAAATGCAAAAATGGGTTATGAAATTGTCAGAATTTGTAAAAAATCTGTTCAATGTGGACATTATATAAATATAGAATTCACTTTTTCATAGTTCAACTGTAGGGAACTTGTTGGATCCTCCTGACCAAGTTTCAAATCTTTGAAAAGGCCAGTTCCAAACTAGTGCGGTGCCCCTAGATTCCAGTAGAGCCATCAGCTGTTGTTCACTAAAGATTTGGGGTCAAAACATATGGAACTAAAAGGTGCCTGGTGACGTCAGTTTAACCTCTTTAGAAATACGTCATATTTTTGTTCCCTTGCAGTCGACCCTTTGCTGCCTGGAACAAAAGGAAAAGATGATGTGAGTAAAGTCAACAGATGAGAGAACTGCTAAGTGTCTGTAATTGGGTCACAAGCAGCGTGAAAGGTGGAGATGAGAAGATAAAAAATTAGAGTTATCAGCTGCAATGATGCGCAGACAGACTAATAGATATGAAGGAACATGGGTAGAGACACTGCTAGTAAAAACACCAGTGTGTGTTAGTGGTACAGTATATTATTTATAAGAGCAATATGTAAAAATCTGGCCCAAAGTGGTACTGCTCGCTCCCTGCCTCATGTTTCCAGATATGCAGATGAATCCAGCAGGGACCATGATAGCTGAATAGATGAGAGTTTTGTCAACAACAAATCTATAACCATCACCTTTTTCACAAAGGTAGAAATCCTTGTTTTGTTCCTTGTTTTGTCGTTAATGATTTGAAAAACAAAACTAGACCTTTTTTAGTTCCACATGTTCCTTTGCCAGTGAAATTGCTCATGGACTTTCTGATTGGTACAACGGTGGAGGGCGGGACATTGAAATGAAAACAATACCAAGATTTAGGGGCTGTAAAACTGATTTTGAAATGTAAATACCTCAGCTGAACAACTGTTATCATTTTAAATAATCAATGACTTTTCTTGGCTCTTGTAAAAGCCATGTTCCAGCTTCTTCCTCTGGCAGAAGATATGCAGTACATCTCTGCTTTTTTTTTCACAAACCTGGGGGCTCTCTCGCCTCTCAGCAAGAAGATCCTGGTTTCAATCCCGGTCAGAACAGGGCCTTCCTGAATGGAGATGGTTTGTTCACTTTTGCACATGTATTCCAATGTGGTTTTTGTGGCAAATAAACTGAATCTAAATCTGGTTTAATATTAGGCCCATTGCTTATTGGATTTGGGATGATGCAATCTATTGGCGAGAGCTGTTTGAGACTGGAGGAGGAAAAGAGGAGAGAGAAAGAGTGGCCCGGATGGAACAGACTTTGCTGCATTTGGTCATTATGGAAGAATGTTAATATGATTAGTGGACGAGTCTGACCCGTGGGTCTGCTGCCTGCTCACTGCTGTCATGACTGTGTGCGTCTGCTGCTTTCACACAATTATCCCATGGAAAAGATGAATGTATGTGAGTCGCAGTGACAGCAGAGCATATAGACCTAGGCAGAAGTCATGAGTTTGTATTTTTGAATGTATGGATTACGATTAAAAGATTCATTCTTGGTCTCACAGTGGGTAAATGTCAGTGTTGCATCAGCAGAGGGAACTTGACCACACAGCACAGGATGAATGAACAATAAAATCACATAGAGCCATTGGTCCATAGGGGGCAGAGACCACTATCCATAAATGTTATTGAATGTCCTGGGTCATCACGACTGCCTTCAGACCCTCCTGGATTGGCCAAAGACGGTAAGAAAAAGCAAGTTTGTATAGCACAGTTCATACATAATTCAACTCAACGTTAACTAAACAAGACAAGAAACAATACAGTTACAGAAGGCAATCATAAATAATAACAGTACATTCATAAAAGTGAGGTGAGCTAGCATGAGACATGGCTTGATAGCGATAGGAAATATAAATGGGTAAAAATGTGTGTGAAAATAGCAATAGTTCCATATTAAATGCATTAGAAGTTAATCTTGTTTTCCTTGTTGCAGCCAGATATCCCTCTGTAAATACGAACCACAACCAACAATAACCAATAAATCGACACATTAAAATTTTCTGGCTAAGTATGAGTTCCTTTTTGCGACAAATTCCTTTTCCACGATTTCTCCACTGTCCCTCCCTGGATTCCTGCTGGGTCCTAATGCACAGCCGCACAATAACACAAGCAGACTGTGGTTCATGTCTGGGTGATTTGTGTCTTCCTTTAACCCTCAGTGCAGTATGAGTCAACATGCCATGACTTATTATGTGAGTGTAACATGCATGGGCCCTCATAAAGTCCGTAGCTCTGTGGTCAGGGGTCCCACATGACTGCACCGCTAATTTGTTTTTGTCATCGTCTCTGGGACAAGGGGCCACACTCATCTTGGACCTCCCGACCGGACCGTCTGAAGACTCCAGCTTTTGTTCACATACATTTTCCCATATTTGCAGTGGAAGGCGTGGTTAAGGAGTCAATGCCCCAGACTGCACGGCCGAGGGAATCACAGTACACAGTTCAATTTCTCCAAGCATCATTATCTTTATTGAAGTTAGCAATGAACAAAATGTGTTTTATAGTTTTATGTTTAGTACCACGGGGAAAAATAAAATACTGACTGACTGATTATCTTTTTTTTTTTTGTTGGAAAAAGTGAATTCAGGAGCCATGTAACTTCAGATAAGAATAAGAATAATTCCCAAAAGCATTACTTTTAGAGCTGGGTGTCTTTCAGAGCCTGCTGATGAAATACATATGCATCGCACAGATGACTTTCAATTGATACATTTGACTGAATCATCAAATCAGTCAAATATAAAGTCCATCCATCCATCCATTTTCTTCCGCTTCATCCATTACCGGGTTGCAGGGAAAGGAGTCCAAGCACAGGCGCCCAGACTTCCCTAACCACACACTTCCTCCAGCTCGTCCGACGGGACTCCAAAGTGATCCCACTGCCTGAAAGACATAGTCCCTTCAGTGTGTCCTGGGTCTTCCCCAGGGTCTCCTCCCGGTGGAACTTTTCAAAGTCAAACTATTAAAAAAAATATCTAAAGATGAATAGTTCTTTTGCAAAAACATTGCCATCAGAATATTTTTGGAAGGCTTACAATTTCCCTTTAACAAGTAGTTTCTTCACCCCTTATTGAGCAATTTCTTTCATTTTAACAGCCAATAACAAGACAAGTTGAAGATTGTAGCCAGAAGAATACATTTTTTGACAAATATTCGAAATAGAGATATCTGTTTTTTCACAAAGAACATTTTAAAACATTGTTATATATTACATATACTTATACATTGTTATACCGCACATTTACTTTGCTTTCACTCCAAAGAAACACGTCTTCATTTTGTCACATTCCTCTGAAGGGAAACCGCCGTAATAGTTTAACCTTCAGAAACAAACTCTTTTTAAAGAATATAGCATTTTGCAGATGATTGAACAAGTCATGGTTTATGCTTATGTTGTTCAAATAGCACTTTACGCACCACTCTCTTTGCTTATTATGCTAATGTAGTGTCTGTATATGTTTGGATGTGGCTAAGAGAGGCCTGTATCACCGTCACATAGATGCTTTTCTAATGTGCCGTGAAAGCCTCTGGCCAAGCGCCGCTGTCTGCACAAACCAAATGCTTTTTACTGTGAAAACTCATGTATTTATAGCTTTTCCCAAAGACTTGAGGTGGTTTGTAACACGGGGTCAAGAAATACAGACACTACTAGGTCAAGGGATATGGACAAATTGATTTATACATGTATTTTTATGATGTGTTTGAGTAGTACAATATGCTGATGTTTTTAGATTTGGATTTTTCATTTTCTCTTTAGCCCTTTTCCATGGATCCAATATGGAAACAGTTAGAAAAGTTCTCTGTTTTTTCTAAATCCAGTTTATAGGGTCAAACTGGAAGTATTTTTAAAAATTTTTGTCCTAATCTAACGGGGACAATGGAGTCATACAATGAGATAAAAAAAACTTTATTGATCTCACAATGGAGGAATTTACAAATTGTTACATTTGGCATTAATAGGATTGAACAGGGTGTGCAAAAAGTTGGAAATATTTTATGTACAAATTAAAGTTATAGCAGCGCAGGTTTTCAGATCATTATGGGCCTTTTAAGAGTGTGAGTGCACCAACGAATTAGCGAGCGGGGGAGGCGGGTGTTGTTGGTCATGTCGGTGACGGATGGCGGAGAATGTGATAGTAAAGTAATCTGCTCTGGTACGGCTCCATATATCAAGAAATTGAAGCCGGAGAAAGAGGAATGTTTAGCAAATGTCATTGCTGCAAAGATGTTGTGGCTCTACTGCCCACGGGCTAAATTAGTGGCAAAGAAGATTGCTAAAGCTAGGCCAAATACTAAAGCTAGGCTAAAAACAAAAATCTTCAATAACACTCGGGCGCATTACATATGTCACGGTAAACTTGGATCCAATCGTTTCAATCTGCAAAAGTAGTTCACCCCACCCACCTGTTAAGAGCTCAATGGAGCATATCCAGACCTTATTACGAAATGAAATGAGTACGATGGTATGGTAAGACCAGTGTACCATCGCACCAAAACCCAGGGAAAACTCTGAACTCATATGCACCATAGCTTTCGTGGAACAATTCCAGGTTAAACAAGGGCGTCCTCTCCTCCTGTGCTGAAGTTGTTTGCTCATCTCGATGCCCTCACCTCTGTCCTCTTGTATTTGTGCTCGAGGACAGATGCCAGCGGCTAAACATTGACACATCCGCATACCGGGGTCTGTCCAGGTGTGTGCGTGCGTGTGTGTGTGTGTGCAGCACGATGAGTTCTGCTCCATCGGACAACGTTATCACCGAGGCCAATGCTCTGTGGACTTTTCAGATAGCCGACTGCTGCGCGGCCTTTCTGTTTGACTGCCTGTTTGTTGTGCACTTAGCTCTCTCTGCAATGTTAGCTCAGCTGTAGCGAACTGTACACACAAATCTATGTATCGAAATGGGATACTTTACAAAGCAAGGACGGATTCAAAATGGGAAAATTTCAGTTGGTTTAATAGGCTTTCTTTGTATTGATATCGAAAATTAATGTTGTCGTGTAGTTCACAATCTGAAAGGAAAAATACTCCAGCAGTAATGTAAATCCAGATTCCAGAATCCCATTGCTTTTGATCACCCGCGATGATTGTGTAAGCTGTCAGTCAACTTTATCCAGTTTATTCATAGAGTATATTTCATAGACACACTACAAGATATGACAACATGGTTCATAGTAATAATAATATTAATACAAATTCTCTGTGGGCAACAGTGGCTCAGTTGGTAGAGCATTTCTCTTAAGGCCTGAAGGTTGTGGATTTGAGCCCAACGTGAGACCTATTTCACGACTCCCACTGATGTATGCTGCCGTTGTGTCCTTGGGCAAGACACTTAACCGCACTTTACCTGAAGCCCCGTCCTCCTGTGGACTCACCAGCTCTGACTGCCACCCCCCTGACTCAGAAATGGGTTAAGGGGAAGAAAATTGATGGATGAATAGAAAGAAACTCATTTTCTCAGACACTGTCACAAACATAGAATGGAGAGGAAGGAAGTTACAAATCAATACACATAATAATACAATAATACATTTTATTTATAGTGCATCTTACATTTCCACGACATACATACACCACACACATGGAGATAAACGTCTGAGCTCAAGACATAACCAAAAACTTCCAGAAATTCTTTGTCTATTGTCACTTTTGAACCTTGTAGTGATCACATTTCAGCGAGCATTGGCTGAAATGATTAGTCATTTGCGGATACATTCTGTGGGGAACAGCGAAAGCAAGACCAGAAGTTTCCAGAATAAAAGTGTATTTCTAAACGTGTGAAAAAGGCGCCGTGGATAAGTGAGAGGAGTCAAGTTGGTGTCAAGGAAAAAAATGAAGCATGTGTTAGAACTGCAGGAGAGGAGGTATTTCTGGAGCACTGATACATTTGTTACCTGCTGCTGCTGCTGCTGTAGGAGGAGGGAGACGGCTCGGGTAATTCGTTTTTTCGACTCAAAGTGTAGTACAGCATGTAAGAGTTATGTCTGTAGTGCTGCGGCTTTGTTGTTTCAAATGTGCTATTCATTCATTCGACTTGTCTCGAAAGACTTGTTTAATATGGAGCTGCTATGCTTTACATTTCTACCCAAAAAACCAATTACATAAAGGCATTCAAGATCGTCGCTTTGTCTCAGAGGACCGTAGTAAAAGAAATGCAATATGAGTAAAGAATGCAAGGATCTATACCTGTTTCTGTTTGTGACCTTTTTCTATTTGGATTTTCAAATTCCCTTTTAAAATCCAATTATTAAAAGTTTGAAGGCCTGAAGGAAGTTTACTTGCAGTGGTGTATCGGTGTACATAGCATAGATAGATCACTTTTTTTGCAGATTCAAGGTCCAGATCAACACAGACACAGACAAAAAAACACAAAATAAAAAAAAAACAGACAAAAACTTCGAATTTCTGTTGTAGTTAGATGTGGGTGACGTCAAGAGTTTTCGCCGAACGGGCAGGTTTTAGTTTGGCAATGGCGAAGAATGCGATAGTAAAGTATTCCGGTCTGGTTCTATCAAGAAATTGAAGGCGGAGCAAGAGGATTGTTTAGTAAATGTAATTGCTGGCAAATGTAATTGTGGCGCTACTCCCCACGGGCTTTATTAGCGGCAAAGGAAATGGCTAGGCTAAATGCTATCTGCTCACTCCGGCGCATTACATTCCTGACGGTAAACTCAGATCCAATCGTTTCAATCTGCAAAATGAGTTAACCCCTCCCACCTGTTAACGGAGCTCAATGAAACAAATCCAGACCTTAGTAGAAAACATTATGTGTACGACCAGGCTAGAAGCGTCTTTGAGTGTCCCTGAAAATTGCTATATAAAACTAATACATTATTATTGTTAAAAGAAATGCAATATGGGTTATCGTCATCTACTTTTTACTTTAATTAAACCACACAAACACAATACAACTGTTTCCATGCATCATGGAGAAAACAGCCCATAATAATGCGTGCAATGGTTTGCCCAACTCCTGTACCTCATGTACTCGCTGAAGACATTAGCATAACGTTAGCATAGCCTGGAGGTTACATTTTATGGCTTGTTTGCGTCACAGTGATTCATCTAGGACGTACCTCGGTCTTCCCTCAGTCCCACCACAGCGCTGTGTTTGCCGTCCTCTGCAGCCGTCCTCTGCAGCCGTATTCTACAGCGTATTCACGGCTTTGAGAACGCTGGCGCAATCTTTGAATTGACATTAACAAAAATCCATCCATCAATGCATTTTCTTCCGCTTCATCTGTTGCCGGGTTTTGGGGGCAGCAGTCTAAGCAGAGACACCCAGACTTCCCTATCCACACACACTTCCTACAGCGCCTCCCGGTGGGATGTGCCCGGAATAGGAGTCATCTGGAACAGATGCCCCAGCCACCTCAACTGGTTCCTCTGTAGAAGCATCCTCCGAGCTCCTCTCGTGTGTCTGAGCTCCTCACCCTATCTCCAAAGGAAGCGTAAGAAGCTCATTTCGATGTCAACAAAAATATGTGGCAATATTGTCTCCTTTTTACGCAGATGCTCCAAATTGTATCTATTTCGCCCTTTTCTCTTTTTCTCCTCGTTTGCTCACGTCTTCATTCTGAAGCGTTGTTTGAGTTTTCACTTCGGCCCCTCTCTGCTCTGAATTGGGGCCTTGATTATGGATGGCTCTGATGACGCCATTTGTCATCTCGAAAACATTTAGTCCTCTGAGTTTGTTCATCGTTGTCATGTAATAAGTCATGTGCAAAACCACTAAATATACATTAAACACAGCCTGTCACTGGAACGCATTAAGTCGTTCATCAAACAATACACAGCGATTAATCACCATTCCTCAAAAGGCCGTGGTTTGAATAATTACATTTTAGAGTTTCACAATTTAGATAAAAAGCTAGGCAGTTTAGTCCAACGCATTAGTGCATGACATCATTTGACCTCTTTCTCAGCATAACACAAATCTCTGAAGTTTTGTCTCATGCAACTGTGTTGTGCTCATTGAAAAATAAATACTTAAGACATATGTGGAGGAAGGAGAGGTATCCCCCCAGCCCAGAGCGAGAGAGAAGAAAGAGGGGAGGGGTTAGTGATTGGAGGGGCGACAGTAGCTCAGTTGGTAGAGCATTGGCCTTAAGGCCAGAAGGTCGTGGGTTCAATTCCCACCTCTGCACCTTCTCCACCGACTCCCACTGATGACTGCTGTCGTTGTGTCCTTGGGCAAGACACTTAACCCCACTTTGCCCAAAGCCCCCACTGAAAGATCAAGGCTATGCTCACACTCAGAGAGCAGCCGTCCTCCTGTGGACTCACCACCTGCAGAGGGTCAGTGAGGGGCTGGTGCTATGAGACTTGGGTGGCATCTCTGATTGCCACCCCCCTGACCCAGAAATGGATAAAAGGGTAGAAAATGGATGGATGGATGGATGGGTTAGTGATTGGGATGCACAGATACCGATACTGCCGATATGGTCGATACCATTGTCTTCTACTTGTACTCGTGCTCATACCACTCAGACCCGATGTCGCAACCGATACTCACATTTATAATTTACAGTAACGTCACGACAGCAGACAGATGTGCGGCATGTGTTGCCATGGTGATTTACTAAATCTGTAGCGAGAAAGTGTTTGTGGGCCTATGGCAGTTTTTTTTTTTTTTTTTTTTTTTTTTTTTTTTTTTTTTTTAAGTAAAGCAGTTACGAGAGTAAAGCGGACCACAAGGTGGGTCCAAAACAAACATGTATAGCACCAGCAACTTGATCAAACATCTGAAAACTCACCACCACGCAGAGTATACAGTAGCACCTTTGGTAACACTGGAGCAATATGTGGAATATGACAGTGGCTCATATCATTGACTGTTACCACAATTGCTTAAAGCATTTTCTTATTGTTGAAATGAGAAATAGATCATTTTAAGTTTCAGTTGTATTAGTTTTCTGAATTCCCTGGGATAACACAATGCAGTACTCGTATGGTATGGTGTGTGTTCGTGTGCGTGAGCGTCTGTGCGTCAATGACTGTTATGTTTTGTTGGAGGGTATTTTAAGGTTCTGATTTTGTTTTTATTTTTTATATTATATGTGTCTGAAAGACTGGGAGGAGATTAGATTATTAAAAGCTTTTTGCCTCGATCAATCCCTTTTCAAATTATGCACAGGTGTTTTTGTTTTCTCTTATCATATTTTCCTGTGAAAAGTTTGTATCTCATGCATGTTTGAAAAAAGTAAAAAAATGAAATTAATTACTCAAGAATTTAGCTGGTGATTTATAGAAACCAGAGCTAGGATTACATAGTGATCTAATACATGCCTTTAAAATGAGTTGATCACAGCAGCTGGGCTCCTGTCACAATGGAGCGATACCAGACGGGAAACCGTTTTTTCCAGCTTCTATATTATCAACATTTTTGGGATACTGTATGAAAAATTATGAGCCAAGAAAATAATTTCAACCGTATATTAGCTTACTGGCTAATAAGCTAGTATTAATAAGAACACATTATTGTTTTGTTATGCTATGCTACATCTGACAACGATATCAAAGACCCACAGTGTGTCTGTTTTTAATGAAGGAACAATCTTGTAACATTGATAATCACAAATATGTTTCCTTTTTCTTCTTCGTTCTAGTCTTTGTAATCTTACACATTATGGCTTTAAACTTTAATCTAGAGAACTCCCATAGCAGTCATATCGATGGCTTATGTAAACAATTTTGTCTTCCTTTCTATATGTATGTATGTATTTCTATGTAATTAAGTTTTGGAAATGATGTGTTATTTTTGAAATGTGTGTAACATTCAAATCAAGCCATTTTTGTTGCTTGCAAACCAACAGTCTATGGCAGATGGAGCCGGGTGCTGGTGCTGGACTGGTTCTGGTTCAGCTTGGTGTTTTCTACCTGGACAGAGCAAGTGCTAGTTACCATAGCAACACACTGTATACTTGTAGCAGTTAGTATTTCGTTTAGCATTTTTATTATAGTTATATAATATAATATATATAATTTCAACCCATTCTAGCACTTATTAAAATTGGCTAAAAATAATAGAAAACCTTATACATAATTTAATTTTAATAAAACTGGAAGGAAACTATCCCAGAATTCTATCATTCATTTTAATGGGAGCCATCAAAATAACGGCTCTAGGCATTCTAGTATTATCAAATTGCTGGGATTAGCTTTCATATACAATTGAAACTATGACTTTTTATGAACACGGTTGAGTTTTGACCTCTCCAGGCTGCCGTAGTGCTGTGAGTGGTCCTATTTTTAAACACATTGACACGAAGCTTTCACCATTCCCACATTTATCTCCTTTGTGCTTCCCCTCCTGCTTTTGCTTCCTCTTCATCGATGGCAGATGAACTTTCCATGTCGGAGCAAAATTACATTTGAGAGAGAACTGCTTTATCTTCAAAAAATAAAAATAAAAAATGAGAAAAGAGCGGGTGTCAGGGAAAAATTGTCTGTGATGCCTCAGAAATGTGCAGAAATGGAAACCCAGAGTCACGCTCACAGATACCGAGCTTATGTAACCGTGGATTTACAACACAGCTGTCCAAAACGCTGACTGGGAGAAAGTCACCAGCACTTAATGTTTTTCAACGATAAAAAATAAGACCTCTCTGGGTGAATTTCAGCCCAAATTGGTGGAACTAGTGAAGCCCAGAGAGAGATTTTCAAGTCCTTTTTCTCTCTGTCATGTTTCACTTTTGCTCTTGTTTTCAGACCGGGCACATTGAGCTTTTTGTGATTTCCCATTTTCACAGTTTGCCCACTTCACGTTTTCGAATGTCTTTATTAAATTAGACCTAATAGGTAGAAATATGGACTTCCCTTTGAGATGTTATGTTTAACAGCTAAAGCAGGTTGGATTTATCTTAATTAACTTCATGTTGGATATTGCTTTTCGTGTATTTGTTAGTTTTGGGCACAGATAAAGAGTAACATACAAAAATCACGTTGATAGTCTAAGGCCCTGTCCACACGAAGTCAAGCTCAGGCCTAAACGCAAAAATACTTTATCAATCCAGTGTATCGTCCATACGAGGCCGGCGTTTTGGGGGGTGTAAACGAACATTTTTGAAACTAGGTCCCAGAGTGGAAAGATTTCAAAACTCCGTATATGCCGCTCCGTGGTTACTGCCTCTCCGCAATGTATCTGAGACGCTTGCGTCATCGCCCCGCCTCTTGTTAAAGCACGCATGCGCCGCACTCAGAAAATAATGACAACAACAATGTAGCTTGTTGGTTTTGTAATCCAGTGCGACCCGAAGCAACAGTTCAACCTCATCGTCCGTCCATACTAATGTAGTACCAGCTCGCCCACTCGCCATGTTGTCTGTTTACAAAATTCCGCGCATGCCCACGGAAGTTTGGGCTTGATCCCGTCATTGCGTCACAGCGCCACCAACAGGTCTGGCATAGTTTCACAGCGTTTTCAGGCGTATTGACTACATTCATATGGACGCACACATTTACTGAGCTAACTCCGTGTTTACAGAAAAAGTTTCTGAAATTATAAGCGTTTTGTCTTCGTGTGGATATAGCCTTACTTTTTAACTTTTTTTAGCCACAACACACTGGTGGACACTTGGGACTTTGCAAATGTAGTCCAATGTGGGTTTACTGCAAATGACAAATAAAATGAATTTGGAATTTGGAACACAGCTCAAGAAAAGACAAAAAAAATCATCATGGCTCCTCCCCCTTAAAAACCAAAAGTCCATAATTTTGAATATAAAATTGTAATTTTTTTCTTACATATGAAATTGTCATATGAAAGAGCTCTCTGCCTCACTCATTTCACCGACTGGGTTCCACATCATTTCGAAAGATTTAGAATCTAAAGTTGGCTGGAGAATTGTGACAGGATAAACCTGAGCTTGTTTGAAAACACATTATTTCAAATGATAATTTCAAATTTGTCACTGTTTACATCAAATATTCAATGCCCAGGCCTAGGTCACCTGAATCTGAAAAAACACCACTCCTTCCAGAGAGTGAAAATGTTGAATGAATAAGAACAAATATTTTATTAAAATGTCTAATATTGTGCACAAAATTCTGTTTTGGCTTTCATATCAAAAATGTCAAATAGACTCATGATTTATTGTTTACATGATTGGCGTTGTGAAACTCCCCATTCCTTGTTAATGAGATGATTTAAAGACCTCTTGAAATTACTCTTCACACTTTAAACATACACACACACGCACACGCACGTGCACGCACACGCACACACACATACACATCAAATGTAGAACCCGTTTGTAGAATGAAAAAGTTTTGTGTCAGAACTTTTGGTTTCATCTTAAACACTCAGATATGTAGAAACATGATTATAATAAATGGTTCTGGTCTTACTGTAAATATATCTATCCATCCTAAATTTTCGGTCCTTCTGGTGATTTCACATTCTGAAACTATAAAAATGTCCAAAGCTACTTTCCAAAAAATCATTTCTGTATTCCTCACTATTTGAAGTTCCTACATTTTTCATGAGGGACCTCTTCCATTCGGTTGGTTTTTGATTGAAAAGATTTCTTCATCGCTGCTGCTGCTGCCGCTAACTCCAGACTGGCCAACTCTTGAGTGAAGATGTCTCAATAGTGATTTGTGATTCTCGGGCCAGTTCCCCCCTCACACACACATGCAAGCGCCACTCCTCTCTCCCTCTTCGTCCTCCCATCTGCGAGTTCAGATGAGCACAAAACCTCCCGGGGCTTTTCATTGGCCGAAACCCACACTAAGAGGCGAGCTAATTGGCCAGCTGGGGCGCAGACGGCGGCTCAGACAGGACAGGAGGGTCAAGCATCGTGTCAACGGTCGAGGTGTTCACTAACCTGGCAGTGCTTCAGAGCCTCCCTCCTGAGAAAAGTCTGACCGCGAAGAGAAAGAAGATGAAAACTGGCAAAAAATAGATTTAAATTAGAAAAATGATATAATGCAAATGAGGCAGGTATAGACTCGATTGTTTGGTTAATTGAAAAAAATATAGTAAAGTGGGATCAGTTCAATGTATTTTTGTACAGCCCTAAATCACAGCAGTTGATATCTCGGAGGACTTTACAATCCGTTGATTCGCCAACACAGATCAGAGAATCAAGCAGATGACCAATGTCCATACATGTTGATAAAGTCCTGGATCGTCACCACTGCCCTTTAGACCCTGCTGCATCGGTGAGAAAAACATCTTTAAAAAAACAGTGAGAGAAAATGAGAAACCTCTGGGCAGCCCACATTGAGGGTGGGATTTGCTCCCACGAAGGGGACCGGATATAGATCCAGGACTCAGGCTGTAGAACGAAAACCGAGAAAATAATTGTTGAATAAGCCATTATAATCAATGCCACTCCTGATTGGCTCTTTGGGCAGGGTTGTTGCCATGTTCAAGTTCAGAATGCCTCCAGACTTCTGTCAATGGAGCCTGTTTGAGTAAGTTTTAATCTGTTTCTTCCACAATAAAACAAACACTGAGTGACATCAGCCCATGGTCAGTCCACTGATGTTGATGCTCCTGACAGGTTGCTCTAGTGGCAGTGAAGGATGGGTCACATGTAGAAGACAATTCCCGACCGATAGAAAATTCTACTTAAACAAGTCTGGTTCTGGTCACTACTTGACAGCTGCTAATACTTTCAGTAATTAGGGAAGCCACTTCACATATACAGTATATAGGGGAGTGCATTGCTTTGTATCTACATATCACAATACATAGGTCACGATCAGAGACTAAAGCCCCCTTCTGTGGGCTTATTCAAAATGACCACAGGGCAGGAAAATGTGAAATTTGATTTAATGAGTGCTTTCTAAAGTCCTCAGCGGCTAAACTATCCATCCATCCATCCATTTTCTGCCCTTTAATCCATTTCTGGGTCAGGGGGGTGGCAGTCAGAGATGCCACCCAAGTCTCATAGCACCAGCCCCTCACTGACCCTCTGCAGGTGGTGAGTCCACAGGAGGACGGCTGCTCTCTGAGTGTGAGCATAGCCTTGATCTTTCAGTGGGGGCTTTGGGCAAAGTGGGGTTAAGTGTCTTGCCCAAGGACACAACGACAGCAGTCATCAGTGGGAGTCGATGGAGAAGGTGCAGAGGTGGGAAGCCACTTCACATATACAGAAGTACATTCTCTTTCCTGTGTACCCGGAAAGATAATTACTCAATGCTTTTGTTATAGCGCCTTCTTTCCACTCAAAAAAATCTTTACAGGATGGTCCAAAAGTGGCTCTTGGTCCAAGCGCACATGCTCATGGACCTTTTGGAGCCGGGACCCGTCCACACTGCTCAAGATAGAATACAATGCGATCTATCCCAATACTTAAGTCAATTATTGTAATTTTTGTTTACAAGTTTGGGAAAAAACTCAACTCGGCTCATGCAAGATGGTACCGTATCTCCGGGGTTTAAATACTCTGCATTGAACGATTGCATGTGTGTATGTGTGTGTGAATAATTCAACGGTCAGTGTCTTCTCTGGTCAGGTGAAATGAACACAGTGTTTTCTCCCTGTATCTGGTTGGATATCCACTGTATCCCTCAGTTTTACCATCAGACTAAAATATGCATGATCTATGGGTTAAGATGGCATGGCCTGTTCAGACTTTGTTTCCAAATAGTCTTTTTAAAATACTTTTTTGTTTCTTACTTGAGTATGGTTTCTCTTTTTGCTTCTATTTGTGAATGTATCGGTCTCGTGATTGATCATTCTATTTTGAATACTGTTTTGAAGAAAGATTCCTTCAATTATTCTCCTCTGCTGGTGAGGATTTACCCTATTGTGTAGTCACAGCTGCCATGGAACATGGCCATATGGCAGCGGTTTTGTGCCCTTTCAATAACACCAATCAAACACCAATCCAAATATTAGGAAAGATATTGTCCATGTACTGACAGGTTGGGAGTGTTGATCAAAACACAATTTATTTTCAACATTTATCAACATTTATCACTGTTATCCAGGAGTACGCAAGGTTTTTGGCAAGAACAAAAACAATCATTTCAACCAAGGGCTCAGGTTCCCCATTTCTCTCACCGCTTCCACTTCACAAGATAACGAAAATATGCCTATACAATACTTTCATTATAAAACACGACTGAACAGCTGAGATAATATTTTCCAGCGCACTCATCTTCATTATAAGAAAGTCACGGAAAGGTCTTGTAAGATCAACGTAGACATAGCTCACGTTATTAAATAAGCAAACTCTGATGTCAAAACCCCAGCACACGCAGCCAAAGAAGCAACACAATCTTCCTTCTCTGACTGAAGGTTAATTTGAATCCACCTCCACCTCTTTATTAAGTAGCAGACTGAAATAATCCTGAGGAAATGAGAGGTGCGGGTTAGTCACTAGGGATTATAGTCTGCCGCACCAGAGACATCAAAAGGGCCCATTCCCACCCAGTAGATAATCATAACCAGGTTAGCTCAGGAAATTAAGTGAGGGCTTTGTGGAGAGTTTTAATCCCCAAGTCTACCGCTCTTAACAGTTCACTCTACGTCTCTTTGACTATTTGGCTTCTTGCGGCCTCGTGCCCTTCCCCCCTTGTTAGGATCACCCAGATTGTAGATTTGCTGAGATCGCGCAAATGCTGTTTGAATGAAAGTAAGAGTGGGATTAAAACACAATTCTGGTCCTAGCCTTCATTTCACTTTTAGTAACATTTGAATTTCCCCTATTTTGGAGAGGAGCCGTAAGCGTAAGTTTACCAAAGTGCACCATTTTTGTGTATATGTGACTTAATCGCAGATAATCATACACATTTTTTCTTTTCAAAATGAGAACAAGACGATACACTGAGAAAGTTTTCACTATACAGTCATTTGTAAGTCGCGTTTTTTCTGGTTTTTAAATTTAAAGGGGGTTTTTTACGCATGGACAAGACACAAACGACGACAATCAGGATTCGGAAGTTGGCTGACATTTTCCAACCATTCATACAACACAATTGCACACACTCAAGAAAAAGGCACAACACTCTCTGACCCTACATCTATCTTTTCCATTAGCATTTTCTTATTTCCTCACATACAGATTTTTTGGACTGTTGATTCCAAGTCTAAACGACAGTGCCATTCTTCTCCTGTCCTGACTTTTAATCTGTTCTCTAGTCCCATTCACCGTTTTGTTTTTGATTGGAATTTGAGTATACTTTTAATGAATGTGTGTTTCTAAAGTATTGTGTATGCTGAGTATGTTTATTCACTCTAAATTGTATAATGACGACACGGTTAAAGGAAATAAAATCAGATCTCTTCCCCTTGATACTGATAACAGAATGCGGTATCTGGCTCTTCTGTTGAGTTGAATCATTTAGTTTTGTTCCCAGTGTGTGTTGTGTACATGCAAAGTGAGATTATGTCTATTGTGTGTTTGACAGAGACATGGACTGTATCTTATGCTGTTTATTCTTCCCCGCACTGACTCGTATTGGTCCCTAGCACCCACTTTGAGAAGCCCAACATATTACCATTTTGCCTCCAAAGCTTTTACACTACAAGCATGAAAGTCAAAGTGTAATAAATGCAGTGTTTTATCAATTTTCTCAAATAAATGTAGTCCTCCCCTCTCCATCTCTCGGTCTCCTCTCTCCGCCTCGTCACCATGGGGGGGTAGAGCATTCGGCCACTATCCGCTCCCTAGCTCTGGAACTCACTCCCCCCTGACCTCCACAACACCGACTTTCTTCCCCTAAAAACTGACTAAAACTCACCTTTTCAGAATTTCTTTGCCCACATGACCAGTCACATGACCAGTCACCCCGAAACCTTTGTCTGGTTCTGTTATTTTCTGGTTTTATTAATGCTTATGTTTTTAATTGCACTCTGTTTTAACCCTGTACAGTGTTTTTGGTTATTTTGAAAGGCACTTTTAAATATACTTTTTCTTATTATTAACTAAGGGGAGGGTCTAAGGACAGTGGTGATAATCCAGGACCTCTATGGACATTGGTCATCCCACTCCCTATGGACCAATAGTTCCTAGGTATTTGTTACGATTACATTTCCTGTGTTTGAACAGTTGTATTTTCTGATCTGTGTGGGCGAATCGACAGCCTTGTAAAGTCCTCCGAGATGACGGCTGGTTTATTTTTTTCCATTTTTCATTTTTTTAGAGCAAGAGTGTCTGTTAGTCTTGTGAGGTTTAACTAAAAGGACAGTGGTTATGATCCAGGACACTCAACATTCAACAACATCTTTGGACATTTATCAACATTTATGGACATTGTTTTAGGTTTTATTTCTTGTGCTTGAACTGTTTGATTCTCTGATCCGTGTTCGCGAATCCCTATAAAGTCCTCTGAGATGACTACTGTTGTAATTTCTTAGTAAATTTTGAAGTAAAGTAAATTGAATTGAATTTAACTGAATTCCTGCAGACCTGTAGAGTAATGTTGCTGGTACTTCTCAAGACTTTACCCTTTGCACACCGGGTCTAAAGCTGTGAGTGAAACTGCAGCAGTGGGAGGTTCATTGGCATCAGCTCCTTGCGGTGAGAAGATTTGATTCTCAGCTGGAGGTTTTCCTGTTCGCTCCAGGCCTGAGGAGCATCAGGGACCAGGGCTTCCGCACACACTGAGGATGCATGTGTTAACCTACAATTAACTGCTAACATGGACGAAGGTAGTGCAGATAAACCCAAACATTTCTCTATCAGAATTTAGCTTGAAAATCAATTACCCATGTCTCAACAAACCCACTGTGTAGCCTGTGTTCATTCTATATAGATTAAAATGGGGGTTGAGGGTAGCTGACAAAATTCTAATTTATCTTTGTCTTTCTCTCATTCCTGGACCAATTCACATGAAAGAAGAAGTTCCACATTTTGATTATCAGTTTATATCAACAATGGCCTAGTTATTTTCTCATAGATGGTCTAAAAGTTGTGTAAATATAAACTTAATAAAAATTAATCTAATTAATTAGAGGCTTTGTAATTATTTAATCGCATTGTAATCGCATATAAATATTTGACCTGAGAACAGTGAGAAGTAATTTTTTTCACATGGATTTTTATTTTACCTTTGAATAAGGGCTGCTCCTCCTCCGCTTTCTCCTTCTCCGTTCACGCTGTTATTATAATTAGGGATGTACCAAATCCAGGTTTTTGGGGTTCGGCCGAATACCGAATCCACTGGTTAAGATTCTGCCGAATCCGAACCCGAATACCGAATCCTATTCCATCCTCAGTCCATTGATGTTTCATACGCAAATGTTTTAACAGCGGCGGTGTTGTGTACCGTTTAGGTCCTTACCACCACGAGACAAATCTGCATAGCAAATTGGACATGTAGCTCGACCAGAATCTATTATAACATTTATAATAATCCCGTTTATCATTAAACACAAATAAAAACTTCAGTGATAAAATACATATATTACTGTGCATGTCATGTAAAAATAAGAGCTAAAGCACCATAAATAGCTTCCACTGGTTCAGGTCAAAACATTACATATATGGACATTGCCAAACTCATCAGAGACAAGTTGAGAGAAGCTAATGCTAAGAGGCTAAACACGGACGCAGAGAAAAACGCTGCTCCTCCTCCTCACACAGTCCATGGTTCACAAAGAGAAAAACGCTGCTCCTCCTCCTCACACAGTCCATGGTTCACGCAGAGAAAGACGCTGCTCCTCCTCCTCACACAGTCCATGGTTCACGAAGAGAAAGACGCTGCTCCTCCTCCTCACACAGTCCATGGTTCACGAAGAGAAAGACGCTGCTCCTCCTCCTCACACAGTCCATGGTTCACGAAGAGAAAGACGCTGCTCCTCCTCACAGAGTCCATGGTTCACGCACAGAAAGACGCTGCTCCTCCTCCTCCTCACACAGAGTCCATGCTCCACACACAGCGCTCATTCCCGTCTCTAACTCACTGGGATTAGACGCCACTAAAGTTGGTCTATACTTTTAATAATGTACTTTTGAACATTAAAAGTCACGGAGCCATGCATGGAGCTCGAGTTGGTGCACCAGTATAATCGGTCCGTCTGAAACTCATCCAGTGAGGAAGGTTCCGCTGTGCAAAAACACATAAGATTAAAATGCGTCAATTTTTTTAACGCGCTAATTTTTGTGGCGTTAATTAATCTTAACGCGTTAAAATCCCGGCCCTAATAAAAATATGGTCTAAGACGCCTTTTCTTTTTCAATATTTCTTTCAAAAATGCTTCTTTCCCATTGATTTGCAATAGCTTCAACTGAAACACAATCTAAGAACATGAAACCAAACTATCGGAGTACAAACAGTTTTAACATCAAATCCATTCGTATAATGCAGCTTCATTGCAAGAATTTCAAACTCTTACAAACTCTATTGATTCTTTCACTTGTGTTCTCTAAAACACAAAACAAACACATCCAAGACAAATGCCACAAACAACAGTTCAATTTTTTCAGTTAATCCTGAGAATTATCTATAAAAAATATGATTTGTGGTGAGGTTTAAATAGATAAGTAGTTTATTGTCATACACAAGGATTTAACATTTAAATTGCTTTAAATAGCTGTCACTGGTTCAGGTCAAAACATTACGTATATGGACATTGCCAAACTCGTCAGAGACAAGTTGAGAGAAGCTAATGCTAAGAGGCTAAACAAACTCACCAACTCTGCTTCTACAGTCATACGCAGCTCAGATGACAAGTACCTGGCACTGGTAATCGGCTCCATAAAGTTGGTGAATAGGCAGTTAGTTTATGATCCCATCAGAACCGAAAAAAAGAGGACCTTATCTATCCAACACTTTTTCTAATAGTTTACAGACGGCATGTTGTGGTCTTATTTACTAGGCAGAGTCAGGCGTTGTGGTCCTTGAAAATGAGGTTTTTAATGACAATGGGATTTCTCCTGGTGAAATCAAGACTACATGAAAAAAATTAAGCATCTACAAAACAATACCTTTGGTACCATGTAGTATGTAGTTTTTGCATTTAAAAAAAAGGCTTGAACAGAATAAAGTTTTGTTTAATTCTGCTCAAATCTTGTTTCAATTTCAGATATGTCCTTATACTCTTGAAAGAAATTCTTATTGATCCATAATCTCTCTTCTCGCTCCTCACCTCATAGACCTAATTCTTCCATACAGTTGGCCTTTTCCACTCCTATAATCCTATTCTGAGCTTGAAATAATTGAAAAAAAAAAAAGCTTTCTACGCTACAGCCGCGATGAAAAAACAAAAAACCTTGAGACGACAACACATCAAACACGTCTGCACTGGAACAGAGCAGCTCCAGAGACAACGGGAGACGAGAGGTCAGGGCTTCTGTAAGATTAGAAGAAGCGCAGAAATGTGGCGTGTGGTAAGAAATCCAACTGCATCTCCGGCTCTTTGCTCTCAGCCAATCAGAAAGCTGTGTCATTCATGTCATTACAACTCCATCAAAGCTGCCACAAGACCACCTGCTCCCCACAATCACACTCGACCACAGACACATTCCTCCGCTATTAAAATTCAATGGGAAAGATCATTTCTTTTTCAGGCATTTCCAGAAACTAGCGATCCAACTAATATGATGGGGTCTTACAATGCGCTTGAAATATTACAGTGTTATGTTTATATGAACTGAAATGGGGCACGGCATAACATGGAAAATCATGTATTTATTTCCGTTGTTTGTACAGAAATTCATTCATCTTTGCATTTAATTTGTATTTCTTTGAGGCTGACACCATTGTTCCCTCTTGGTTCCATCGCGATGCAATCATTGTAGTATTTTACCAGTTTTCTTTTCTGAATTGGAAACTTTTTATCTTTTTTGTCCTTTTGTTTAGTCAGTAACGCTCTCTGGTCACTCTCCGGTCTCTCTCTGGTATATCTCTCGTCTCTCTCTCTGTTCTCACTCTCTGATATCTTTCTGGTCTCTCTCTCTGGTCTCTCTCTGATCTACTGTATCTCTCTGGTCTCTCTCTAGTCTCTCTCTGGTCTCTCCCTAGTCTCTCTCTGGTCTCTCTCTCTGGTCTCTAGTCTCTCTCTCTGCTCTATCTCTCAGGTCTCTCTCTGGTCTCTCTCTAGTCTCTCTCTGGTCTCTCTCTAGTCTCTCTCTGGTCTCTCTCTCTGGTCTCTAGTCTCTCTCTCTGCTCTATCTCTCAGGTCTCTCTCTCTATCTAGTCTCTCTCTGGTGTATCTCTAGTCTCTCTGGTCTCTCTCTCTCTGGTCTCTCTCTGGTCTATCTCTGGTCTCTCTGGTCTATCTCTGGTCTCTCTCTCTCTCTCTCTGGTCTCTCTCTTTCTGGTCCATCTCTCTGGTCTCTCTCTCTTGTCTATCTAGTCTCCCTCTCTCCTTTTGTGTAATATTAATTATGTTCAAATAAATAATCAAGTAAAATTGTGGAGGCTTTTACCCTATTTTGAAATAATAATAACTGAATCATATCCTGGATCTAAAGCCAGTCCCCCTCTCTCTATGTGGGCCTCCCCAAGGTTTGTTGCTCTGTAAGATTCCCTGAGAGGATACTGTATTCACTGATGTTCTTAAGCTAAAACCTCCAAAAATAACTTCCACAGTCAAATAAATAATCCACCAATAAAAGCAGCAGAGATTCTCCTCCGTTATAAAAACCAGTTCGACTTTCAACTCTGTGCTATCTCTTCGTTCGCAGGTAAATGAGAGTCACCTTTACATCCTCTGTCCTAAATGTGTCCCTCTTTCCCTTCCGAAGTCCGGATTGAAATTCACCTTTCTTTGTTCCAGATAATCCTCAAAGGAGAAGTTTTTTAAGTAGGAAGTTTGGAAGGAGACGGATGGAGGGATATAGTGTCAGTGTTGAGGAGAGAGCTTAACTGCAGCCAAATGATCTCGTTTCCTTTGCTCCATCTTTTTCTATATTCCCCAAAAAGACTGAGTGGCTCCCATTTGCTCTCTGTTGGAGGGTCCACCACCTGCACCCGCATCTCTGAATATATGTTTTTAGTACTTCTAAACGTGTGTATTAATGCAATAAATACTTCACATATTTAGCATTCATTACAATACTAGGGAATGTTTTGATTTTTGATTTCTGCACCCATAAATGATCACATGTATAATTCATTTTTAGGGAAAAAAAATCTAATTTATCATGATCCCTCATATGGGCCTGTGTTATCATAATCTTTTGCAGGCTTTGTGCAAGTTCTCAAATGAGACATGGATTTTGCAGAGACGGTGTCATGGTGTGGATTTATTATCATTAAATAATCATTTTTGGCATTCTTACATTTTGGGTCCTTCTTCCATCTCACCCCATGTGACATTCAGAGCTTTACAGTAAGGTATAACACGTGTTTATTGGTGGAGCAGTTTTTGCCAATTACCAATGTCTCGCGAGAATTCAAAACTGGGCCGTATAAATTACATGAACACTGTTGATGGCTGAGTGGTTAGCATGCTCGCATCTTAGCAAGAAGGCCCTGGGTTCGAATCTTGGTCGGAACAGAGCCTTTCTGAGTGGAGTCAACATGTTTTCTCAGTGTCTGCGTAGGTTTCCACTGGGTGCCCCGGTTTTCCCTCCCATTTAAAACATGTACAGTAGTTCATGGTGAATGAATGTGTGGTTGTGAATGCGAATGTAGGACGACAATTGGAAACATGCACTGTCCCAACCAAATAAATAATAAACTGAAAAAACTACACCTTCAGTTTGTCTTTATATAATTTAAATGAATATATAATAAAAAGTTACATTCTGCAACAATAGTCAAAGCCGAAACATATTAATGAAAACTTCAGCTTCCACCAAAGACAAGAGGGGAAAAAACACAGCACATAGTGTCTTGTTTAGGAGTAAGGTATGGACATATAATTTACTTTTGTATTTGTTTTCATTAATAAACATTACAAAATCAAGTATACACAATGAAAACAAAAAAATACATACAAACATAAATAGCAAAAATAAAATCAAAATCAATAAAAATGATAAAAAGCATACATACTTCAAAACATCCACACACATGCACACACATCCCCTCACCTAATCATTCACAATGTCCCCTTCAACAGCATACCAACAAAAGTAAAAATATTCACCCGCAACATTAACAATTTCAAAAATAAACCCAAAAACTAGCAATGGTCAATTTTTTTACTAAATGTATTATTCCTTCTTATTCAAATGTAGTTCAATATACTTAAAGAACCTGGTTTGTTTTGGTGCTAGTGAGCGACTAAAAGGATAAAAAAATGAAGATAAGAATGGTACTTATAGCCGAAGTAACGCGATAGCACGGAGGATGCGATTAGCCCGCGCCGCAGAGGCTAAACAGACGCATACAACCCGAGACGCTGGAAAAATAAAGGCAGAAATACTTCCAACAGAGCCACTATTACACACGCAGCGAGTCGGAGTGGAAAGCGGCAGACTTTACATCAGAAACGGGTTTAAACGCGGCTCTCTGAAACACAGCTTTATCCAGTCCTCCAGGTGCTGAGTTAAGCCTGAAGTCTGAAAAGTGCAGACGGTTTGAGGAGATAAGGGACCATGAGGGAGCACACCCCGACTCCACAGAGCTGCACTACTGATACTTGCAAAACTGACCAACACACACACAGACACACACACACACACACACGCATACACATACACACACACACTCATGTATCAGCAGAAAGGAGATCAGAATGTCAGAGGATCAAAAAACTTGTGAATTAGGCTTTTTAATGTAGATTTTTCCGTCATATTTGATTGATACTGAACCAAATATTAAGGTGAATGGTCAGTGAGTGTTTTGGGCCTATGTGTGTGTGTATGTATTGTGTGAACGAGGGGGGGTTGGAGCCCAATAAGCGCTCAACTTATTTTCAAACTTTTCCAAAATCAATCATCTGTATCTTGTTCGTTTTGTTCTACTGTATGAGAACTATTAAGTTTGAAATAAAAACTTACTTATTAGATTGTGGGATTCTACTATATATATATTTTTTTTTTGGGAGTTAGTTTTATTACAGTCAATAAAGATTAGGCTCTGGACATGATTAGAAACTTGAGATGCATAACCTCTGCAAACAAAAAAATTGCTTGTCTTTTGTGCAATACTTTTTTTTAACCTTTAACATTCTTGTTTTTAAAATTTAATTGAATACCTATTACTCAGAACACGTACCTTTCAATTAACTACAAATACGTACAAGGTTGTCGACAGGAGAGAGACGAAAATATCCTACAATCAACCCATGCGGTCTCTCCTCCATCATTACGGCGCCTTTCTTGATGAATTCTCTTTGATCCAACGATCTCGCTGATCCTGGCACTGTACATATTGACCGTTGCTTGCTCTTCCTCCTCGTCACACTCCTACACAAGCCGGACATGCTCAGCCTAAGTCGTGTTAATCGCTGTATTCACCAGAGACCCCCTAAGCCTGGGCTCGGGGAGAGTTGACCTTCAGTGGTCTTAATTGTACCAGAGGCTCCATGGCTCCTGACATTTACTCCGCTCCAGCCTTAATACTGAGCCTTTATTCTGCTGCGCGAATGACATTTCCCACTGAAGAGAGATACCGAAAAGTCTACGCACTGTTTCTATGCAGATGTGAAGCTAATCAACCATAGTTAAAGCATAATTATTTATTTGCTTTCAGCGATTTGATGAAGTGATGATTGACAAAGCTGTTCCACTGTGTATATAGCCTGATCTTGCCATATCATCGTTCTCATTTTGTTTCATACTAAGGTCTGGATTTACTCCATTGAGCTCTGTTAACAGGTGGGAGGGGTTAACTCCTTTTGCAGATTGAAATGATTGGATCTGAGTTTACCGGGATGTATGTAATGCGCCCGAGTGAGCCGCTAGCATTTAGCCTAGCCATCTCCTTTGCTACTAGATAGATGGATGAATAGATACTTTATACATCCATTCAAACACAACAAATAAATAAATCATTCTAAAAGTAGCTAAAGATAGTATAAAAACGCAACAGCACTTTAGCCGCTTGGCTCGAATCATTTTCTCTCAGGTGCTCTTTAAGGATCCGTGGAAAAATGAGGGGGAAAAGGTCTGAGGCACTTTACTTACAAAAACTTTACTGTTGATTTGTACAATAAAGGATTTTTAAGTTAACTCAGACTGCCTCGGACATTTTCCTCGTTGTTGACTAGTAATAGCCGTAAAAAGTAGGTAACTATGACAACAAAGAAAGTACAATGGACAAACTTTGATCAGAATTGGTTAAGAAATCCAGGCGTCGTCTGTCCCGGCTCCAGCAGCAGTGAGATTTAAGAGTCCGGAGCTGTGACTGAACAGGGTTTGACTGCTGTGGGGTTGGGGGCATCGATCAATACGAATGACTCAGAGAGAACTCTGCCAAACGCTGACTTCTGCTTTTTCTACTTTTTATGTATAATTTATCATTTTCATCATTTGAGCAAGGAGTGTTTTCACGTCTGAGAATAAATGTTGGAGCCAAATCAGTGTATTTTCCACATTTTCCAGGTGATTGACGAACAGTAGAATATGGAAGTAATATATTATCGACTTTACTCTCAGAATGTTGGTGCCTTGATGACTTCATTTTACGTTTTTACTTGTAAAGTCAAATGTAGTCCTCCTAGAACTCTATAACAAAGCTTACACATTGTATCCCATACTATGCCCTTGACAATGCAGAACTTATGTTTAGTTGTGAGTGTCTGAAATCTATGAAAAATCCATATATGCTAATAAAAATGCATAGTCTATACAGGAATGAAGAAATACTAACCCTTGCTTGCTGTGTGAACAGTGGGGGAGGGTCCCGGCTCAAAAGTGGCCAAAATGACGTGCGCTGACATGCTTGCAATACCACCCTGGGCCGATGGGGGTGGACCCAGAAGTAGAATTAGCCAATGCTAACATATAGCATTGGCAGACCTCTCAAAAAAGTCTTTACAAGATGGACCAAAAGTTGGCTCTTGGCCCAAAGCTCCGTTCCACATGTGTGTCAATGCTGAGGGGGGTGAATTTTTTTGGTCCACTCTAGTTTATTTGCTGTGAATTTTTTAAGTCTCGTTCAAATGAATGTAGTTGCGCCGGCTGACGCATGCGCAGATGCGTTTTTTCACAATTTTCTTGTGGGCGGGACCACTCGCGGCCATTTTGGATTGCTCCAGTAGAGCACATTTTTTGGCCCATTAGTTAGAACGGCAGAGATAGGCGTGACTCTGTCCATTAATATATACAGTCTAATAGTTTTTTCACAATTTTTTTGTGGGCGGGACCACTCGCGGCCATCTTGGATTGCTCCATGAAAGCACTTTTCATGGCCAACTCCTATGAACGGCGGAGATAGGCGTGACTCTGTCCATTAATATATATAGTCTGTGTGTGAAGCATAATGGCCTGGATATACCAACCAGAAAAGAGCCAACAGACAACCACTCCGTTGGCTCGTGTGAAAGCTTGTGTATTTTACCCGCTTGTCACCAGTGCATGTCACACAGACCAATCAGAAGACCTTTGCATTCTGAAATTATACCCGACACTCGCTAAAAGGATATGGCGAGTCCTAACAAGATCAAACCAATTTATTTCCAACTCCTCCCATCCTTGGCCTTCTCAGTTTGATTGCCAGGCAGACCTTTCGGTGTTCTCCCCTTATAATAGCTCAGGATGAAGATGATGAAGAAGTGCGGCTGTGGAACAGCGTTGAAATGATCCCATTGGTGATATTTATTTATCTCTGATTCGCTTCGGCATAAAACTTTCAGCAAAAATTCTTCTTACTCTGTTTTGTGTCACACTCACTATTTTGGTCTTAAAAATGTGTGGTTTAATCAGTGTGGGCGGGTCTCTGCTCTAAAAGGTCCGTGAGCATGTGCGCTGACATACTGCAGTCTCACTCCGGGCTGGTGGGGGTGTACCCGGAAAGAGAAATTTTCCCATTCCTTTTGTACGCCGTCGTCTTTCCTTTCAAATCGTCTTTACAGGATAGTCCAAAAGGTCGCTCTTGATCAAACACTTCGTTCCAGATGCTGTCAATGTTGGTTTTATATTTTAGCAACAAGCAGGTTTCGAAGCCCATCAGAAAAGTTGCTCAATCTGGCTCAGTCCCATAAGAATAGCACTTAAATAACTTTGTTCCCAAACTTGTGTCTGAATGCTTCTACTTCTCCTTTAGTGCTGCTTTGTTAAGAGGCTGTAGTAATTAGCCAGATAAAATGGATGGCTTTTCACAGCAACCGCAATTACAGCTTTCTCACAGGATGAATGACCAAATCGACCCGGACTGCAACCATACTTTAGCACCAACGTAAAGGAGGCGAAAAATCTCAACAAATGTTCCAATGCTGCGTCTCCACATCAGCTGAAGAGGGTAAATGGATGTGTTTTAGCTCGTCTACTTGTTTGTGCAAAAGTGTGATGCACTGGCGCTCACTGAGGATGGATCAGAGGGAAGCAGACCTGAGGCGGTGGGAATCTGGGGAGTAAAACGCATTTTTACCATGTTAATCTGCTCGCTAATCACCCACTGTCAAGAAGCTACAAATCTGCTTCTTAAATTGCTCATATCAATAGTTGAGTTTTGAGTCTTAACATTCTCTACCATGCAATACCAGATACAAGAAATGCTATACCTTCTCAGCATTTATTGTTCAGGCCTGGCAGAGTCCTGATGTATGCCTGGGTGGTAGCAGTCCTTCCAATTATCCGGACCAGAGGACGTCCCAATCCAAAAATGTCGGCCCTTGAAGCCCTAATCTAAACCAATCGTCAAGCAGCGTATACAAATAAAATAACCAATCCAGTTTGATTAGTAGTTTTTCAGTTTTAGCTGAAGTATCTAACTTTCATAAATCAGCTATGTTTCTTGTTAAGGGCCTTTATTGACTAAGATTAGGAGATTATTTATTCATTCAACAGTGGGAAAATGTCAGTGTTGAATCACCAGTTACGGAACAATCGTAAAGAGGAGCACACAGCACAAGATAACTCTACACTAAATGTGAATAAAATATAATCTCTAACTTTAGCAAAATAAAGAAGCAAGTCTAGAATTGTGTATTTTCTAAGTGTAAGAAACATACAGTTGTATGTTTACGTCTCTGTAGCATGAGATAAAGTGACAAAGTAAAAAAGTAAAAGTGAATGAGTAAAGGTACCCCAGCTTTAAATCAAAGCTCCAATGATTTGTAATTAAAATACATGTGTGTAGCCGGTAACATTCTCAGAAAAATACTTTCATTAGCTTCTTATTGGGGTTTGACGCAGAGACACGTCAATGTCATGGGACGTGAGAATTGGTTTTAGGCAAAAATAACACTGAACGCTGGTTCTGACAATAATTAGTTTTTAAAAGCGAGAGATGTCTAACACCAGTGAGTTTTTGTGTTTCCGAAAATGACAGAGATTACATCATTCTGTGACCTACGGAAATAATTAAAACTTCTTTGGGAATGGGAGTTTGTTTACTGCTAAAAATGCCAACTTCAAAGAGACAAATCAGTGTCGCTGTCCAGAAGAGCTCTGTGCATTGCATCTTGGGATGTTATTGTTACACAGTTAGATTGACGGATTTATTAAAGAGGTAGTACCTATCTTTTTCCCATGAATGATTTATTTTTGTTCTAACACAAAGATTCTTGTAAAAGTCATGTGTTGTGAATAAATTAGACTTTTTTTTTTTTTAATCGTCAGTTACAGTCTCTCAGAGGACAAACATTCCAGGAATTGAACCATCACTCTCCTTGTTTGCGAGACAAGAACACTCAGCTGTTTTTTGTCTTAAAACAACAACAGGCGCTCTCCAACATTTTTAACCAAGCAAAATCTTCTCCCAAGACTTCCATAAATCAACATCCCCAGTACCTGCCACATAATCTTTACCAGCGCCTGTACTTCCCTGCTTTGTCAAACCAAATCATTGCTAATAAACGCATGCAGGATAATGCATTAGCCGCTAACGATTGGGACCAGCTCGTCTTCGCACACAGCTGCATTTTAATTGAGTCGGCACAAAACGCTGGCCGTGCAAAAACCATAGGACTGATAGGAATTAGAAGCAGCCTTCACTTTTTGCATTGATTTGTTCTCGGGAGGAACTGTGTGGGGCCTCTGTCGCTTTTCTCCCATTGATTCGCAGACGGAGAAATGGACGCGGGGAGCGAGGGATGACAGATGGAGGAGTAGAAAAGATGGGGGAGAATTTGTACAAGGATCGAGGAAGGAGAAAAGAAAACTGGCAATGGGGGGTTTAGAGCAGAAGCAGCCCAATAGAGTTGTCATTGGATTTATAAATGCAGGGGGCTGGGATACAATGGTGAAAATAATATGGTAGAAGTCTGTGGGGCGGCCATTGAAAAAGCCTTAACTGTTCAGAGAGTCTTTATTTGACTTAAAGAGGGCTGTTTAATGAAGGGGACGCAACAGGAGGCAATTAGGAGAAAGAGGAAAGAGAGACAGGTGATGAACGGAAAGACCTTTTGTGATTTTCCTTCTTTCTTTTGTATCTGTAATTTGCAAGCGCTGTTTGGTGGCTGGTTTTTGTCTGTGTCGAGATCGAAGAACTCGACTGATCCTTTTTATTCAATAGGCAAACGGTGCATTTTTTTTTTTAAAGACAAATTAGTACCATTGCATCTTCTTTCCATAATGAGAAACATGGGCCGATCTTGAGCAATTACTTCAGTATTTTATCTGTCAGGTTAATCAATCATTACAGAGCTTTTTGGATGCACTTGCCTCTCTAAAGACGAGTGTTGTTGTCGACATAGCACATGGCTCACAGCATGAAGCGTCTTGGTTTAGTCTGAGCCGGGTGAAGACTTTCCATGGGCTGTCTGAATGTCTCTCTATTTGTCTGGGTGGGCTTTTCCAGACACAATTTCCTTGTCCTGTAGTTATAGGTTTTCAACACCAAACCTAGCTCTAGTTGTGGAAGGACTATATTACTTTTTTATTTATACACATGTAATTATCTTTTTTAGCATAGTATTTCAAGACCTGACCATTCAAAACCAAAGTTATGACGGATCATCACCACTGTCCTTTTAGTTAGACTTCACAAGACTCCCTGACAAGAAACCCTCCTGTATAATTTGAAGCTAGAAAAGACGTTTATTCGACTATAAAGGGGCTGGGAGCTTAAACTTTAAACTTAATCTATACATTGTACTTGAATATACTGTATTTTATATTGATGCAACACTGAAACACAGACGTCCATCTCTGGATTCAAAAAACATTGGTATCGACCATGAAATAAGAAAAAGCTCTTCTCTTAACCCAGTCAGATTGTTAAGCCTCACACCAAGCCGCTTCCTTCCCTCCACATTTCCACTCTTGTACACTAACCCAGACCCTCTGCGCTCCTTGAAGCCTCTCGTCTTGAGCTGTCTGCGGTCACATCCCTGCAGTGTTCCGGGCGTGTGTGTTTTATGGCTAAATTGGCGGCTGTGCAGAGAGGGCAGAGCCATGATTCCTCTCCTCAGCGCGGCCTGCCTCAGTATCAGTCTCTTCTGCTTGATTTGTGCCACGCTCGCCCCGGCTCTCGTCTGCTCGCTACGCCGTGAAATGGTTTTTCACTAGACCATTACCCCGACCAGTGCTGCTGCTGCTGCTGCTACTACAGTCAAGTGCAGCTCTGTGTGTCCAAAGGGAGTGTGTATCTATGGCATCTGACACTGAGGATATGGATATTCTGTTTATACTGTTGTAGATGATGTGCAGGGGTTTGCACAGTGTGTGACCCATGCTGTTTCAGATGACAGTGTGATGGCCCTTGTCGAATGGGAATACTACCATGTCTCTTCCACAAATGCATATGAGAGGTTAGGACCGTAATATTTTCAATTTGTTTAAAGGACGTGCTGTGGTTCCTTTTGTGTCCTCGCTGTTTTGTAGAAATGTTTATCATATCTACACATGACAGTTACCATTATTTAAAGTCAGAAGAAAAGTTTTGTGGCTTGTGGGCACCGTAGTGAGTAGTTCAAAGGACTACCGAGGTCTTTCGATAGTCCTCGTTCCTGCTCCGTTACAGTGGCTTTTGACAGCTGCAGCAGCACTCAAACATACAACAAGCTAGATTTTTTATTTGATTGGGAAAACGTTTGCATCCAGCCATACAGTAACCTTGCCTGCAAGCTGAATTCTCGCGGTATTTGTGAGTTCACAAACACTCGAGAATACATCTTGTACCGCTCCCGCTTACACTTTTCGAGTCGAACCACTGGGTGTGCGAGCCAATCACGCGCCAGTCTGGGGGTTTAGGGTGGGATATCCGGGTTTGACGAAAGCAAGAAGTGCCGGGCCGAAGCAAAACAAACATGGCTACGCAGGAGGACGGACGCAAAGTCAGTTTTAGCAGAATCTCCAATTTCTGTTTTGAAAGATGAACAGCGAGAGGCGCTTTGTACATTTCTGGACGGCAACCTTGGTAGTCGGGCACACAGCGTCACTTCGCCCAATCAGCTTCAAGTATTCTGCTGCTTACACCTCCTTTCCCCGAAAGGATTCTCCGGGAGAAATCCCAGATTGATATCGCGGAGAACGCGTTAGAGTTCTACACAATCATCAATCTGGCTTTTGCCAGGTTAGCCATACAGTCCCCCAACCACAAGAAGTGACATCAGGTCCAAAGAAAATGGGGGAATGTGGAAATGTGTTTGGTTATCAAATGTCCAGAGATCTGGTGTTAAAAGCAAAACCCAGCACTTGTGTGTAGTGGTTACAGGTATTGTACATACGCATTGTGGGTTTGCCAAATGTCTTGCCCTCTCTTATTTAAAATCGAAACATGTCCCTATTATACATACCCTACAATTGCCTGTTCCACACTCCCCATTCCTCCCTCGTCTTCCATTAAGCCCTTTTTGTTTGCTCTCTTGCCTCAAATGTCTCCTCCTCCTCCTTCTTCCTACCTCCTAGCCCCTAACTCTAGCTCCTAGCCGCTAGCACTTGTATCCTCCTCGACGTCTTGTTTAAATTGTGTCATTAGTGTCCTTTAGGCCCCCGCTGGCTTGTCCCGGGCCTCACCCCATTCACTCCCTTGTTTTATAATTCACCTTTCATCTTCCCTCCCCTCCCTAATATCCCCAGCCCCCTCACCACAGCCCTCACCTGTGCTCTTTGAGTCGTTTAGACCTCATTCTCTCCATCTCTCCACTCACTCCGTCCTTCCTTTTTTGCTGTATAATGTCTTTTTCCGTGCCATCCGCTTCTAATGTCCCACTGTCTCACTGCCTTTAGATATTGCTGCTATGAAGACAGGTGTTCAAAAGAGAGCTGCTGCTGCAAATCTGTTTTAAATGCCTTTTGGCGGAGTTCCCTCGAACGCACGCTGGAGAAAAGAGAGAAAGTTATATGAAGAAAAAATGAGAGAATGAGAAGCAGTGAAATAAAAGGTACATTTCAGAGTCAGGTTTTGGCAACATCACGAGTCTTGGTAGGAGTTTTCTGAGCAGTTTCCTTCCAGTTTATCAATGTTGTATAGTCGTAGATGGATAGTCGTTCAATTCAATGTATTCATGTACAGCCTTAAATCAAAACAGTGGTTATCTCAGAGGACTTTTGATTTGCCAACACAGATCAGAGAATCAATTAGTTTAAATACAAGCAATGCAATGATAAAGAACACACAGAGCCATTGATTCATAAGGGACTGATGACCAATGTCCATAAATGTCCATAATTGACAGTGAATGCAGACTGTCCTGGATCATCAAGTGTCCAACATAACTGAAGATAGTGAGCGGTTTCCTTAGTTTGTCACTAGTGTAAAGTCATAGATATTGTATATAACCTGTCCCCCCGCCCTTTATAAAGTCACTTTACTGCCCATCATACGTCACTTTACTTCACTGTACTGCTGTCACCTTACATTGTGTGCACCATATGCACTTGTATATTGTAAATAGTAACTGTAACTCTATTTTAAATTTAAATTTATTCCTTAGAAGTGTTTTTTAGTCTTTATTTTTATTCTCTATTTTTATTATCTCTTTCTGACTGTTGAACTGAGCCAAAGCAATTTCCAAGTCTGTGACTTCCTGTTACTTACATGACAATAAAAATGATTCTGATTCTGATATATTACGATTTCATGCCATATAAACTATAAGGCAAGGCAAGTTTATTTATATAGCACAATTCATACACAAGGCAATTCAAAGTGCTGAACAAAACAAGAAAGCATTAAAATCATAAATTATCACAGAACATTAAAAAGAAAGATAAAAATATAAAATCCCTCAGTTGTATGCACAGTTAAACAGAACTGTCTTTAACCTGGTTTTAAACATTGTCAGAGAGGAGGCCTGTCTCACATCTTCAGGAAGATTGTTCCAGATTTTAGCAGCATGAATCTGAAAAGCAGCCTCCCCATGTTTAGTTCTGACTCTGGGCACTAACAGGAGTCCAGTCCCTGTGCTCCTCAGAGTCCGGGCTGGTTCATATGGGACTAACATGTCACTAATATATTTTGGTGCGAGGCCATGGAGAGACTTGTACACAAGCAGAGCTGTTTTAAAGTCTATTCTCTGAGCCACAGGAAGCCAGTGCAGAGACCTCAGGACTGGACTAATGTGGTCGTACTTCCTGGTTCTAGTCAGGACTCGAGCTGCTGCATTTTGAATGTACTGCAGCTGTTTTACAGCCTGTTTGGACAGACCTGTGAGCAGGCCATTGCAGTAGACTAACCTACTGGAGACAAATGCATGGATAAGAATCTCCAGGTCTGCTTTAGACACTATGTTTTTGATCCTGGCAATGTTTTTTAGATGGTAAAAAGCTGCTGATGTTACTGATTTGATGTGGCTATTCAAATTTAAGTCTGAGTCCAGTATTACCCCTAGATTTCTGACCTTGTTTGAAGGTTTTAGGGAGAGAGACTGTAGGTGACAGATGACGCTCTCTCTTTGTTTCTGGGGACCAAAGACAATCATTTCAGTTTTGTCTGCGTTTAGCCGAAGGCCACCCTTCAGAAACATACACTTTTTTTAGTGAAAGATGGGATACCTGATTTGTTTTCACTGGCCGAAGGTAGGTATGTTAATCCGTGTAATCCTTGCGGAAGAGAGACGGCTTAAATCTCACGAGCAGCTGCTTTGACAGGCGCCAAGTCTGTCCAATCACAGAACTGCTTTCTTGGAGTACCTAAAGTTGTTTTTTTTTTACTGCTGACATAGCCTGGTCTTACCATACCAGAAATTTCATAACGTACTAAGGTCTGGTTTGTCTCCATTGAGCACCGTTAAGGTGGGAGGGGTCAATTTCTCTTGTAGATTGAATAGATTGGATCTGAGTTTACCGTGACATATGTAATGCGCCCGAGTGAGTGAGGCATTTAGCATTTAGCCTAGCTTTAGCCGTCTCCTTTGCCACTAACGGAGCCTGTGGGGAGTAGACCCACAACATCTTTGCAGCAATGACATTTGCTTAACATTCCTCTTGCTCCGACTTCAATTTCTTCATATTTGGAGCCGAAACAGAACGACTTACTTCACTATTGCATTCTCCATCATTCATAAACTACAGCTTGCTAATTTTGCGCAAACTCTTGACGCCACTGACACCTACCTACAACACCCGCCTCCCCCTCTTGCTGAATGGTTGGAGGGGATTCAACCAAGAAAACTGCAGCCACTAGGATCAGACCCAGACATACAGTACATGTAGGAACTGATCATGGACCAGAGTTAACCCTTACCACTTGTTAAGATTTATTGAAAAAAACAAAAAATAATAACAAGTAATATTATCTTGTGTATCTTCAGCTGCATGAGCAAAAAAGTCAAAAGAAAAAAAAAACGGTGTGATTAGATAAATACTGAAATAAAGTGAACTACGGCAGTCTATTCGCTTTTTGCGGTGTGTCTTTGGTCTTACGTAGACAGACCCTGTGGAGATAACAGACATTCAGCAGCAGAGCAACCCCCGGAATTCCCCTTTTAAACATCCCAGGATAATCTACGAAGCACGGAAGAGAAAGACGCATTTGCAGAGCTCTCCAGAAATTAGGGAAATTCAACCATCAGCAGCTTTAGCATTTCTGTCCTCACGCTCAAATCCCGCTCCGTGGTATATCCGTGAGTGCGTGTGTGTGCCAGTTTACTCCATCCTGTTTTGGTGTAACCTAATCTGCCTCGAAGACCACCTAAAAGAGAAAACCAACTCCTAAATCAAAATAACGGGCCTTTGTTGACGCTAAATTAGCCCCGGACTCAACACAAACACAGGAATGAAAGGTGGCAGCTGCTGACGTATTCTGACGATTATTTTACATAGACCTGTCCAGTTGTTGTTCCAAAAGCAAAACTCTAGACCACCTTCCACGGTTCTCACAGGACGTGGACAAATATATTCAGTCGTGCGTGCGATTAAACGTGAGGAGGCATACGATTCCAGAATTAACTTTGATTGGGCGTTGTATTTTACATTTGCATCCATTGTTTTCTTCGGCCTGCTCCAACAAATGACAGATCTGTACATGTGTGTAGATTTGTCATTTGTTTTCGGTGTAGATAGTGTACACAGCAAAACGTGACAAAATATAAGTAATAAACGCTTCAATCAAGTCGTTCTGATCTTCAATTGAGTAGATTTTGACTTTCTTAAAACTAGATTTGCCATTGGGACAAAGCCATTTAGTCTCATTCTTTTCAAGACTTTTCTCGAATTTGGATTTCTACTTGTCCCAAATGCAAATCTTGTTTTTAGACAGTCAAATTAAGATAAAAAACACTTGATTCAAGCATTTATTACTTAACATTTTATCATTTCTTTCAGTGCTAATATAACTTCTGTTCAGCTCAAAAATAAATTAAAGGAAATTAATTTGATTTTTGGACACTCAAAGCTGTTTCTCATGGCATGACATTGAGATAGAAAAAAAATGGCGGCGTGTGCATTTAGAATGTAGGTAAAATGACCACAAAGAGACTCAATATTTACAGTATATGTTTGGACACCCCTGGTATAGACTGTAAAATGACCTTTTTGCACATTGAACAGTAGCTAGAATCTTCAGAAAAATGCATTTGAGCTTTCTCCAGACTTCATTCCAGCCCAAACAAACAAAAGTCTTTCCATGTCTCCTCCATCCCACCACTGTTCCATGTTCACGATCACTTCACTATCTATAACATATCCACATGATGTAGTCATTCTCAGGTCACGTTACTGCGCCCCAGCTTCTCCGCAATCAACCCATGTGTTGTAAACATGTGTTTCTGTGTTCCAGATGGGAGGCAGAGACCCCCGCATGGCCCCGCGATATGAAGAAGTGGAGCGACAGTACGCCTCGCTGCCCAGGTAAGCACTTTATGCCTGTGGTACAAATGGTTCTCTTAGAATTGGTTGGAACCTGGTCTTGTCCAGTTTTGTGTCTTGGATCAGTCTTGAGAGTTCCCTTAGGGGTATCAAACGCATGGTCAGGGGCCGAATTAAAAAATAGGAACTTGTTGGGGGCCAAAAGAATAGAAAGTGTTCTTTTTCTTATGTTTTTCATTCCATTATGAAGGTATTTTGACATGACTTTTATTTAACATATTTTTCACAATTAGTTTCAGGATGGTTTTTTTTCTGAATACAAAATGTGTTCAGATTTAACTAAAAGTGGACCAAATATAAAATTAAAGATATTGTTATATATTTAAGTTCTACAAATTTTAATCAATAAATACATTTCAGTCGTTTTCCTGATCAAATAGATGATGTATAACACGTTTTGGTCGTGTTAATAATAATAATATAGATTAGTAATTAGTAAATATTAATAGTAATTAGTAAATAGTCCAGATTTGCCCATGATGCTGAGGTTGACCTGTCTGCATTAGCATACATATAGATGGATGCTGACCCAGTAGCTGAATGAAGCCCAGTTGGGAAGTGTTTTAACTTGCCCTGGCTCCTATTAACTTACATTGAAAAGTAAATTTTTGGCTTTCGGACTCCATCTGATCGGAACCTTAACTATATACAGTGTTATATAGTATACTTGCTCCTTATTATGCGTAAGTCAGGAGTTTTTGTTCGTAAGTCTTGCTTCTTCATTATGCTAAAGTCAGAGATTTTAGACCTCTTTTATTATTAGGCTAAAGATAGACATGTTATACTGCTTTTTATGCTAGAGTTAGAGATTTTATTCTATTTTAGATTGTATTTTATGTTATTTTAATATAGTTTTTGTTCATTTCTTTTGCTGTGTGCTCCTCATTCCTACTGTCTGTAACTTGTGATGCAACACTGAAACCTCCCCAATGTGGGATATCAGGAGTACAATGGTAAAAAAAATCCATTTAGCGTCAAAGACAAAACAAATCATGGCGTTATAGTAAATGCAACAAATCTAGTGTGCACTGGGACCACTTTGCTACTTTTAAATAATGAAAAACGAAACGATTTTTCTCAAAATTAAATGCATATTTAAACAACAGAGGTCCCTGCATATACCAACCACAGCAACAGCTTGAGAAACATTACAAAAGACGAATTATCTACATTAAAAGCAGGCAACCTAAGGACACAACCATACAAATACATCTCTGTGAGTTTTCTTTCTCCCAATGAAATATCACCAACATTAGACATTACTCTTACAGACTTTATGCCAAGGATTTTTTAATTTCCCTCCATCCATTCTGGAGGCTTTTACCCCTGGACTGTTGAATATATATTTACATAACCTAAAGCATATTTAAAGCTGTGTCTTCCGTGTTGTGTGGCTGAGTATTTCTGCTCAAATGTATCCCAGCTGCAGGTCTGCTGTATCATCAGTCACTCCTGTCCATCCTTCAGCAACTCATTTTTCAGTAGGAACTTCCACTACTGAAAACACCGGCGCGTCTTCATCATCACTTTCTTGTTTTCACTTTGAAGCTTAATTTTGCCGCTTTTGGTTCTTTGGCATGTAACTTTGACATCTTATTCAGTTTTTTCCGGTCTCTCTCTGGTCTCTCTCTGATCTGTCTCTGGTCTCTCTGTGGTCTTTCTCAGGTCCCTCTCAGGTCGCTCTCTCCGATCTGTCTCTGGTCTCTGTGGTCTTTCTCAGGTCTCTCTTTGGTCCCTCTCTCTGGTCTCACAGCTCACAGTCCTCTTGTGACTGTGATGTCACCGAAACTCACAGTCACAGAACAAACAAGAGGCTTTGTCTTTGTGCTAATAGTTTACTGCGAGATTACTAAATTATGAGATTGTTGGTCGATACCAAAGTCAAACAAAGCTGTTATGCTTTTGGAATCTGATAATCTGAATAATCAGGTTGCAAAGGGACAAGTCACATGCAGTTCTGGAAAGTTCCTGGTAAATTTCCATGGCAAGTAAAGCCGGGGTATATTCAATATTGGAAACATTCCGTGGAAATTTAGGGTATTTCACTGGGAATTATTTGTAATCATATTTATACTTGTATATTCAAGCATAAATATAAGGCAAGGCAAGTTTATTTGTATAGCACAATTCATACACAAGGCAACTCAAAGTGCTGAACAAGATAGCATTAAAAGTACTTTCCCCATAAATGGCAATATAGACATTAGTCATAAGAAAACATTTGTAAGTCCTCATAATATCATCACAATTTACTTCACTGTCTTAATAGTCATGCAGTAAGCAAAGTGCCATGTGCTTGTGATTGAGGAATGACATGGGTATTCAAGTGTATTTGAATGGCATCTGTTAGTTTTAGTCAAGATTATGCTGAAATATACTCTCCTCAATACTTTTAAGTTCCCCATAAAGCTTCGGTTCATAAAATTCCCAGTTAACTCTTGTTAATTCCCTTAAATCTTTGTTCAATTTTCTACAATAATTCCCATGGAAAGTTTCCATCTTTAAAAAAATGTGTCATTTTGCAACCTTGTCATTTAGGCTAAAAGTTAAAGTTTTAATATGTCTTCTTTAAGATTCTACCATATTGGTGAATGTGGCAAAAGAACCTATCCCTTGCGTTTCCATTAGCCGTTAGCTCGTGGCTAACTGTTGCTCCTTCACCTCAAAGCAGAGTTAACAAGCAGATTGCAAATGTTTGTGTTGTTTTAGCCTGAGGAGGAGCGGCAGAAGTTTAAGATGTTAGAGAGTTTTATAGGGGGCTTTTCTCTCATCAGTGGAAGTGGAAAAGGATGGTTATTTCACACCTCTTCAAGTATTAAGAGAAAGCGGTAAATGACTTTGGCAGATGGGAGTGAGGAAAATCCCTTACTTTCATGCTGACTCATATTTGACGATGTTATTAGCGTGATAGAGCTATCTTACTGGGCTATTTATACTGAGAGACTGCTCCCTGGAATCCAAGCAATGTGTTTTCAATGGGAAAAGTTTTGCGGTGAAATCATAGAATGTATATTAGCAGCGGACTGACATCAGAGCTTTAGCCGTAATGTGGAATAAGCTGATTTGAACACAAGCTAGCTGCAGCCAATTTCCTTATGTGGGTATTTGTTCCGATGCTTCGTACCATAACTGAGGCAGATTTGTTGCTAAGACGGTTGCTAAAACAAGCCTGAGTTTCCAATCCTTATTTGGCTCAAATCTGGATTTACAAAAACAATATCAAAAGAGCGCTAAACCAGCCCAAAATGGTGAGTGCGAGACATACAGTTATTGAGCTAGAAGAGTTTACTTTTTAATGTAAAGCCTGGTTCACACGAGACGATTTTAAAATTGTCGGCCGATTTTTCTCTGTGTGAGACCCCACACAGGGAGATAAAAAATCACGGGTCTAACCACTTTGGTCGTACAGTGTGTGGTGCGCAGCCACACGGCAAGAATCACGCAAACCACACACGAACCGATTCCCCCCCCCCCCCCGAGTATTCACAGATCAGACAGAAATCTCAGGTCTCGCGAGGTCAAGCGTGACTTCAGAGTAAACACACATGGCGGACGAAGAGGATGCATTGGCGATAGTTTGTTTTTATCGGAGAAAAGACGTAATCAAAAGAAAAGGCGATGGTCAAAGAAGTGTAGACAACACGAGCATGGACTATACTTGCTACATCGTGATATGGAGGCGTTTCCTCACCGCCTCGTCTCGTCTTCTGATTGGCTACACGCCGCAGTCATGGCAACGCGCACGTCTGTCCTCGGGGGACACCACACACGGAGAGAAATCGGGCCAAAACAATCCAACATGTTGGATATCCCCGATTTGAGATCGGGAGCAGTCCCGATGTCCTTCCGAGCGACGAGTGCAGTCTTAACACACCACACACGGCAGGATAATCTGTAAGATTTTGTTACGGAAATCGGAGCGTTTCTTAAGATTGTCGTAAGGGGTAAATCGGGTCTAAATCAGCCTAAATATCCTGCCGTGTGAACCAGGCTTTAGTCAATAGGAGCCAGAGCGAGTTGGAGCAAAACTTTGTCCATGAACACTTCCCTATTGGGCTTCATTGAGCTTGGGGCTTAGCATTGTCCATCTATTTCGACTCTATGTCTCGAGAGTTGGCCGTCATTTTAATATTGTGCTTGTTAGGAGTGACTGCAAGTTTAAAAGAAGTCAAACCGCATTGGACCTGACGATAAAGACGGTCCAACTCTATAAAACGGTGCTTCTCAAAGTGGGGTCCGAGGCCTCAGAGCCACTTCAGGCGTGGTGGCAAGGGTTGTCCATTCAACACTCATTTGTAAAGTAAAGTACAAATTCATTTGGTTGAAATTACTCCAAATACAGATTCAAACAACCAGAATAGAAATAAAAAAATCAGAAAAAACCTGACACATTCTTCCAAATAAAGGGTGAATTGTAAGTGGCAAGCTCCCAAGAGATGTTCGGTTGATGTGAGAAACAGCAGGGGACCAGATTTTTGGAACAGCTACAATAGAGTAACTATTATCCTGATGGGTCTGTGATAAAGTGGTTTTTATGATTGCTTCTGCACATGATTTGGTTTTCATCAAAAGTGGAAAAATATACAAGTTAGAGGGGAAAGACCTACCATGACATCACACTATGGAGACACTTTTCATCATACATACATATTTTTCCTCTAAAATACTGCAGCTACAGAATGTCCTCTGAGTGTCACTTTAGTTACTTATTACCCTGTATTTGCACTATATAGAGATTTGTTTGAAAGATTGATATTGAAACATTCTCAACTAAGAAACATAGCAGCTACTTATTTTGTACACTTGGTGTGCTCCCTGTGTCGTCTCTACGGTCCTGTATGTGCGCTGCAACACTGAAATTTCCCCACTGTGGAACGAATACAGGATCTCTTATCAATCTAATCTTAAAATTAAATAATAATAAATATAATCAAAAAATGCAATCTGTGGTTTGAAGTTAGTGTGTTGTCGTATTTTTGCAATCCAGATGTAAAATGCATTAACTAAACTTCTACTACTACTGCAGCTACTACGACTACTGTTACTGCTGCTACTTCTACTGCTGCTACTACTGCTGTTACTACTGCTGTTACTGCTACAACTACTACATAATCATAATAATAATGAATAGTCCACTTACCTATACTGCTTCGTGTAGTAGGAGTGCAGAAGGACCAAGTTGTGATCATGACATCCCTGTCTATACACTGGGTGACAGTGACTGGTAATTCTATCCATTTGAGGTTGGTAGTTGAAATCCGGCTGTCACCGCTTCATCTATTTCACATGTCCACATGTCCTGTGTGTGTGGGATTGAGTTTGTTGGTGGTCAGAGGCCGCTGTCGAAGTTTCTTTCACTGAATCTCAATTTTAAAGAAGTCTATTGGATTTATATTGTTATTGTTGTGACAAAGTATGCCCTGTATCATCACCGCTCTGTCTGTCTATGTGTAGTAGAGGTTTTTCTTTTTTATTTATAATTGTAATCAAAAAGTGAACATGAATACGGACATAAAAGACCAGATAAAAATAAAACTACAAATTAGCAATAATTATGGTGTTTAAGTCTATTAGTTCTATTTAATTAGCAAAAAAAGGTTTGTTGTGGACGTGACAAGGCTCCAAGTTGGCGTAAAGAGGGATACATGTGACTTAGTAGTAATAAACTTGATTAAACTACTACTATTTGAGTATCATGGCTTCTAGTGCGGCTGCTATTCCTACTCTACAAGTTGCGAAATATCGTAACTACAGTAAAACCGTGCAATAAACTATTGAATAAACAATAACATATTTTATATAAGCTTCGAAATGCCACTTTAACTTGATGTGCGTGGATACATTTTTTACTTTTGTGAGACGTTTCAAAAGCTTGTTCCTCCCTAAAGCTGTGAAGACGTTTCTGATGCCCCTGGGAGGTAAACAGACACATTTAAGTGAAAGCTCCAAAACCTCGGTGTAAATTGAGCGAGGTACGGACCGGATTAAGCCTCCACATTATTCATTTTGTGTCAGCGATCATTTTCTGTCAAAACCCTGCTCCTGACTTTTTATGAAAAACTACTTTGGAAGAGTGAGATGGTGCAATTTCCCAGCGACAGATGACTAAATGAAAAATATAAGCAGGGAAAAGTATTCTCCAAATGGGAACTCTATTAGATTTACAAGTGGCTGATGGGCTAAAATCATACAGGCTTGATGAAAAGGCCACGTTCATATTTTCTGGAGCTGTACATGACGATTTAGCTTTTAAAGATGGTGGCTTTTATCTTGTGCCAAAATGGGATGTTCAAAAATCATTTTTATTACCGGTGGCGATGTGCCGGTTGTGCACTTAAATTTGCTTCGAAAGTGGAGCCCAGTATTTTATTTTCACCCTATAAAGTGTGGAGTAAAGGGGCGACCGTAGCTCAGTTGGTAGAGCATTGGCCTTAAGGCCAGAAGGTCGTGGGTTCAATTCCCACCTCTGCATCTTCTCCACCAACTCCCACTGATGACTGCTGTCGTTGTGTCCTTGGGCAAGACACTTAACCCCACTTTGCCCAAAGCCCCCACTGAAAGATCAAGGCTATGCTCACACTCAGAGCAGCCGTCCTCCTGTGGACTCACCACCTGCAGAGGGTCAGTGAGGGGCTGGTGCTATGAGACTTGGGTGGCATCTCTGACTGCCACCCCCCTGACCCAGAAATGGATTAAAGGGTAGAAAATGGATGGATGGATGGGTGGAGTAAAGTGACAATTATGAGCCAAAGTCTAGAATTTTTTACATACCAGCGCCGTCGACCAAGTGGCACCACAACACTGGTGTGATTTGAAGAAGCTGGATTTAGCTTTTTGTTTTAGATAAATAGATAGATTTGTTATGGCACAAAATGGACCCAAAAGGCGACTCGAGCGTGAACAAAAAATACAAATTTATTTAAAGGAGGGGGAGTTTTGCCGGCGACACGGTGGCACAGTGGTTAGCGCTTGTGCTGCCTTTCTGAGTGTAGTTTTCATGTTCTTCCTATGTCTGCGTAGGTTTCCTCCGGGTGCGCCGGTTTCCCCACCACTAAAAACATGCACAATAGGTCTGGCATGTGGCACACGATCCCATGTGTGGCCGCAACAATAAAGCGCTTTGTGAGTCCGGTATATAATTGTTCCGACCTGTTCCCGGTCAGAACAGGGCCTTTCTGAGTGGAGTTTGCATGTTCTCCCCGTGTCTGCGTAGGTTTCCTCCGGGTGCTCCGGTTTCCCCTACCACTAAAAACATGCACAATAGGTATGAATGTAAATGAGTGAGTGAATGGATGGTGTTGATTGGAGGCTTTGATGGTCCAGTGTGTTCGGCAACTCGCTTCCGTCAACACCGCGTGTGGAATAATTGGAACAATATTTGAACTCTGAACATCGTAAAGCGCTTTGGGTGACCTTGGTCTGTAAAATGCGCTATATGAATAAACATTACTTTCTTACTTACTACATCTTAACATTGCCAACATGTACTCATCCCTAGTAGTGTTTTTTCTAAATAGAAGGGATTTCACATCATTTTGGCACTAGTATGAGGTCAGGTTGTCTAACTGGATCTGCTACTTCATGTTTTGTGCATTTCATTCTTGGACTGACTAAGATTTAATAAAAAAGCTCACATGGACAGCAGGTAAACAGGCGCACAGACATTAGATCCACACGCCATGTTATTTCTGTTCGCGACGCAGGAGGAAGGGCTGTTTTCATAAGGTCAACCGGCTCGCTGCGGTTTCAAGTGCATTATCTTTGGCTCATTCCTGACGTATCGAGACCTCGCTGTGACACAGGAAAAACACATTTAAAAAAGAGACGCAGTCTGGAGGTGTCGAGTGTTAAAACCTGATCTCTTTAAGGGGGGACTGTGATACAAAGGTTTTATCACAATCCGGATAGTTTGATTGAAGTGTCTTCTTGAGTTGCATGTCTGTATAGTTTGTGTAGACACTTTATATTGTTTTTTTCAGTTATAAATAGTTCTGGTATTTAAACCTTTATGCAACCCTTAAGTACAGCAATCTGGATTCCCATAAACTTGCATTTCTTTTATTTAATTTTTTATCAGATTTTTCTGTCTCTTAAAGGAATAGGCCACCATTTTTACATACTGACATATGTTCTTAGCTTACCTTAGACTAGTTTATATGTACCTGTCTGGTCTTCGTCTGTGCGCTCTGTCATGCAAACGGAGCACAAACGCAGCCTCTTCCACATACTGTATAGTAACAAATCAGCTCCCGTTAGAAGCTACCAAACTCTTCCACGTGTTCCCTATTTAAATACAGTTACGTGACGTGTTACACTACCAAGTATAGTAACACAGAAATGTAACATGTCGATTTTCTCAGCTGATAAAAAGGGGTACTATATTGTGAGGCGTAATAATACGAGGAGCACTACGTCCGCGCACTAACTCCTAAAGACTTCTCTCCCGCTCACGCTGCTTCTATTGACGGAAGTGAGCGGGAGAGAAGTCTATGGGAGAGAAGTCTATGGGAGAGAAGTCTATGGGAGAGAAGTCTATGGGAGTTAGTCTGCGGACATAGTGCTCCTCGTATTATTACGCCTCACAATATGGTACCCCTTTTTATCAGCTGAGAAAATCGACTTCTAACGGGAACTGAGTTCGTAACTATACAGTATGTGGAAGAGGCTGCGTTTGTGCACCGTTTGCATGACAGAGCGCACGGACAAAGACCAGACAGGTACATATAAACTAGTCTAAGGTAAGCTAAGAACATATGTCAGTATGTAAAAACAGTGGCCTATTCCTTTAAACAGCATCAGGGCTCCACTTTTTGTATTTTTTTTTTTAAATGTCTTTATGTACTTTCAAAGTGTATAGACCATGATCAAATGTATTCATAATATATTTGGATACTTTTGAAATACTGGAGTGGTCATACACAAGAAGTAGAAATTTCATAGTAGAATTTATGGTTGAGACATTTTAGTTTTGACTGTCATTCACTCATATTGAAATGTAAACGTCTGTCTTTGGTCCATAAGGGACAGAGATCAATGTCCATAAATGTCTATAAATGTTGATAAATGTCCATAAATGTTGAATGTTGAGTGTCCTGGATTATCACCACTGTCCTTTTTTGTGAGAACCTCTAAAACCCCACCGCCTTCTCCACCATATTTCTCTCATAATTTCTCAATATGAATGAACAATGCACATATACGCAAAAACTATAATATGACACATTTTGGCTCAAAAATGTTCCATGTTCTGAGCTAATCCCACACAGTGTAAGGTAAGGCTGCCAGATACACAGCTAAGCCTCGCATATCAAGTTCTCTCCATAGTGTAATGTGCAGGGGCCCCGCATTCCCGCCGAGAATAAGTGTAAAATGTACCTTTTTCATAGTCAAATGTGGTGCTGCCTCAACACTGGAGAACTCTCTGGGACTGGCTTTAAACACACTCTACACCTAACATCAAACAGGCTGCTTATGTCACTGGCACCACTGCTGGGAATCCATTTGTAAGCCAAGCAGAGAATGTTGCAGGATTGTAAGCACACAGATTACGGACTGGAGACTTTTATGGAAAAATGACTAAGAGTAGGTTGGATGTTAAAATTGGCCGAGCTGGTGGAGATTACTGAGCTTGTGTCCGAAAGTGGAAACAGGGAGTGTGTGTTGTTTCAGGTAGTTCAGACAGACCTCCAATGTATCAGCTCCCATCTGCCAAAGTCTTCACCCCGCAAGTGCCCCCTATGCACGCGGGACGGTTACATGTGCGAAAAGGAACTTGACTTTTTGGCCTACGGTTTATGAGCGTGGCTAGAACTGAGCGAGAGTTAGAAAATAATTTGATTCATGATTCACCAAGGAAATTATTGTCAATATTTGAATTATATTTGCTCCTTTATTTTGTTTGAATTTATATGTGTAGTATTTTTCAGTCTTGTCTTTCATTCCATATGTTTAAATGTCCATCCATCCATTTTCTTCCCCTTTGTCCATTTCTGGGTCGGGAGGGTGCTCTGTCACAGCCTTGATCTTTCAGCGGGGGCTTCAGGCAAAGTGAGGTTGTGCCTTGCCAAGGACACAACGACAGCAGACATCAGTGGGAGTCGGAGATGTGTGTTTGTGTGTAGGGATAATGTTGTTGTTCATTTTAAAAACTAAATGCAAAAACGCAATGAAAATATTGATACCCTGTGTGGGAAAGGCGCTCTACAAATGATAATCAGAATCATTTTTATCATTTTCATTGCCATGTAAGTAACAGGAAGCCTCAGACAACAAAATTGCTTCGGCTCTCGGTGCAAACAAGTCAAGCGCGGAGAATAGAATCAGGCATAATGAAAATCTACATTTCTAAAATCTAAAAATATTGACATTTGGTGAACACAATGAACATTAAGCAAAAAATAACGATTGGTTGATTGGATATTGTTTGGATCAATACTTGAATGCTTCCTGACACTCATTCCCAGCAGCACACCGCAGTATAGCAAACAGAATCACTGAATGGAGCAGCTGTTTTTGACGTCACTGACTGCAATTATTCTCAGGCTGGAAATGCGTTGAGTAAAAGCGAAACAGTAGTGGCCTGTGCTTCGCTGGTGGTCTGGTCGAGGCATAACTGAAGGATTACAGCGGGTCACCTTAGACCACTGAGGAGACGTATGCAACACAAGCACTTTAAGCTCCCATCTCCTCCATCTTCAACTCTGAGATCGCGCCACACGAAAGGAGCAGAATGCCACGGGCCGCCATATAATTGGAAACACTAGTCAACCCCGCACCTGCAGCTAAAGTGTTTTATTGCACTGGATTTTTGAGATATAACAAGAAAAAAGTGTAGTTCTATAAGTTCAGGTATGTGTTCGAGATTTATTAAAATCCAAGAGAATCGTGGTAGTCAAAATATGATCTGGCCGCTGCTGAAAAAATTTACTTTCTGAAAGCATTTGGGGATATGCATTCGGGTCGGCTTCTGCTTGGAAATTTCAATAGCTTGGCATTAAACATATTTATCATATATTTATACTTTAGACATTTTATTCAAATCAAACAACACCAGTGAGCAGCAGTGGGGATACCTAAACACAGAAAAACAACACATAAAATACAATGCAACAAGGCCTGAATTCAATTGAGCTATGTAATAAAGATAAGATCAAATAAGATTAGAGAATATTTATTCAGATGGAGCACCTAGAATATACATTGATAAGTAGTTGTGAATGCTTCCCTCGACTCTAATTGTATATAAAATGACTAATGCAAACTTGTTAGACAGACAATATGAGTCACTATTTGACGCTTTGGGCTGAGAGCTCAACGGTCGAGCAATCACTATAATTACATTGACTATACGTCGGCTTTTATCAGACAAAAAGAGAAAGAGACCATAAATACAAACATGAGGAACATGTGAACATGAGGAAAGAGTTAGATCGGGCATGTCCAAACTAGGGCCCGAGGGCCATATGCCGCCCGCTGTGTCATTAGAAGTGGCCCTATGCCTTGCTAACCCCAAAAAAAAGAAATTATAAGCACAAGTTTATAGTGTTATCCAGCCAACTTCTACCTCTCCAATAGAGGCATGTTATACCTCATTATTGATAAAGCTACTTATGTAACCTCAGCGATTAAGAGATCCTTTATTTTCGTTCCACAGCGGGGAAATTTCAGTGTTGCATCACAAGTTACAGAACAGTAGGAATTAGGAGAACACAGCACAAAATAAATGAAATTATCTATAGTAATTAAAATATATAAAAAACCTAACTCTAGCATCAAAGAACAAGTATAGAATCTCTATCTAGATGTGTATTATATGTATGAATGTTGTTGGCCCCTGGGGAAGTCTGGCAAACTTAAGTGGCCCTCTTAGTTAAAGGTTTGGACACTCCTGAGTAAGTAAGTAAAGTTAATTTATATAGTGCATTTTACAGACCAAGGTCACCCAAAGCGCTTTACAATGTTCAGAGTTCAAATATTGTTCCAATCACTCCACACACGGTGATGACAGAAGCGAGTCGCCGAACACACTGGAGCATCAAAGCCCCCAACCGACACCATCCATTCACTCACTCATTTACATTCATACCTATTGTGCATGTTTTTTAGTGGTAGGGGAAACTGGAGCACCCGGAGAAAACCTACGCAGACACGGGGAGAATATACCACTCAAAAAGGCCCCGACCGGGATTCGAACTCAGGACCTTCTTGCTGAGAGGCGGAAGCGAGAGTCTTATCCACTCAGCCACCCAATAGATTTAAATAGATTAGATAGATGAGATAAATAGATTTTATTATATAATTTCATTTTTTGTGGTTTGAAAGTTAGGTACCCCAGCTTTAAGCTTTGTTGGGCTCATTTGGATTGCATATCAGCTGCTGTTGCTCTGGGCGTGTGACATCACCAGCTCTGTGTACAATAGTGCCAGCGTCACTACCTGAAGGATTTTGCTGTTCCGTAACGGCGTCTGTATTGGCAAATCTTCTATTACACCAATGACTTGTTTTTGTAGCATTTTCAAAACAATCGGAGCATTTTTCTAACCTTCTCTTTCACCCCCAGCCTTTGAGTCCAGTAGATGGTATCTCAGAGCAGATGTATGGTCACTATTAGCACCTTGGTCCCATTGTGTAGCTCCATTACCACTCGTTATCCACTTTCCAACACAACATTCACTCATAGTAAAGAGCACACAGCCACATATGGACTGTGTAATGCAACAAGAATACAGATAAAACACGTACACAAGTTTTTATCTTTGAGATAGATACTTTCAAACCATGATTAAAAAAAACTATGTAATATAATCCATTTTACTCGTTCCTTGCTGTGAAAACATAAAGGGCTCATTCTTACAAGTAGATAGAAGAAGAACATGGACCAATGGCTTCTTTGTTAATAATGCATTTACTGTTTGATCTGTTTTATGATCTGCTGTTGACGAATCAACAACATTGTAAAGTCTTCCACGACGTCTGCTTTTGTGATTTTGGGCTAATCAAAACAAGCTTTAACAAGACATGTTCAAATGAAAGACTCCAGGGGTTTATGTTGTCTGAAACTACCTTGACCCAATTGGATTAACAAAACACCCTTTTCCCATGTTTCCTTGTTACAGGCCTTATTAGATTAAATTGACCAATCATAGGGCTGCTTTGGAGGTTGCAGGAAAGACTGTGACTTCCTCATTCTACGGATAATTAGGTGATTAGTAATTATAAAGTAGACACGTCCTGTTCCTGTCTGTGTGGACATGTATTATGTTAATTGTTAACTTATTTTGTCTGTCTTTGATCTATGCCTTATCTGTATATAATATGATGGCAATGAATGTATGGAATTATTTATCTATATTTTATATTATTGAAATACGTTCATTCAATCAATCAACTTTTTTTTGTATAGTGCCTTTCCTACACAAGGCAATACAAAGCGCCTCACACGCCATATCAGATCAATCTACATAAACATGGCAAAAAATACAATTAAAATCCCAAAGGGCATTAAAAACACACTATTAAATAGCCACAGTTTATTCAAAAGAGTAAATCCAGTGCCCGGATTGGAAAACTGCCAGAGTAGAAGCTAGTCTCACATTTTCAGGAAGACTGTTCCAGATTTTAGCTGCATGAGAATGAAACGCTTTCTCCCCATTTGTAGTTTCTGGGACCCCAGATAAGCAACCGCATTAGTGGAAGCTAATGGGAATCCCCAACAAACAATAGTAAAGTATTAATAAATAAGAAAAATGTACTCAAATGATAAAATGTATTTATGTATTTATTTTAATTATGGACATGACATATTACAATGACATTTAAAATAATTGTAGTCTTGTCACACAAATGCAACGGAGCAGGAATAAGAACGACAATCAGTCAAATGATTAAAAAAATCCAATGAAGCTGTAATCCAAATGTCATTTAAAGGGATCATCTCTCAATGTTATCACTGCGTTTTGTTTGGTCCGGTCCGAGTGATAGGTAGCTTGTCATGTGTAATTGTCAGCAGCGTTTCTTATTTAAATCGCCCGATGACAGGCTGTAGCTGCGGTTGCCCGGTAGACTTCCTCATTATGATGATAATTAGATGTTTGGTAATTACCAAGCAGATGTTTCACTGTTTCAAACCCTGGCATTTCCCTATCTATCCTCCTCCACTTGGCCTTCCCCTCTTCACTCGCTCTCCAAACTCGCTTTCATTCAAAAAAAACCACATTGTCGCATTTCGAGGAGGGAAGAGGAATTGTGTATAACCTACCCCTAAAAAACAGACCCAGAAAGTTCCCAGACTACTTGGCAACTGCCGCACAATCTGATCCATTGTTCCGTAAGACTTCCAGCGGACTCAACAAGGCCTAGAGCTTGTTTGTTAGCCCAAGAAAGCCCCCGCTGATCCCATACTGCCCCCACCCCTCACACAGTGTACCGTCTAATATTTCTGACATGTTCGCCCATTGCTCTCTATAGCCGCCTGCCTTTGATCTCATAATGGAGGTCTATAATGTTAGCAGGAGCAGCAGGACTTGGTTATGACCGAGCGAAGATATGCTTTCACAAGTTTGGGAGCCCGCGGTGAAGCAGGAAATGTATTTTTAAAGAGAGAGAGAGAGAGGGAGGTTTCTGTCTTTTTTTAAAACCGGCTTTGTTTGGTTGTAATTGTGCCGAGTTGAAAAATGCATGTACGAGCTTTTTTGGTGTAGGTTAATGGTTATAGTAGCATAGTATAGCATAGCATAGTAGCATGTTTAAAAGTCGCAATGCTTTAAAGCTAGTTTTTGTTTTGTGTTTATTGTCTTCTCATAAAACAAATCACATCACTCTACATAAACATGAAAAAAAAAAAACTAAAATTCCACAGGGCATTAAGAAAACATTATAAAATCACAATAAATATTAAAAACATACATCAAAAATAAAAAAACATGTGGAATTAGAATCATAAATAGCCACAGTGCATTCAAAAGAGTAAAGAAAAAATCTTTTAGTTGTATGCAGCCAAACTGAACTGTTTTAACCTGGATTAAAATGCCAGAGAAGAAGCCTTTCTCACATTTTCAGGAAGACTGTTCCAGATTTTAGCTGCATGTGACTGAAACGCTGCCACCCCATGTTTAGTTTGTCTTAACTGGGACCTACAATATTTATACTTATACTCCAGTGCGACATCTATGATTTATTTTATTATGCATTTTCCGCTGGTGCGACTTCTACTCCGGAGCGATTTATAATCCCAAAAAATATGGTAATCTAAATGTATTTTAGGAGCTACTAAAAACAGTCTCGCTGGCCGGATTTGGCCCACGCGCCTGAGTTTGACATGCCTGTTTTGAGCTCAATTGTAATCTTTTCAAATGTACTATATATGTAACAAAAAGCTGGTGTCATGTATAATCACTATCTAGCCGAACAAAGCATGTGATGTCTTCTTTAATCTTTGTCGTTACATTTTCTGTGATGTGTAATTCCTTTCCAAAGATTCTCAAGGCCCGGGATAAATTTAGAAGCTTACACGTCCCTCGCTCTTCTTTCAGACGCTGACAAGTCGCTCCACGTTTAGAAAATACGACCTCCCCTTTAACTGTAATAGTATGTGTGAAATATTTTGGATTTTCGACTTCGGCAGACCTCGGCTTATTAATTTCACATGCGAACAGCGAAACATATGGCACCAGCTAAATCGCCTTGCACCTTGTCGTAAATCTACCGCGCCGTGAAAGACTTGGGTTTTATGATTTTCACACAGGCGCATTTTTATTATATATGAAGCTATGATTAAATCTTAATAAGAGTGGATTAGCTTCATAAAGTAGATTGTAATCATGTTGTTAAAGGTGCGTGGTGCAAATGGAACAAGGGTTGAATGTCCCTGGATCAAAATGACACACCTTGAAATTAAACTTTCTGGAACCTTTTATTAGGCTCCATGTAATATTTCCAACTTTCACTTTTGAATGTTACTTATGTTCAGAGGAGGCCAAAGATTTTAACTCATGTCACATTTGTTTTTGCGCTCATTTAAAGCTGGGGTACCTAACTAAATGTCACTCAAAAAGTTAAATCTTGGTAAGGTTTATTTACTAATAATAACATAAATTATTATTGTTATTTTCAAGTTTTTGTTCCCTGTAGTTTGTCATTTAAGAATATCTTACTAGTTTTAAGACACTTCATAATATTATAAAGAAAAAGGTTAGAGCAGTGAGTTTTTTAGCTTGTTTAAAGTATTTTCTTCTTATTTCCAGACAAATGTTCTTGTTTAGACAAAATAAGTTTGTTATGCTAAATTTTAAGAAAAAATTTCTCAAAATTTTTTCCGAAATAAGTAAATAATACTCAATGAAATAAAATCATTTGGGGCTAGAATTATTTTCTTTTTTTTAGAAATCTTAAGTAAGTAATCTTCATTTATATACCACCTTTCATTGTACGTGTTTTTAATGGGAGGGGAAACCAGAGTACCCAGAGGAAACCTACGCAGACACAGGGAGAGCATGCAAACTCCACTCAGAAAGGCCCTGTTCCGACCGGGATTTGAACCCAGGGCCTTCTTGCTGAGAGGCGAGAGTGCTATCCACTCAGCCACCGTGCCGCCTAAGTCGTATTTTCTGATTATATTGGCAGAAATAAGCAGTATTTAACTTATTTTCATATATTTTTTCTTAGGACTTTTCCAAATGATTTGATTCTAACTTAAAAGCATACATTTCAAGTATGATTTACTCATTTCTTAAATTTTTTTGGGAAATGCTGTCTTGAAATGTAGCATTTCAAACTTATTTATCTAAACAAGACAAAGTACTGAAAACAAACTTAACCTATATATCTTGCAGACCAATCTAGTATTGCTTCTGTAGTGTCTCATGTTATAATAAGCAAATAAAAAATGTGATCCGTGTGTTTTAATCAATTTAAATTCAAAGTTAATGGCACCTCTCCTACTTATATAAATGATGAAATACATGAAGCCAGACTGTAGTGTACGCTCTGGATCCACTTTAAACCTCATTAGCAGTGTTCAAATTGCCTTCATGTGTTCAATGCTGCTTCCTCTGTGTCTCAAACGGGTTCAAACTTCTTTTAATGTTTTCAAAATTACCCTTTATTAAAGGTTTGTAATTTTGTCTAGAATTTCGCAGCCCGGTCATGCTCAGAACTTTCCCATATTGTAACTATTACTATTACACTAAAGATTGCCGTCGGGGCCAAAGCTGTGGAATCATGGGTGTTATTGGAACAGGACTTGGTATTATCACTAATGGATTTCATAATGTGACAGGAAGTAGCCCTCCGCTCTCTTCCTGAAGTGGCCCCCGACGCCAAATGTAGTGTTATGTGTCAAAGACTCCCAGAAGTTTTTGTACTACAGCCAAAAACGTACTCAGACGGCACGGTGGCTGAGTGGATAGCACTCTCGCTTCTCAGCAAGAAGGTCCTGAGTTCGAATCCCGGTAGGAACAGGGCTTTTCTGAGTGGAGTTTGCATGTTCTCCCTGTGTCTGTTTAGGTTTTCTCCAGGTACTCCGGTTTCCCCTACCACTAAAAACATGTATCCTGCCAAACTGTCATTACTTCACCTCGCCTATCACTTCCCCATTATTAGGTAATCTCAAAATTGACACATGAACACGCTACACACATCCAAACACTATGCACAACCACCTAAGCCCTCAAGAACCAATTTGAATCTGTCTAGCCCCCGGCCCTTCCATGTTGCTCCTCCGTATGTGTGTTATGTCAACACTTTGTTTGTATGTTTGTTTGTTGTTCTTGTTGAATGTTGATGTGTCTGTCTGTTTTGTTGTCTTTAATAAAGGAGACAAAAAACAAAAAAAACATGTACAATAGGTCTGGGATTCGCCTCCTGTACTGGCGACCCCGCTCTCATCTCTGTGTGGAGTGAGAGACAAATTCCCACAATTGTAAACCGCTTTGTAACTCTGGTCTGTGAAAGACAGTATATTAATAAGGATTACTTACTTACTTGTTCTGCCTATATTTCAAACATTCTCCTATATCACTGCAAAAAAAATTATACAATATGTAAGGGATAATGTAAGTACCTTCAGGGCGGATGCAGACGGTTCGCCCTGATCCAAGAGCAGACATGGGGCAAACGGCCGTGTGTGAATCAGAAATACTCCTGAATTGGGGCAGCACCAACTCATTGCGATTACACAGTTGTTATAGCTGTTCTAGAGAGAAAAATCCAAACCGGGGCCAGAATTTGAAATAAAATAACTCTACAATATCCTGTTAGATTAATCCTATATTGTGTACAGAACAGGTGGAATGAGGAAAACACAGCAAAGGAATTATAAATCTATACTGAAATAAAATAAAATGTCTAACTTTAGCATAATAATGAGGCATGTACAAAATACTGTGAATGCTAGTGCAAGAAACATGTAGTTGTATGTTTACATCTGTACATGTTAATAAGTAAAATGTGGACAGATGTGGTTCCATATAGACTAGTATGTTTGGAGAAATCCATGTACAGTGATTTGGACAACTCTCTGTTAAAATACTTAAGTCAAAAGTCATAAAGACTTACCACCTATTGCTTAGTCGAGAAGTGCCAATCACAGCGCAATCATGTCTTTTGAAATTCAGAAAACCACTCCAATCAACACATTCTGTATCACACCTATTTCAACCCAAATGAAATCGACAGAACGTGTACATCAATCTTTTTATTTCAAATCGGCAGTATATTTCTATTAAAGCAGCTGTCATTCACTCTCATAACAAACTGGGAGACAAATATGTTAGAAAAATACCTATACACACACTCAGCTTTGTATTCCATTCAGTTTCTCTTTTTCTCAAAACACACTCTTATTAAATCCAGACCAAATAGAAGGCAAAATAGAAACGTATAAAGCTGCCAAAACTCCATCCATCCATTCTCTTCCGCTTAATCCATTCCTGGGTCGGGGGGGTGGCAGTCAGAGCTGCACCCAGTACACAAAGCACAAACCTGTAGCAATCACTAGTAGGTCTGATTTTAGTTTTTTTAAATGTTTTTTCTTAAATTGAATAGATATTTAATTCAAGAAAAATATATAAGAAGATTTTAGGGAAGTGTGGTGGGCAAGGTTGCTGTATAGAAAGTGTCCTGGATTCAAGAGCTCAGAAATGTGAAATTCTACTCGGCCAATCAGTCCTCAGCTCAAAGTGTCAAACAGTGACTCACAGGGCTCTTTTTCTAAAATACTCATCATGATAAAGATACCATGTTATAACTGTTTCTTTTTTATCCCTGAGTTAGAGATGTTATTGTATAAAAAACGTTTATATTATGGTGATTTTATTGTGTTAAAAACAGCAGATTGTGTCAAACAGGCTGCACTTTTTTTACTATTTCCCTGTGAGCTCTGTTTGTTTGTTCATGTCCTAGTGATTTGTATGTCTGTCAGTTAGAAAAAATTGGAAAACTTTTAAATCCATGATTGCCACCGCCGTGTGACGTCATAATATACTAATTAGATGGGTCAATTTAATCCCTACGCAAACTTTGGGCCATCCTTAATATTTCTCTCATTTAGCCTCTGTCTCTAATCACATTTTAGTTATAGCCTTTTGAAATGGAGGTCCATCCATCCATCCATCCATCCATCCATTTTCTACCCCTTAATCCATTTCTGGGTCAGGGGGGTGGCAGTCAGAGATGCCACCCAAATGGAGGTTTTAAGTAAAAAAACCTCTGGCGTCTAAAGGGTTAATGAGATAAAGACGTCTTAGTGTTGCCTGATTAGTTCGCAGCATTTGCATTTTACAAGAGTTCCTTTGAAACAGCATGTATTTGTGAAAGAATGAAGGAACCCCAGCGTTTAACTTAAAAGAGAGCGCTTGCACTGCAAAAACTGATGGTAATGGTAATAAATGCTTGAATCAAGTGGTTTTTATCTTAATCTGAGCACATTTTGACTTAAAACCAAACTCTCCAATGGGGCATTTAGTCTCATTTCAAAAACTGTTGCTTTATTCCTTAAATCCAAGGCAAACATTTCTTGTATCTTTTTAAAACATGATCATTTGGCTTTGTCCCATCGGCAAATCTTGTTTTAAAGCTGCACTAACTGACTTTGGGATTTTGAAGCAGCAGACTCGCTGGCCTCTCTCTTTCTGCTCCCCTCCCCGCACCCACGAAGCTATCGCCCCCCACACACACACAGTGTTGAGACGGAGCTAGCGTCTCCCAATATGGATAATACATGGATATGGATTTTCACGTGGATGGCGTGACCATAGAACGATAGAACCGGGAAGCGCGGAGGAACGGGACTTTCTTTTGGATGGCTGTCTCGCTGTGTAAGCAGTAACCGGTGACGAAGACGAGAAAGTTTCAGGTTAGCTCCGCCGCTTGTTGTGCTAACTCAGCTGTCTGTGCTAACGGACCTGGAGATTTCTCACGAAAGTGGGGGCTAGTGGTGCGCTGTGATTGATCACAATCTGCGACCCGAAACACATTCTCTTCCTTGTTTCATCAAAACTCAATCGAAAATATAATGTCAGGCCAGCACAAATCTGCGCTACTTTTTCTTCAAAAGGACGTATATCCCAATGCACTACATGGACATGGATAGCATTTTCGTAATTAATACGAAAATAAAGTCAGTTAGTGCAGCTTTAAAGCTCAGTCTGAATGTGCTCAAATTAAGATACATTTGACCCAATTTGAACAACAATGACTCATCCACTTCTGGGAGTCTTTGACACATCATCCCTTTTTGCAGTGTAGTATAAATGTAGAGTTATAAATGTATTTCTCTTCAGGCTGCTCTGTGGCCTTCAGATCGGACCTGTTTATGTAAAAATTGGACCACATGCTGTAAATATTTTCAATGAGCAGAAATGCGCTAGCTGGTGCCGTTTCATGCTTGAAAAACTTCCTGAACTTCATCTTTGGAAGTTTCACAAACCGTATTAGGAGCAGAAATGACCCTAATTCTCATTCCGGCGTTTTTGGCGGCGCTTTCTCCTCCTCTGATCCCTTTAACATGTCAATCACACTCTCTCTGTGACCGGCTGCCATCTTGGACTCGGCCGTGGCTCTCGTTGGGTTCTTTTGGCAGTGACTTGGAGGCTCTGTCCAAATGGCGCGACTGTATTATGACGGATGTGAAACACCACTCCAAATCCCCATTGTTCTGCCCCTCTCCGCGTTACCCAGGCAACAGGCTCCCTCCATCTGGAAACCCTCATCATTTTTAGTCCCTCACACTTCCTGATAATGGGGCTCTACTCACTCGCAACTACAGACCACAGAACAATCAGAATTTTCATTTTATTTTATGTTTTTTGGACAAGTCTCTCCTAATATTTATGATTTCAGTATTGGAAGGTGGGTTAACACTTTACTGGCCTTTTCTGTAATTCCGTGTGAAGACACAGGACTTCTTAAATCATGATAATAATAATACATTTTATCAAAGTGCTACAGATTAAAATACAATGCCACAAACAAACTAACAAAACTAAAAATATCTACAAAATATCTTAAAGAAACACGAAGGGGTAAAAGCTAAAAAAAAAAAAATCACTAGTAGGCCTGATTTTTTTTTTTTTTTTAATACATTTATTTTTCAAATTCAACATATTTAATTCAAGGAAATATATAAGACAGTTTTACGGAAGTTGGGGGGCCAGGGTGCTGTATAGAAAGTGTCCTGGATTCAAGAGCTCAGGTAGAATTTCTACTTTGGCTTTTTACTACTACTACTAAATACATACTTTTTAAGCCTTATGGGTTATAATTGTACATGAATTTCTAGAAGTAATTATATCAACCTCTTTTAACTGAAGCTGGGATACCTAACTTTTATTACCCTCATTAATAATAAATGTTGTTTGTTCCCACTCTAAGTAAACTTATATTTATGTTTTTCTATTGTAAGAAAGAACCCTGTGAGTCACTATTTGGACTGAGAGCTGATTGGCTGAGAGAGGGCGGTATCTCTGATGAAGCTGATCTATAGATGTGACAGAAGCCTGGAAATAAATGGTTTGATTGATTTTATTCATTAGTATTTACAATATTTGCGTTCCTTACTTTATGGAGATACATGTGTACATTGTTATTTTGCCTACTGCGCTTACAGTGTATAACTTGGGTGTCAAAGTCAAGGTTCGAGGGCCAGATGCGTCACTATCTTGGCCCCCGGGATGTTATTTTATTAGTAGTAGAACCGGTGGAGTTAGTTTATTTTTGTCTATGAGCTGCTGACAAATGTTTTCACTTGAAATGACTGACAGATCAGCACAAAAATATTGAAATATATAGTACACTGTGTTAAGTCTTGGCTCAATAGGTTTTATGCTTCATTTGAATATGTTTTAATAAACATTGAACCAGTCCGGCTCTATGTCCCTTATTTTGGCCTCTGATGTATTTGACTTTACCATCCCTGGTATATAGAGTACTGTACCCACAAATGTAAAGATATACTTGAATATCAAATCAAGCACCAGTATTTGCCATAGTTTCACCGTGTGTTTGAATATTCCAAATTTCAATATGTACTGTATATATCAGGTACATATTTTATTGAGTCGACTTATGGACCTGGGTGTTAATGGAGGTATAATCAAATGGGTCAGAGACTTTTTATCTAATCGTCCTCAAAGAGGTACTTGGTTCTGATATCTCAGAAGTGACTTAAATACAGGTGCGCCCCAAGGGACAATTCTGTCTCCTTTGCTTTTTTCTATTTATACTAATGCATTTCAAGTTCATGAGGAATCTTTTAAACTTTTTAAATATGCCGATGATATGGCTCTTGTTGCCTTACTACAGAAAGGGAACACTGTTTTGGAGAGTCTCTATTTGAATCATTTGTCCATGTTACAGCAGTGGTGTGTGGACAGCTTTTTAGAAATCAATGTTTTGAAAACAAAAGAGCTCATTGTGCACATTGATAAAGAGACATTGATAGAAGTGAAGATTCATGGTGCCAATGTTGAGATGGTCGATGACTTTAAATACCTTGGCACATACTGTACATAGATGGGAGACTTGCCTTTTCTACGAACACAGACTTCATTTTTAAGAAATGCTCACAGCGACTGTATCTGCTTCGCAAACTGAATAATTTTGGTGTGAGTCGTTCTATCCTTGAGACGGTCTACAAGAGCCTGGTGGAGAGCATCCTCACCTTTAACATGCTGATGTGGTTTGGCAACCTCAGCATGAAGAACCAAAACAAACTCCAAAGGATCGTGAACCAGAGCTCGAAGATCATTGGGCAGCCACAAAGATCTCTCCAGTGTTTGTTCGAGGAGCGCTTGGGAAAGAAGGCTGAGCTCATCATTAAAGATGCTTCCCATACGCTAAACCCAAAGAACTTCTGCCGTCAGGACGGAGATATCGAGTGATATCAGCTAAGAAAAACATTTTTAAAAACTCCTTTGTGCCCAGAGCAGTGAAAGCGGTAAACACTCTTAAGCTTTGAGCAGTCCTGAGGTTGACTCTTGTCTTTAGGCCGGAGGTGGCCTTGTTGATTTGTTCTTCCAATTGTTCTGTGAATGTAGTGCCACATGATATTTTGCTGGATGTGTGTCTTTTATGTATTTTAATGTGATAACCAAAGGCAATTTTCCACCTTGGTGGACAATAAAGTTTTCTTATTCTTATTCTTATTCATACAATTAATTTCTATTTGTCTTTATCAGCTTGAACTGGATTGGGAAAGAAGTAAAAACGTGTAGACTCCCATACCTACATGCACAGGAAGAAAATGCAAGTTTAAACCCATAAACCCAATTAAATTAATCAAAGCCTACATTTTTATGATAGTGTATATTTATTTTACATTCCTCGATTTTGTGTTTTATCCCTGACCTTAGCCGGACTGACTTACACCAACATATGGTGCACGATAGGTCTCTCTCCCTGTGTTCGCCCACACTGCAAAAAATGATAAAATATGAGATAATTGACTGAATCGAGTGGTTATTATCATAATTTGACTGTTTTAAAACAAGATTTGCAGATGGAACAGAACCATTTATTCTTAATTCAAGAAAGTTAATTTTGCTTTGTCCCATTGGCAAATCTTGTTTTAAGGCTCAGTCAAAATGAGCTCAAATTACCATTTTGCCGAATTTGACTTTATGCTGTGAATGTTGGAAGTTCTCTCTCGGGAACGCAATCATTTTGTTTCCTGCTCCGGTCGCTGGGTAATTGATGAGCTCCCGGTGGCTTCATCATTTTTGACATAACTTTATTGACAAAGACGGATACGCAACGCACCAAAAAGGTGTTTAGTTTCATTTCGGACGTGAGCTGTTTGAGCAAACCCACCCGCTATACGTTAAACATGCGTCCGGTAAATGCATTGGCGATATTCTCCTTGACCTTCACTGTACCACATCTCTAGGGCACTAATTTTTTCCCTTTCTTGTAATTTGTTCCTCTGTCCCCTCTCTTGGTTTTCTCCTCCCTTACATCTTTTATTTCTGCTCTCATAGGCCACACAAGACATCCATACCCAAGTTGCAATCTCTCTTTAGCTTGTGCAACTATTTGTCATCCCCTTTGCTCCGGAGGTTGAATCGAAGGCTTGATTCATTTCGCACCAGCTTCGTGTTTTTTGTTCTTCCACTTTAAACTTCGCCTCACGACTTTCGGTGTCTATGTCTCTGGAATCGCTAATGTAAAGATAAGCCATGATTTTAGCATCCTCTGTGACTCCATAAGAGCAACTTTAGATGGAAAGAGACATTGTACATGGAAGGGACCTTTGCTACTGCTACTGACAGAGGCCCTAGTGGCCTTAGAAGTGTGGGTCAAATGCAGAAGACACATTTACCTCTGGGGACAAATAAATACACCTTGATGTTTTGGAATTTTTTGAAAAATTATGTTCCATGCTCAAGATGTTTCAATAGCGCCCAATATACTACGACGCGTACAGACATCTTTATTTATTGTCTACTGTTTTTAGTCCATTATTTATTCTCAGACTGGTTTTTAACATTGCAATATGTTGCACTGCTTTGAATAGCAGGTCCCCTTTAATTGAGGGGGCTGTATGGGAGTTGTAAAAAACCACTGCTTCTCGTAGATTGTGATCTTACCCCTCAAGATAGAATTGTCCTTTTTGTGTTGACGTTTAAGATTTTGGTCGTTACTGCCGTCAGTTCGAAATTCACTGTTTTTGTCTCCAAATTTTTAAATGAAGATTGGAGTTGGTAATATTGTTAAGCTGTGCTGCTGTTATTATCAAGATTGTACTTCTGAAACAATTGATGGAGATAAAGGAAAGAATACTTATGCCTGGAAGCGTTGGCGTTTTTTCACAATGGTACAAACCAGGATTTAATAAAGGCTTTTTAATATTTTCAAATCTGGTTAGTGCCTCTGTCCTTTCTTGAAGGCAATGTCTGCACCTATTGTATTTCATTTAGAAAATAACACATGTTTTTGATCATACAACCTTGTATTATCATCTATATTAGGTATTTAACAGTCCCTACCCTTGCAATAAGCGTCACCAGTATTATTAGCTGCAGCTTGTCAACAATTGCCTTTTAACATTTAGTGATTTGTTTTACTGATTGTTTGACTTTTCATTGTTTTTGGAGCCTTATGGTCCCTATTATTCTCCATTCCATCCTCATTCTCTGATATCAAAATTCTGTTGTTTTGACGTGTCGATAAAACAGATTAATACCCTGCATATGCCGCAGTAATGTGTTTGGTTTGCCTCAGTGAAAAGAATCGTCCCTGGAGTTCTTATGACTTTAACTTTGTTCCATCTTTCTAATGCAAGACTTCATTAGGAGCCTTTAATCACACAATGAGGCAATGAAAGACTAAGTGAGAAATAATGAAGCAGCAGAAATGTTCCATCTTCTGTCAAAGTAAACTTGAGAAGGAACCATAGACTGTAGACATTAAGGACGCCTATCTCAGTCTTTGAAACTAATGTGCCACCACTTTTGCCTTCTGTGGGCTTTTTCAAAATGGCCACGGGGCAGGAAAGTATGAAACGCACATTTGCGCATGTGTTAGCTGTATTTTTGACAAGTGCATTCAAAAGTCCACAGCGGCTAAACTAGACTGGTATTAAAGTGAAAGAATCTAAAGAGACAGTATGTAGCATGCATACGGGGTCTAATAAATCCATTACAATTATAATCCATCTGTTGTTGCCGTTTGTTCAATCTTCCAGCCCTTTTACATATTTAGCACTTTAACCCAGAATACTGATGCTGGGGTTTAGCTAGAAATTATACAAACTATGTATTGCATTTGAATAGATACTTTTGTATCGATTTTTATTTAAATACATTTATTGGTACTATTGTTGGTGTTTTATATACAATAAAAAATACAGCTAAAAGTTACTTAAAAAATGGCAACCCAACTGAGACTCATTCTGCTCTGTGATATCTGCTATGAAATCACATACATAAATATTGGTCCACTGTATTCCTAACTAAGAATAACTGTATTTTAACTTTTGTTCAGAAAAGGACAGATTTGATACTTGTTCTATTCTCTGGGAACATGTGTAAAATATTCCAAATATCATATGTTTTCATTTATTTTCCTTACAATTATAAAGGATTGTCCCTGAATAGAATATCGACCTATATTTATATCATATTGAATTCTCTACGTATTAAAAAATAAGTTTTTCTTCTGAGCCTATAGCTTCCCAGTTGCAGCAATCTTGTTTTTTTGTTTCTAGAAATATCGACTTTTACTTTCTGGAGTTTGCTGACATAAAATGACCTAATTGCTTCTTGTCACAAACTGTTATTTTTCTGAAGTGTCAACAAAAACAAACTTGTAACACCCTGTCGCTTTTCAAAGATCCTTTATTGTTTCTTGGAGACTTCTGGCTTCATGCTGTGGTCGTAGCTTCAGCTGTCGGACTGTAAAACACCAATTACTTTAGTTACAAATGACTTTAAATTATCCATATTTCTCACATGAGCAATTGTTTTTTATAGTTACTGAAATATTGCTTTTTATAATAAGGTAATGGTGTTTCCTTAAAAAAATTAAAAATACAATAAAGCAACAGTTCTTGAAATGATGTAATGAAATTAAGGTAAAAATACTTGATTTAAGCAATTATGACCTCATATCTTATCATTTTGTCGTTTCATCCTTTTATCCTTCATTTTAACCCACACGTTTCCAAAGTTACCTGAACTTCATCTATTATTAAAAACACCATACATCAACATCAACTGATTGTCTGTTTTTTGTTTATATTTTGTTAAAAAAATATATATATACAGCTAAAATCCGCTAAAAGTTACTTAAGAAACTGGCAACCCAAACGAGACTCTTTCTGCGCTCTGATTGGATAATATTCTATAAAATATCCATAAATATTACATCCACTGTATTTTTTAATTAGAAATAACTCTTATTAACAAATTTGATACATGTTCTTTTATCTGGGGACACGTATAAAAAAAACGCAAAATGAAAATATGACCAATATCATATGTGTTCATGTATTTGTATTTGTAGAGGCCTTTACAATGGAACATGAGCTAATTGCCTGTTTGCCAAAGTAAGACAAAAAAGACAAACACACTTCTAACGCTCCTTCTAATGTGTATTTTGGTATTTGCGGCAGACGCGGGCGACACACGTAGCTGTTAGCCTGGTTAACTGGTCACATATTGTGGTTATGGTGTTGGTTCAGCTGTCATGGGTTCGTTTGTGTGTGTGTTGGAGTTAAAAAGGCTCCTAAAGCTCTCGACCCTTTGACTCTTAATCAGTTCCCACTAGACGCTTAAAAGGAGGTCAAATGGCACGACCGGGAATGATCAGGCCGGATTAGGTGCATACCAAGCTCCATAGACACAACATGAAGACACTTAGGCAACATTTGATCCAAACTCTGGGTCTTGTGTCTTCAATTTTTAGGGGACAATGAGTTTCTGAATTGCTAAGGTTTCAGTCACATGTCCCCGGTTAGAGACGCCATTTTGAAGGACCATTCAAAAAGATCGGATTTCTACACTGGGAAAAAACCCTTGAAAAAAAAAAGAAGAAAAACATATTTAACAAGTTACATATTGCTTAAAGTAAGAAAAATGATCTGTCAATAGAACTGGAAAATATGACACGACAACATTTCTGATTTGATTCTAGTATAAAAGCGGGTTAAAAAATAACAGGTACAAATTGGGTAGATGCAGAAACACAGGGAAGAAAGTTATCTGACACATACTGCAGATCTATACTTTAAAAATAATAGTTACATAATTACATTGTATTTAGGCTGGTGCTATGTGTACGGGTGGCATCCCTGGCCACCCCCCCAACCCAGAAATGGATAAAAGGGAAGAAGATGGGTGGATGGATGAACATTGTATAGTACTTGTTACTACTACTACTAGTACTACTACTAACTTGTCACTTCTTAACATGATTATTTGACTTTATTAGTAATCACTATTGCAGCTCATCTATATGCTATGTTCCCAGTCTTATTGTGTGTATGTGGACAAAGACAAATCGAAGTTTTGTGGGTAGAAGAGTTTTAATTAACAGATGCTATTTTCCATTATACTTTCCATATAATTGCTCAAGTGTTGCTACAGTTACTTAAACCTAAATGAAAATGTCTGCTGCAAACATATGGCATTGAAAATTCTGAGAACAATATTTATCAAATTAAAATGTTGATATATTTTTGCTTGGGTGAAAAAATGTGCTTTAAGATTGAACATATTTGAAGACATTGATTCAACAAAATGGATCGATGTATTTTCCAGTAGATTGGTCTGACACATAGTAATGTAGCTTTTTAATTATTTGTAGTGGATATAGATTTGTAAAAAGTCACATTATTGTGAGCAAGACCAATCTACAAGAAAATGAACCAAAGAACACAGACTGAAACTGTAAGGACTTGTTTTACATTGTATTGTTTTGGGGCCCCGCCTATAAGCTAATGCAGCTTCCTGGGAGTTCCCTTTTACAAAACATCAACAACACATTACGAATACAATATGTATAACTTGTATGACTATTACGTTTGGTAAATAAAAGATTGAATTTGATATTGAATAATAAGCAGGAAAAGGCCCAAGGCACTGACTCAAAGAAAACATCCTTTATTATTGTGGGGACATAGCAACGCCTGTCGACCTCTCTCTGGTCTTCATTCAGGCAAGTACCCAGGTGGTCACAGGGGGTAATGATGACAATAGCAAATCACATGACTGATGTCAAAATTCAAGTACAATCTTAAAGGAACACTGTGTAGTTTTACTCCCATCTGGCATTGAGATCATATATTGCGGTCCTGGGTACTACGGAAGCCTTCCTTGGACAATGTCGTCTTTGATAGTTGTCCCCAAATCTCAGTCATTGTCCGGATCTTTCCATAAGTCTCGGTCACTTGACACAGTCGAGTGGAGGCGAGATGTAAACAAGACCACGTTCTGAAGCGGCAAGATAACAGAACATTCACTCATGCTGCTGATAAACGTTTTGTGGCGATTGTATCGTGGGATTCTGTTTTTATTTGAGGCTTTGTCCCTGAATAAGTTTAGTTGAAACTTGTGACAGTAGTTGGACTCAGAGCGAGTCAGAACATCCTGAGACACATTTTTCTGTCTGAAAAAGCTGATCTAAAGATGAGCTTTGGCCAAAAAAATATATGCATGCGGAAACTAGTGATCAAACCGTTTTGAGAGCAAGGAACTAGTGACTGTACTACATAGTTCTACTGTAAAATAGGTACCGCAGCTTTAAACTAACCCACCCTAAAGTTGAGACTCAATATTCACGCTTCCAAAAAGTCTTGGCTTTTAACCACAATCAGCGTATTTTATAGAATGTGATTAACTTCTCCTTTCTCTTTGACTTTGGCTGGATCTGACATGTTATCTGTGGCCATCTTTATTATAGTTTAACATGGGGCCCGATGGAGCAAAGAGACAAGAAAGCCCATTAGCACAAATTAGCAACAATCAAGATTAAACAGGATTAGCATCAAGTTGGTCCAAATTGATGTTGTGCAGAAAAAAAAAGTGTAATTAATGTAAGACTTTTTAAGAGCGAGGATAAGATTAAATGAGGCTTTTGTGCAAAAATTGATGATAGATGTTTTATTCAAAGAAGTACTTACCTTTGAGAGCATGGAGCTGCTTATCACAGCAAGTCACATTTGAAAAGTCTCAAACCAACTGGTTCTGTACCTTTAACCTTGTTTTATTTCTGTACTTTTCTAAATAATAATGGATATTTTTTGGACACGTTTCCCATGTCATAATTCATTGGCGCAGCGGTTAGCACATGTGCCTGGGTTCGATTCCACCCTCAGGCCTGTCTGTGTGGACTTGGATCTGTGTAGGTTTCCTCCAGGTTTTCCGGTTTCCCCTACCACTAAATACTTGAACAATATGTCTGGCATGTGCCTCCTGTAGGCGACCTCACTCTCACGTCAGTAATAGACAAATGGCCTCAAAAATAAAATAATTGTAAAGTGGTCTGTGAAAGACGCTATGTAAATAAAGTTTACTTACTTACTCAATTAATTCACTCCATACACCATGATGATATTCTACTAATGTAGCCACAGCTGCCCTGGGTCTTACCTACGGATTTGAATCTATCTCATCTATGTACTAACTGCACCAGCTACATTTTAAAAGAAAGTAACTGTTGTCCACATATAGGCTGAATCTAAGTCTGACTCTCTGCTTCAATATAATATTTCATGTTGCAATGTTTATGTTAACACTTTATGCACTCTGGGAAATCCAGTTGTTTTGACAATAAACATGCGTCCTATAACTACTAAGTCTTGAGTCAAAATAAGTCTATCTGCACTGTTCACATAAACTTACTGGTAAATTTATGGTCGTGGCTTATAGTCCAGCAACTACAGTCGTATGTGTGAAAATTTGGGTATCCCATTTTAAAATATATTATTCTAAAACCTCGAACACCTTAATTCCTGAATGCAAACCAAGCCAAGATCATTCAATTGATGTTTTGTCAAATACCGCAAATAATGATTTTGACGGTTTGAATTATTGCTGTTTTTTACTCCGCTATTGGGTGATTTTATACATATTTGGGCTTCCCTGACAAAAAATGTACTTGCAATCAAATATAAATAATGATTTCCCCAACCTACAAGCACTTACCACACAATATGTTGAATTTTACATTAACCAACACACTGAATCTTTTACATCTTAGTCATTCTTATTCTCCGTGAGCTCGGTGTCAGTCTGGGTTAAGAGCTGTGTAAGAGATCCAAAAGGTTTTTTCTCCACCGGGAAAAAAACGTTGACAAATAAAGCTGCTGAAATCCCTTGTTTTATGCCCTGTTTACTGATGTGGAGTTGGCGCAACGTGCTTAAGATGTAATTACCCGAGGCTTGAGGAGGTTCAGAAGGAGAGGGCAGCCCACAGAAGGATACCGCGTTCTGATATGTATGCGTCAAAAGGAGGCCGAGGACTCCAGGGGGAGCCAGGTGAAGGTAAAGATGCCACAAACAAACGGCACCAAGGACGTGGAGACAGGGGCCGCATATGAGAACACAGAATAGTAATCAATGACAGAAATGTGAATTGTGGCCAACGGAAAGGTCCTGAAAGTTTATATCAAAGGTTCACAACTTTTCAAAATAACCGTGCTACCAGCGAGAGACCCCACAATTATTTTATGAAGAGAAACTTAGAAACTTAAAGGTATGTAGGAAGATTTTCTACTTCCAGGGGGTTTAGCAAGACTACTGGTCCTCCCAGTTGTCAATCATTCTGCTGATTCATGCTCGTCAAATAAGACCAGACAGTTTTTTCACAAAGTGGAGAGGGCGGTTCTTTCCTAAAATTTGGTAAAATCTTACTCTTTCTTTTTTAATTAGCTTTTGTTGGCACAGTGATTAGCTTTCTCGCCTCTGAGGTCCTTTGTTTGAATCCTTGTCAAAACAGGCTCTTTCTGAGTTGCTTGGTTGAGTATGTTATCCCTGTGTCTGCGTAAGTTTCCTCCAGGTGCTCCGGTTTTCCCTACCACAAAAAACAAATTCCTCCATCTCTCGTCTGGACCAAGCTGAGAGAGCTTATCTGGAAAGGCATCCTGCAATGCCCCAGTGACTTTGCAGGATGGGTCAAAGGCAGAAGACAAATTGCCGTCCATGGATAAAAAATTAAAAAAAGTCCAATTTCTGACTGAAGTTGCAGATTGGTCCCTTTGTCAGTAATGGTCTCTGGTCTCGCTTTGGTCAGAAATCTCAGAGCTAATTGTATGAACTAATCCTTATTCTGCTAAATTGTTGATTGTTGAGTATTTTATTATCCAGGATGTGCATAGGTAGTAATTTTTAGTTTGTTTATGTGGGGCTGCTGTGTTCTTATTCTGTACTATATTTTATGATTGAGTGTATTGCACAATAAAAACAAGAAAAGGGACCTAGACTTATGGTTACATGTCTGCTGTGTTACTAACTAGTTTTTCAGATGTACAGTATTTTGAATCGTGTGTTGGCTGGGATGGAGCTCCAGTCTCTGGCAACTCTGTCTTTTTGTGAATGACCTGACTTCCCATACATTTTACCTACTTCTGTTATTGACATCCCGGACTTTCAAATACCGCATTTCAAAACGACCACCTTAACACATGCTCCCTTTCTTTAGTTTGAATCAATTGGTTGTGGCCTCTTTATCACTGTAAACTTGGCCTGTGTGCGTGTCAATCCATTTGTTACATTGTGGTAGCAGCTTTAAAACTATTTGCCGACTTTCTCCGCTTCCTGACGTGGTTCCAGGAGACGCGCAACATGATGTATGGGAGTGTGTGCGGCCTCTGCTCCGACAGCTGTACACGAAACTGATCAGAAGCAGGTGCAAGCGACCTCCAAATCCTCCTCAAATCTCCCCAATACCACTGGATTTAAACACGCCACATTACTCTCCATAATTGTCAGACAGAGAGAGGACAATTATCTCTCCTCCCTGTTCCTCTAATGCACAAAGAAGTTATCAAATGGGAGTTAAAAGTGCACCGGCTAAAAATGACTTCTCGCTTTTATCTTACTTCCTGTATTACATTTTTATTCTGTTAATTAAAAACTTGTGATAGACAGTGGAGGTTAAGTTGGTGGGATCTAGACAAAGGACATATGAGGCTAAAGTGAAATTTCACAGCTTTCACACCATGCTATAGTTGTTTATCCTTGTCATTTTCACACTGTGTTTAATGATAAATAGTAATGCATCAGTTGGCAGAGTTTGGAGTCTCTGATGCTGTGATTTTACCAGCTGTTAAAAAATCTTGGCGAGAATCCTGGTTGTGTATGAACTGTAGCGCTGGTTGTATATAGTGTTTTTGATGAAATCAAATGCTGGAAAAATGGCTAATAATAATAAGAGCTCTGGTGTGTGCTCTCTTCTCTGTCTGCTGCACACTGCAGGGAGGGGGGTTCTTGCGCAGTTTCTCCAATGTGGTTTTACTGGAAATGGCAAATTGATTCTTGATTCTTGAATCGCTTGAATTGAGTAGATTCCGAAATTTGCCAATGGGACAAAGCCCTTAAGTTTCATTTCAAGAACTGTTGCTTTATTTTCTCATTCCAAGGGAGATATTTCTTGTATATTTTTAAAACAATCATCATTTGCTTTGTCCCATTGGCAAATCTTGTTTTAATGCTCCGTCAGGAATGTTCTCAAATTAAGATGGGTTTTTCCAAATTTGAGTAATTCATGACTAATTTGTATTCATTCACTCTGTGGTGGAAAACGACTACTGTGGCCACAGCTGCCCTGGGGCCACAGTAGCAAGGCAACCATTCTGCTCCGCCCACTACCAACCATCCACACACAACAAACTTACACTGGACAATGTGGGTAAAGTGTCTTACCTAAGAACATAACAACACTTTGGCACATCACAGACGCAGCCCCCCCCCCCCCCCCCCCCCCACTGTGGCACCTGGTGTTCCCAGAAGTCTCCCATCACAGTACTAACCAGGCCCTGCCCTGCTTAGCTTATGAGATCCTTTTTTTGCATTGCTTTTCTCCTCAAGTTAAGGTTATTGTGCGCACTATAGTTGAGTGTCATTGTTCTTGCTTGAGGCCATGGATTTATATGTCAGCTTTAACCCTATATGCCCGCGTGCATCGGCGCCGATGCACGCGCACATGTTTTACAAATGATCAATTTACTCACGAACGGTAAAACGTAGCAACTTACTTTTTTTTCCTCTGTAAAGTACGTATTCAGGGCTTTCCGAAACTAGTTTTGATTTGTCTGTGCGATGCACGGAGGATAAACTACGTTTTTCTGAATGTCTGTGTCCAAAGCGTGACCCGTGAGGTACAAACAGCTGTGAGATACAAACACACGGGGACTGCCAAAGATCGTCAGAGAGTGAGATGTCTCACTCCTCTGCGTTTACTTGTTCTCCCACAGTTGAAACTACAGCTGCGATTGCAATAACCGGCTGAAGAGTGCGCATTATTGATAAAGACGATAATAAATACAGTAAAATGACATTATGTGTATATGATGTATATAAATATATGTATTATATAAATAATTGATGTTTTTTTTTTTGGCTCAGTTTCTTATGTTTTACGTTTTTTACAGCTGTGCTACAGAAGCAACCCCAGCATTATAGACAAACTGCTTCAGGAAGGGCATCAGGAGTACAGAGTTTTTTGCTTTTATAGTGGAATTTTGTAAAAAGTATAATAGTTAGAGATTCAATTTTTTTCCCCATTATCCCCAAGACCATAAATAACATTTCTATGCAGTGTAAAAAGTTGTTTATAGCATTTCATTGTGTTTTTTCAATACATTTTTGTTAAATTGATTTTCCGTTTGATTTTTTTCTTTGTGTTCATGATTCCATAATTTTTATATAATTCATATGACAGCTTTACAATATGAATATTCTAAAACCCCAGGTTGTACTGAAAAAAACAAAGTATACTGCTTGACTCTGCATCAAAAGATGACTGTTTTATGAACAATTATACACAAAGAAAACCAGGCAAGGAAAGTTCCCCAAAATGACCCATGTGCGTAGAGGGTTAAAGAGAACATGTGTATTTATCTTTGAATCAGCTGTTAGATTTGAGTAGAGCTTTTATTTTGTTACTTGAGGACATGCAGTTTTCCCCAATACCAGAAATTAACATATTTGTCACATTAAATTTGCCTATGTTGTGACTTTATTTCCTCAGTTAGACTAAACTAGAAAACTCCTCTCTTCTCCAGCCGTGCGCCAATTTACCTCCTCCGGCGCTTCTTGGCATTTCGGGAACAAGGTTTAGATTCCAGCGGATTTTGGATGAACTGTATTTACACAGCAAAGTCTCTCTTGTTTTCTGCTCTTTAGGTTTCAGACAGCTGCTGGTGTGCGTACGATTGTGTGTGTGCGTGTGTGTGTGTGTGTGTGTTTTGGGGGAGGGAGGGGCGGTGTAATGGCTTCCTCTCCCTCATTAGCCCTGATCTCCAGCTGCTGCGTGGAGCTCACTGGTTCCTGGGACAGAATTCCAAACTCGTTCCGGAATTTACACAGGATTCTCCAGAGATTCCGACTGGATTTCCACTTTATTTCCAAACAAGCTGCTTTTCCCTCCTCGAAGTTAATGATTATTTTGATTACGGAGTCCTGACTGGCATCATGAGCCGGCCCTTCCATTGAAATGTTGGCTAAATACAGGCTAACCTATGTTTATCGGCGGAAACGGTGGTTGGATTGTTGTGGTCCAATGGATGGGCAAATGATTGTTATGGGCACCTGTCGAGGGGTTTTTGAAATATTGGATCTTTCTGTTTTAGATTTTGATCTTTGAAGTGGTGGGTAGCTTCGAGGCCCGGAAGTAAGATACACGGGAGATTTCTACATTGGCCTCCCCCCTTGCCCTAAACATTGTCTGCCTCTTTCTCTTTCAGTATATTGTCTGTCCCCCCTTCCCTCACCGATCACCTAAAACCAAGCCCCGGTGATCCAAGATGGTGCCCTATTCAAATCAATGGCTTGTGCTCAGTAGTTCATGGGACTTACATGGGAACCGAAAGATTAGCGGAACTCGTTCATATTGGGGCATTGTCTGGGCTCTGAGCTCCCATGATGCTTTGCGCCAAATACACGTGTGTCTGTCGCTCTCATGCATGTGCACAGAGGGCTAGTGTTCTGACCATACGAGCTGCTGATCAGAGTGGAGCTAGAGCAGGAGACAATCGAGGTGAGTTTGTTGTATTAAAGTGTAGATTTATTTAAAACCGAAAGCTTTAACAAGAAAATAAACGTAAGGACACTCAAATCCCACAGAATCCTCCACTATGAAATCTGTAGGTTCTCGGTCAAAAAGATCCAGCATGTTTTCCGCACATAATGTGTCTCTCCAAACAAAGTCCGTGTGAAATGTATGTTTTGCTTTCTGCTGTAACTATTTGCCACATGGCACTTGAAATATGGTGCCGTGTGTATACTTTCTTCTGTCTGGTGCTCTAAGTTAGGGTTAGGAAATAAATCTTCAATGTTCAATCCTTGAAAAAAATGGGTTTTCTAAGAGGTACAATCACTTAAAAAGCTTTTTCTGAACCCCAATGATTTGTTTTTATTATAAGCCTTTACCCAAAGTCCCTGAGATGCCACAAAGAGGTAAACTTCAGTTCCAAAGTCGATACAGTGACTCCAAAGGTTTTGAATCTCTTATAACACTTTTGAGGGAAGGTTGAGGTAAAATATCACACAAGCTGTGAAACATCTTTGTAACATCTTTGGATATTTTATAACACTTTGAAGCAACTGTTGTTAAAGCTGAGTTCATCATAGCACATGCTGGAGCTCAGGTACTTTGCCACATGTTTTGGTTTATCTCAAGGCCGAAGCCACTGGCATCGTGGCAAATACTGATTGGACGGTCTATACTATAGATTAGTATTGGAACCGGCCGCACAGAGTTTTAAGAAATTGTGATAATTTATTTTATTTTCAGGGCGAGTGTTTTCTCTTTTAAGGAAGTTTTTTTTTGTGTGAGCTGTTGAAAATCTTGAAATGACTGACAGAGCCATAACAAAATTTGATTATTCATTTATTTAATTCATAATCATTCAAATACGGACCGCTGTATTCAACAGTTTATATGCTTCACTTTAATACGTATGTTTTAATAATTATTGAACCAGTCCGTTCCTCGGCTTGTAGCAAATGTGTTTTTTTGATGTATTTTGACTTTGACGTCCCTGCTCTATGCCAGAATATCACTTGCATTCTGTAACATCTTGGGTCGTGTCTCGTCTCTAGCATCGATAATAAAACATGTCTTCTGTCTGCGACTTTAGATTTTTGTCTCATTGACACGGCAATCCACCAAATGATTGAGGGATCCATTAACTGTGAGATCTAAAACTTCAAATCCCAGCATGCCTTGTAGTCCTGCAATCACATGAGGCTTTGGATTAGTTAAGCTTAACTTTTGACCACATACTGTATATTTTTTTACTGGCAAATGTAAGTAAGGCGTGTGTGCATCCATAAAATCACAAAGCTTGTTAAATATCTAATTCAGAGACTATTTATTGATTTCACTTTTTTGGTTAAACTACAGAAATAAATGTACTTTTCAAATAAATTCTAATTTTCCGAGTTTCACTTGTATTCAATGTATGATATTTTTTGCACTAGGAATTGTGTTTTGCTTTAGCATAGCTTCTTCGTCTAGCTGGTGGGTAAGAAGTTGGTCGTTCAGTCAACTTATAGCTAACGTTAAAGCCTAGAACAGCCTGAATCCAGCCAAAACAGCTATTCAATCTGAGTTATCTCCCCCTGATGAGTCTGGGTAACTCAAGTGGCCCTCTTTCTATCATATTTGGACATCCCCGTGCTCCATATCATATGTTTTACATGTTTAGTTGAATTACAGAAAACTTTTTAACAATATTGTAATTTTCACCTGTCGTCCCACACTGCCTTTATAGTAAACCACCCAACTCGCATTGTTTCTTGTATTAATAATTTTTTTTCCGGACAAAGTTTTCTGCTCTTTTTGTTTCAGATTTTTTTTTAAACCCAATGACGAAGCATAATTATCTCAGAACTTGTCCAAACTCTCTGTCTCCTAACACAGATGCCTCCAGCTCTATCTTGTGACCACATAATTGCCTCCTCTCTCTGTATCAGTTCTTATCTCAGCCCTTGTCTCTGGACTTAACACTGGGGCTTTTTCCCTTTGTGTAATCTGGCTGCCGTCATGGCCTCTTCACCTCCTTCTTGGCCTTATCTGCATACGGCTGCAGCTCAGGGGGACGGGGGGGACGGGGACGGGGGGGAGACAGGGGGAGCGAGGAGTGACAGCAATGGCTGACCGGAGGAGGAGCGGGGCCGGACACACGGACAGGAGAGAGGGCAGCTGGTCCTGGGGCTCTCAGTCTAAGCACAGAAGCACAAGACACACACACACTCTCTCACACACACTCACACAAAGCACAAAATGATAAAACATGAGGTAAAAATTGCATGGTTTTATTGTATTTGAGTACATTCTGACTCTTAAATTTCTTATATCTTTTAAAAACACGATAATTTTTCTTCCAAGTCAAAATTTGCCAACACAGATCAGAGAATCCAACGGTTCAAACACAGAAAATCCATAAGGGGCAGAATGATGTCCATAAATGTTAATAAAATCCTGAATCCTGAATCCATACTGGATCATCACCTTAGACGCTCTTACTAAGATAAGTTATGCTAATGCTAAAAACAGGTTAAAACCTTGTAGTAAGAGATTATATAGATTTCAATACTTCCTCATTTAAATTTGTAACATAGGTAAACCCAGAGTAATTCTCAAATAAAAATACACTTTTTACAAATTTGAGCAATTTTTTACCTATTTTTCATTGCTTTTTTCAGTGTACACGTTTAGAGCAGTGGAAATTAGCCCAGCAGCTGTCTAGACATGGGTCTGTTTCCACTGCAGATGGAGATGATTGAAGATATTTAAAAGTCCTATATTGTGTATGGCAAGTGTGAGCTGCCAATGTGGAGTAAGCATCATTCTCAGACTTTCTCATAGTTGTACATTAAGTGGAGCAGCAGCAACCTCAGTTTAATTCCCAGTTTTTTCCAGACAGAACAGAAGAAGACACATGTACTCTTGACTTATTAATGACGCAGATGCTAAAGCTAATCGATAGTGGTAGCAATGTGGGTCGGAACAAAAAGACAATTACACAAGATTCAATCATTTATTTGCCATTTGCAGTAAAACCACATTGGAAAAACTGTGCAAGACTACCCCAGTGTGCAGCAGACAGCGAAGACAGCACACACCAGCTCTGCAGCTACAAATACATGACGGAAAAATAGCCATAATCGTCATTCTTTCTTGCTAACAGCACTTTACTTACTCATTAATAGCAGGAGAAGAAGCTAACAATGCTAACATGGATGGCGTATGGAGCTTCAGTATGTACGTGAGAAGGCTTATGAGCGTTAGAATAGTTAGAATACTATTAAGTGATTCAAATTGAGTTTATTTACAGTTTGCAGTGAAATCACATTGGAATAACTGCAAGACTACCCCCAGTGTGAACGCCATTTTGATCCTATCTCATTTTTTACGTCCGCTCTCCCTGTGACACTATTCTGTGCTTAGATTGTCGTGGAGCCAGGAGACATTCCAAACATGAGGGGCATGCAGTGACCACCCAAACAGACACCAGCTCTGCCCAGTGTGTGTCTGTGTGTGTATAACTGCCCAGTGCAGCCTGTCTGTCTGCCACATGGACTCTTCCTATAGGGCATCAGACTTAAAGAGGCAATACCACACTTTACTGACTTAAAATAGTCAAAAACAGAACTAGTGCTTATAGCTCAAGCTCAGTTTTAACTTTGTATACTGTTTAGAATTAGTATATGGACTTTGTTGATGGTAATATAAACTAGAAAAGAACTAGCAGATCTATGTGAAGAGATAGAGATTTAGTTCCTGAATTATAATTCTTGATCTGGATCACTGGAAAAATATAATAATTTAGTTTTCATGCCCATCGCAAGGTTTACTGATAACATTGAAAAAAAAATGTTTTGAGTTTTCTTGCTCACTAACAAACACCCACTGTAGGAGGCAATAATCCGGAAAAAGTACCTCTCTCTCTTGTGGAATTGAGTCAAATTAAATGTTAAAAAAATGAATTAAATTATTGCATGTGGACAAGAGACCCAAACACCCATAATATTATATTTAGCCTGTTTAAAAACCTGACAAATTAATAAAAGCTTGTCCTTTTTGACCATATCTAACATCTCCAAAAGGCCGTACCTTTAAAATTAAAGTTATTCCAGAGTTTGTCCATCAACACCAAACACACAGACACAACGTCCTGCAAGTTGTCACTCTCTTCAAAATCTAAATATCACCTTACAATAAATAGTTATGGTCCTAAGGCAATGCACAAGTTATAAACCGTATAGTTTCACAAAAGTTTTATGTGTTTAACTTTTTGCTGACGGTTGTCTTCGCGACTGCTGTAATGTCGCTGCTTCAAGCTTTATGGAAATTCAACTGCGTTTATTTACTCGTTTCAAAATACACAGTGGTCCATCTATTGAGTCTGGTATCAGCATGGGCACTTGTGGGTTCGATTCCACCTCCAGGATATTTCTGAGTGGGGTTTGCACGTTCTTCCCGTGTCTGCTTAGGTTTTTTCCGGGTGCTCTGTTTTCCCCTACCACTAAAAACATTCAGTATACAGTAGATGAGGGTTGAATGAGTGTGTGTATGCTAGCTACACAGCTATAATCCTGTGTATTTACAATTATTTTATTATTTTAAGTAAATAAATGAGAACTCAACCAAGATTGGACCACGTATGTTTGTATCTTGGACCTGTCCCTAGTTTACAATACTCAGCTGAACTTTTGTTTAATTTTTTATATATAGCCCGACATCACAACAGCAGTTCTCTCTGAGGACTTCACAAAACCGTTGAATTTGCCAACACAGATCAAAGAATCAAACGTCCAAAAATGTTGATAAAATCCATAAATGTCGGGTGTCCTGGATAATCGCCATTGTCCTATGATCCTCCTTTATCGGCAAGTACCAACTCTAGCTTAAATAAAAGTTGTGCTAATGCTAAAAACAGGTTCAAACCAGAAGAGAGATTGGAAATTTTTCACCATAGAACTTTAAACCACTTTAAACGCCATCTGTTTCAGTTTTTCCTTAACTTCTCTTCTTAGTTTACTTTATGTGTTACTGTATGTAAAGCATTGTTAAGTGTCCAAAATAGCGCTTTATAAGTTTGATCTGTTATTATTATTAGTATCATTATCATCAGTATTACTACTTTAGAATGCACTGGAAACAGCAACAAGACCTAAGTGTCTCTAAAACAGATGTTGTTTTGTGTTTTACAATTGTTATTTTTCTAGCTTTTATCTACCTGAGATGATGCTGCAGTACATTGTTCATGGTTTCACACTGTTCCAGATCCGCTTGGTTCAAGAGGATTCATGGTTCTAAACAAGCGGATTTGGAAAAAAATCCACTGGAGGAATGCTAACTTTTAAAAAATGCTAACAAAGCATTTAGCATTTTACTTTGGAACAGAGCAGAGAAAATGGTCCGAACCAAGCGGCTCCACCTCTGCTGCTGTGCCCTAAAGTGCTGCTACATTTTAGTATATTGTTAGAATTTTAGAACGATCTCTTTATTTGTTTTGTTTGTGTGGAAGGATGAGTTTTTGCTGCTACTGGAATACCTGGCTACCTGAAATTCTCCAACAGGGATCAATAAAGTATCTATCTATCAATAACGACTTACTTCCCTCTTTACACTTGTAAACTTGGATAATCCAGCTTTAAACCTAGAGCTATGTCTATAACGGTTACAATCTGTCTGGAAACGCACTTATTACAGCTTATCCTTTTTACGAGACTGTAACCGTACCTCGCACCACGACACTGGCTGTACCTCCTCCTCCTCCTCCTCCTCGGACCCCAGACTCCGTGGTGCTGTGGGAGGAGGGCGCGTGTGTCTAATTGAGCCGGTCTTGTTAAACTGGGCTCCCTGGCAGATGCGGTCGCCCCCAGTGAAAGTGAAGTGGACAGTGGCTTATAGCGCGGAGCCTCATAATGTCAGCTATGCAGGGGACATGTGTTTGTGTACTTGTCTGCACTGGGCCAGAGTTGAAGCAGCCTCTCATAATAACAGCAGAGAGGATTAGCCCAGCTGTGAGCGGGAAGTACGGGCAAAAGAACGGTTTATGCATGAAGTGTAATGGTTCGGTGTTGGCGAGTTCATATTTGTAGTCGTTTACTGCACTGCCAATTGTCTATTGTGTGTACGCAGTATGTCGTCGTATGGGAAGTTTCTTGTGGGAAATTTGGTACTTGTTTGTCTCCATGATGGGACTTATGCCTGTTTATAACATGTAACTGAGTATAAAAATCCATTTGGTAGATCAGCTTGGAAGCTTGGAATTGAAATCTACATTTTTTTGATGTTTTTTGTTTTTAGGCACTTTTACCATCAAACTGCATCTCAACCATCAATAAAGGTCATAAAGGTCAATAATAATAATAATAAAAACTAGGGGGTCAAAAATGTGTTTTTGAAGTTCCCACCTCTTAGAAAATTAAGGAGTGAACAAATAAGGGTTAAAACAAGATCCTCTACAGAAATGCATATTTTCCTATTGAAACAAATTAAATGTAAAAATGGAGGACTCGATACTGCCATTTTTAAAGCTCAGGTACGTAAATTTCAAACCACAACATAGCCCTGTGATACAATGCAACTAGTTTTGCCCAAAACGTCACATGTTCTGGTGCAAAATAAAATAATGCCCTGGGAGCTACAGCTGTGCAGAGTTTTCTATCTCACTAGTTTCCCCCACGTTTGCATTCTATTACATTATATACAGTATTTGAATAGTGCTCATTTTAAGACGTGTTATAAAGATTTTTGTATGCATGCTTTTACCTTTTTCTACTTTTTACTTTAAAATCTTTAGACTTACAGTATATGTGCGAGTTAATGCAAGTACTCTTTAAAAAAGTCTTGAACATGTGTCTCCTGCTTATGTTAATGTATGGCTAAGCAGGATTGGTGAAGTTATATTCAGTAACAATTAAATATGTATTTGTATAGTCCATTGTGCGCTCTGCAGAGGAAGTGATCGGCCGCAGCCTTCCATCGCTGCAGGACCTGTACGTCGCCCGAGCTCGAGGCCGGGCTGGTCGTATCACAGCCGACCCCTCTCACCCTGCACATGGACTATTCCAACCACTCCCCTCAGGCAGGAGACTGCGGTCCATCAGGACTAGAACCTCCCGCCACAAGAACAGTTTCTTCCCCTCTGCTGTTGGACTCTTGAACACTTCTTAACCTGTCCCCCCGCCCTTTATAAAGTCACTTTACTGCCCATCATACGTCACTTTACTTCACTGTACTGCTGTCACCTTACATTGTGTGCACCATATGCACTTGTATACTGTAAATAGTAACTGTAACTCTATTTTATATTTAAATTTATTCTTTAGAAGTGTTTTTTATTCTTATTTTTATTATCTCTTTTTGACTGTTGCACTGAGCCAAAGCAATTTCCTAGTCTGTGACCTCCTGTTACTTACGTGGCAATAAAAATGATTCTGATTCTGATTCTAAATCACACCAGTAGTTATCACCATAGCAATGCAGGCTACTCAATCTGTATGTGTGTGTGTGTGTGAGCTGATCCCTGGTACTAAAAGTGCTCCTGCTGGTGGATCCTGCTGCTGTGAGGTCTGGGTCTAGGTCTTATTCTGGACCCAGACCTCACTCTGAATGAGCCGTCAGCAGCATTTCTAGACAGTAAGGTCACTGGTGGAAGATATAGAGCTGCTCCTGTATCTCACTCGACCGTTACAGGCTGCATCACCACACACGTGTCTGTTAGCTTTGCTCCTGCTCAGACCTTGGTTTAGACCTGGTTTGGACCTGGTTTAGACCTGGTTTAGACCTGGTTTAGACCTAGTTTAGACCTGGTTTAGACCTGGATTTGACCTGGTTTAGACCTGGATTAGACCTGGATTAGACCTGGTTTAGACCTGGTTTAGACCTGGTTTAGACCTGGTTTAGACCTGGTTTAGACCTGGTCCGGACCTGGTTTGGACCTGGTTTAGACCTGGTTTAGACCTGGATTAGACCTGGATTAGACCTGGTTTAGACCTGGATTAGACCTGATTTAGACCTGGTTTAGATATTACTTGCAACTGATTTAGACCTGATTTGTATCTGATTTAGGACTGGTTTAGACCTGGATTAGACCAGGATTAGACCTTGTTTAGACTTTATTTGCATCTGGTTTAGACTTTTTTTAGTCCTGATTTAGCCATGGGGAAAACCTTGGGCAGACCTGGTGCAGATCTGGTTTAGACCCTGTTTGGACCTGGATTAGACCTGGTTTAGACCTGGTTTAAACTTTGTTACGACCCGGCTCAGCTAGGTGTGAGGAAGTAACAGAATCACCAAGATGTTAAATGGTAACTAAAATCATAATTTATTATAATGACAAAGCAGGTAAAACAAAATAGGATTAAATATCTACATAACACACAGAGTAAATAAATAACCTATTAAACAGTAACCAAATAACAAAACCAAATGTGTAATCTAAACTGAAGTGTCTTAACATAAACTAAACAAGTCACTGAACTAAATGTACCGGCACAAGTGACAGAATACAGAAAACTACACTCCAGTGAACTGGAGTCCACTGACTCCAGCTGCAATGGGGAATGACTGGCCAATAGGAGCCCAGGACTCACGGCGTGGTCTTCTGAAAAAGGGAGGAAACACAACCACACAGAGACACCACGGGAGAAACTAAAGTGATCCCCAAAAGAGGGAATTATGGGCCGTGGGCCGTAACAACTTGATTTAGACCTGGTTTGGAGTTGGTTTGGACCATTTAAACCTGCTTCAGTCCTGCTTTAGTCCTGCTTTAGACCTACTATAGACCTGGTTTGGTTAGATCCGTCCATTTTCAACCCCTAAGTCCATTTCTGGGTCAGGGGGTGGCTGTCAGAGATGCACCCAGTACACATACAGTATGCACCAGCCGGTGGGTTTGGTTTGATATTAATTAAAATTCTAATCCAGTTTGTCACTACAGATATAACCTTGTTTCAGTATCCTGCACTAGCTCGTCAATGTTTAAACAAGATATATTTTAACCACGTTGCCTCTCATCAAAAACCGACCTGGAGTTGTTTTTAGTTCCATCCAAACTAATATCAAGAAGCACAAATAGGCTCAAATTCTCCAAACTAAAATGTTGTATGCTTTCTACTATACCTGTATTATTGTATTTTTAGAACTATAACTTGTACATTTGTGTTTTGACCGTTTTTCTGGACATTTTCACTTCACAATTTGTGTTTTTAACAGTCTACTAAAACCTGACGGCTCCTTCTCCGCTTGTATTAGACCTGTTTTGTTTCTACATGAAGACTTAAACGTAAACAGAAGCCTGTATCTCAGTCCATAAATTCTGTTAAGAGAAATATTTAAGTATTCCTCTTTCACACGTCTTTCAAACCGGCCTCAAAACTTTACGCTTAACCGTTTACACTGTTGGGTTTAAACCTTTATTTTTTATCATTGTTTGGAGTGGAGGCTTGTCGCGGCCCTTTTTATGTAATACTGACCTTTTGTGTCCACAGAAGAGGCCCCCAGGATCCCTCTGAGTACAGCATGCCTCAGCAGCAGCAGCAGCAGCAGTGGTCGGGACACTACCCTGGACCCCCACAGAATCCTCAGTCCTACCCCCAGAGTCCTGCCTACAACCACACCTCCAACCCCTCCATGGCCTACTCCTACACCCCAGGACCAGCGTACAGCAGGGACCCCCGAGCTGTGGAGGCCGGCTACTATCCACACCCCAGGTACCACAGGCCCCAGACTACTATCCACACCTCAGGTACCACAGGCCCCAGACTATCAATCAATCAATCAACGTTTATTTGTAGAGCGCCTTTCCTACACAAGGCAACGCAAAGCGCCTCATAACCCATATAACATCATGCATAAATCATCAAACATTAGAATTTAAGTAAACATAAAAAGACAGATTAAGAGCACAAGATACATTAAAAACATAAAAAATAAAATCACACAAGTAGTTAAAAACCGTAAAACATTAAAATCACACAAGGGATTAAAATCATAAATAGTCATAGACTACTATCCACACCCCAGGTAGCACAGGCCCCAGGCTACTATCCACACCTCAGGTAGCACAGGCCCCAGGCTACTATCCACACCTCAGGTAGCACAGGCCCCAGGCTACTATCCACACCCCAGGTACCACAGGCCCCAGACTACTATCCACACCCCAGGTACCACAGGTCCCAGGCTACTATCCACACCCCAGGTACCACAGGTCCCAGGCTACTATCCACACCTCAGGTACCACAGGTCCCAGGCTACTATCCACACCTCAGGTACCACAGGTCCCAGGCTACTATCCACACCCCAGGTACCACAGGTCCCAGGCTACTATCCACACCCCAGGTACCACAGGCCCCAGACTACTATCCACACCCCAGGTACCACAGGCCCCAGACTACTATCCACACCCCAGGTACCACAGGTCCCAGGCTACTATCCACACCCCAGGTACCACAGGTCCCAGGCTACTATCCACACCTCAGGTACCACAGGTCCCAGGCTACTATCCACACCTCAGGTAGCACAGGTCCCAAACTACTATCCACACCCCAGGTAGCACAGGTCACACTTTCAGTTATTTGTTAGTTTTACATCTGGATTTGGTGTGGATCAAAAAGTCAAAAGTGGCTGAGTTTGTCCTTACTTTAATAAAGGCCACATTCAAATCAAAAAGACATATTCCTCTACTATAGTATATTCATAAATGCATCGCTCTTTTCCGCAGGTTTGATAGCTCAGACTTGACACTACAGTGTATTTGCGTTGCCAGTTGTTCTCAGTGTGTGTTGTGTGCGTAGCTCACAGCAGAGGGGTCCCCTGCGGCAGGACGTCCCGCCCTCCCCCACCCCCCCGCTCAGAGGCCTGCGCTACGACACCATGACCCGCGGAGCTGTAGGAGGAGGCTACAGGTAGAACAGGTAAAAACAACTCATTTGGAATTTTTAATACTGAGAATGACATTTGTTGTTAAGAAAGTGTTCCTTTAAGTAGAGTTTTGGTAGTTTTTATGTGTTCATAGTCTCTCCAGTGTGTCCTGGTGTTCCCTGGGTCCTCTTCCTGCCCAGAACATCTTAAAGTGTCATTAGCTTTTCCAAGGGTATTGGCTGTTCCAAAGTCGAGGCTCCGGACAAAGGGTGAACGAGCCTTATCTGTCCGTGCTCCTCGGCTTTGGAACCACCTGCCCGAGGAGATGAGGCAAGCAATCAGACAATCAGTATATTTTTAATCACTTCTTAAAACCCACTTTTATGGAATGGCCTTCCCACAACTGTCTGATTTTAAAGTCTACATGTATTTCACTTTTCCACATTGTCTTTCTTCTCTCTCTGCTTTAATCCCCTGTATTTCTTTAGGATTGTGACTGTTATGTTTTTGTTATTTTATTCTGACTGTGCAGCGCTTTGTGAACACTGTTTTTGATAAGTGTTGTACAAATAAAGATGTATTACTATTATTTATATTACTAAAAGCTCAAGAACATAGCTAATGTCCCCTTTTCACAAATGAGGACCTTGTTTTCATGTAATTAATTCTATTTTTTTTTCAGATGCCTGGTTCTTCCTGGTTCTTCCTGATTCCTCCTGGTTCCTCCTGGGTCCTCCTGGTTCCTCTTGGTTCTCCCTGGTTCAGCTTGGTCCAGCCTGGGCCGCATCACTGAAGCTGTGGACAACGCACGACAACCATCTCCAAACATCTGTAAACGACCGATATTTAAGGACGCGCTGTGTTTGTATCGGTCCGATGTCGTCCAAATAAGTCAATGCTGTTGTGAAAAGTACAACATAAACTATAAAAAAACATTAAAAAGACAAAAAAAATACAGAAATAACATATATCTACCTGCATCGGTTTACAGTCCCAGTTTATACACGGCAAAACTGATAAAATATGAGGCAACAATGGCTTGAATTGAGTGTTTTTATCTGAACTTGAGAAGATTCTGACTGCGTTTAAACAAGATTGGGACAAAGCCATTTATTTCAACTTTTTAAAACACGACAATTTTGCTTTGTCCCATTGCAAATCTTGTTTCCAGGCAGTCAAAAAGTGCTCAAAATAAAACACATTTAGCCAAATTTGAGCCATTTTTGACTTATTCTTCATCACTTTTTGCAGTTTACACCTGATTCTGTGTGTGTTTAAGAGAAAGACCAAAGCTAGACTTGCCAGCTGCCTTCATTAGCATTTCCTTTTCTTTTTTAGTGTTTTAAAATGCCAAGCTTGCCTTTTTTTAAATGTAAAATAGATGTTTTACCAGCTCTGAAAACAGCTCTAGTCATATATATCACCTAGCACTTTTAACAAATGGCTCCCGTTTTGCATATTTTCCGAGTTTCCCCGGACCGTCGCCTTGGAACATCTCGCATTATTGTCGTATCGTCGACAAAAACGCAAAAAAAAAAAGCGGCCTGTATTGAATCTGTAAATGAATGTACACTTCTGACACTTGATCTGCAAATCAGCACAAAGATATATTTAGTTTTCTCTTGTAAAAAAAAAAAATCTACCTTTTTTGTGATTTTGTTTCCGTTTCGTTTTAATGTGTTTGTTTAACGGTACTGAGAGGACTGTATATTCTGTAGTTTACTGTTGAAATAGCTGCCTTTGTCCTGCCTGCGCTAAAATCAGTGTTAGATATACACGGAAAATGAAAATAGCATAACTTACACATTACTTAATTACAAGCAGAGAAGCAGAATTATGTTTTTTATCAACACAATTACAAGCGAAATGATTGGAGATGGAATTTTCATCGTGATCTTTACCGCAGATTCCAAAACCGGTCGTCTCTTTGTTTGAATGACATTTCTAATCCGACCTTGTTCTGTCTCACAGCTGGACGTCAGACTGAAAAATATGTTAGAGAAGGAAAGTTTATAGATTTTAGTGCAAAGTGGAGTGAGTCTGATCATTTCAATGAATAGATAACGGTTAAGAATGAAGGAGAATGTTTGAAGCTAAAGGCAGTTTTTACATGAAGGTGCATCGAGGGGAAAGTTCCTAAAGTTTTCTGAAATGTTATAACAAAAAGTGTATTGAATGTAATCCTCGCTCTTCTAAGAGAGAGCCCGTTCACTCTGCAAAGGAAACTCATTTGGATGGCAGCCCTGGTCATAAAACTCGGATTCAAAACATTGTTCAAAAGTTCATTTATTGCTATATTTTGACTCAAAATGTGAAAAAAAATGTATGATACAGACCATTACCTGCACAGTGACATATGTATTAAAGAAAAAAGTTAAAAAGATAATTTTCTAATCCCAATGACAAATCTTATTCTAGTGTCGAAATGTGCTCAAATTAAAATACATTTTGCCAAATTTTATCAATCACTTTTCGCAGTGCAGTTACAGAAAAGAGTTGTGGGATTTATTTGAGAAATATTTTAAGAAACACTATACATTTCAAACCTTTCTGATCCAACCTAGTCTGGCCTAATCCATCCCTAAACTCTGGTCCAGTATCATTACCTACATGTTTCAGTTTCCTCAATTGAATCCCCTCCGACCAATCAGCAAGCAGGGGGGGCGGGTGTTGTAGGTAGGTGTCGGTGACGTCAAGAGTTTGCCGCCGAAATGTTTTGGTTGTAGTTTAACAATGGCAGCAAATTCGATAGTAAAGTAATCTGTTTTGGTTCGGCTCCAGTTATCAAGAAATTTAAGCCGGTGCAAGAGGAACGTTTAGCAAAAGTCATTGCTGATAAGATGTTCTGGCTCTAATCCCCACGGGCTCCATTAGTGGCAAAGGAGATGGCTAAAGCTAGGCTAAATGCTACACTCACTCAGCATTACATACGTCACGGTAAACTCTGATCCAATCGTTTCAATCTGCAAAAGGTTTTAACACCTCCCACCTGAAAACAGAAAACAGTTGGAACTCTCGGGTGTGTTCCGTTAGACCAATGAAGAAAGTTTCAAATGGTTTGAAGAGTGGATTTTAAAGGGAAGTGGTTGTTTAGTGCGTTCTTTAAGCTTTTGGACTCAAGATAAAGAATAAAAGACTTATTTTTGAGATAAAATGTATTGTGCAGAGTCGTATGATGTGATTAAAGAGCGGCTGTGAGCAGTTGGCGTTCTCGTCAGTGGGAGGAGGTCACTGACTTCACCTTCATAAATATTTATCCCGCTCATATTCCAACACATGTCGGATTCAAAGCATAAATATGAGCTTTTTATCAGCTGTCCGCAACATTTCAAGCAAATTAACAACTCGCCGTCGCCCGCAATGAGAATTTATGGTACGCTTTTTTTTTTGTCAAACTTACAATTATGTTTATGTTTTTAATACATATTTTACATTACCATTACCTGCTTTACACACAGAGTAAAAATGTTGTGCCTATTGTCAGTATTTCAGTTTTAATCATAAATAATGCTGTTTTTTCTATATGAGACATTTTAGATTTGTCTGTGAAATTTAGAATCTTCCCATTTCGCACGTTTGAATTTTGTTATGGTTCGTCTCACAATTTTACACAATTTAAAGAAATAACCGCTTTCTCCTTTTTTGGAACAAAACTCTCTGATCTTATTTGACGAGCACGTTTCGCCAGAATGATTGACAGTTAGGAGGACCAATAGTCTTGATGATCCACCTGGAAGTAGAAAATCCTCATATGTATTTAAAGCTGCAGTACCTACATTTCGAACCACAACAAATTGAACTCTAATGAAATTTGTGTAAGCTCTGTCGTACAGGGATTAGTCAAAGCAAAGGAAAGTTTCTCACCCATCATCCGTACTTCTTAGCAGGTTTTCCCAACGTTTCTTCCTTAATCCAAAGAACCTCATTCCCTTGAAAAAGTTGTTTGGGTTAAGGTCGAAGCGTGGGAAAAACCTGTTAAGAAGTACAGATGATGGGTGAGAAACCTTCCTTTGAATGTAATGAAATCCATTTAAATAGTTTCTCTGGTTCTATCTAGTTTAGTGACCGGGGGAAGACCCAGGACATGTTGGAGGGACCATGCTTCTCCTGGCCTGGGAACACCTTCGCTCTTATTTGCTTTTTTCTCTACTTAAAATACATAAATTCAGGCCTTTCTCCGAGCGGCATGAAAAAATCAGCTTTGAGTCTGTTTGAAAAGGACTTGCTGTTAAGTTTGCCATCCCACTGCAAACTAATGCAAACCAATGCAAACCAAATTCCTTTTAGCTGCAGCTGCGGTAACTTCCAGAATAAGGAGACGATGAAGAGAATAAGGAAACATTTAAAACTGGGCAGAAAATGCAACTGGACCATATCGCAGCAGTACCATGTGGGTAAAGGACGCTTGTATTTTCAGATGGACCTCTATACCATTGGTGTGTAGGTCTCGACCAGTAAGATTATAGAAAGACATTGTTCACATTAAAGCTAGATGGATTTCATGATTTAAACTTGCAACACATAACACTATGCACTGGAAAAATCCCCTTTAAAAAAAAGAGAAAGAATTAAATGAAAATAAGTAAAATACTGTTTAAAATATTAAAACAATATCTACCAATAGAACAAGAAAATATGACCTAAGATTTCTGAAAATAATAACATACATTTCCAGTATTATTTGATAAATGTTTTCTTAAAATATAGCATCACAAACATATATATCTACTCATGAAAAGTTGTCTGGAAATAAGAAAAAATAGTTCATATAAGCTTAAAAACTCACAACTCAGATTATTAAGTATTATCTTAAATTTGTCAAATAATCTTTCATGACAAACTACATTAATGCAACGTGAATAAAAGCATAGTTTGTTATTTTTTATAGCATACAAATTTCACAACAATTTTTTTCAGTGTACGGTTATTCTCAGACCCGTGTGCTTAAATTATGAAAGAAGTTTGAAAAAATTGTCCAAACACATGATAATAATTGTGAGAGAGGAAGAACATCATATGGTTTCCAACTTGTATAATTTTCTAGTATTTTTTGTCGTTTTTAGCTCGATTTCCCTTTTGTCAAATCAAAAATGACGTCACGACTGAATGTATCCAAATGCTGTCTCCTTGCACCAAACTATGTGTAAATAAAAACATGACATTTTTCTTTTCCCGCATTTCAAATTGTTTTATATTACTCATTTTTATCTCTTGTTTTTTGTGTTGAGCGTTCACTGCTGCCAATTCTATCTGTCTAACGTTAGCGATAATGATCACGGCGTTTATAGACAGGGCTGATCAAAAACAACGGTACTCATTACTGGTACTTTTTCTTGTCGTCTTTTTACATGAAGGAGTTTATAACCACATGTATCAAAAAACCTTGAATGTCTATTATTGTGAAACTAACAGCGATGTCTATCCATTTTACTACAATTTATATTTATGTATAAACCACTTTTGCAATAAAATACACATTCTTAACCAGTGTCGTCTTCTTTCATTGTAAAAGATTAGAACTCTATTTTATTATGCTAAATCTACTTTTTTCTTTATTACGCTAAAGCTAAAAAATTTACACTTGCTTCTTTATTATGCTAAAGCCAGAGATGTTACACTTGTTTCTTTATTTTGCTAAACGCTAAAGCTAACAATTTTACACTTGGTTCTTTATTATGCTAAACGCTAAAGCTAACGATTTTACACTTGTTTCTTTATTATGCTAAAGCTAGAGATGTTACACTTGCTTCTGAATTTTGCTAACGCTAGCAAATATATTTTAGTGTATTTATTATTCACTTAACTCGTACTGTGTGCTTCTCAATCCTGTTCTCTAACTCGTGATGCAACACTGACATTTCCCCACCGTGCTAAGCATAAAGAATCTGTGAATCTCTAAACACTTATTATCAATGAAACCGTCGAGATCAGCTCCAGCGATGGCGAGTTTTACGACTTCAAAGCTGGCTGTGTTTTCATCGCATTGTAAAAAACCAAAACCGTTAATAAACGTTTAGTTTCAGTGGTTTGTTTTAGAGCAGTATTTATCTCTCAAAACTGTCTGGACTCTGGCTGCAATCGGTGAAAGTTGAGTGAAATTAGAGGCTTTTAGAGCAGCCGAGCATTTTATCAGAGAAATTAGCATATCGCCAAAAGCTCTGTGCCAATAGGGAGTCGGCAAATAAGTAATTAAATCCTCCCAAGTCTCGGCCAGCGCTTGTTCCACGCCGTAAAGTCCAGAGAATGTGAGAATATTTGCAGGATGTGATGGACGTCGCTGCTGTTTATGTGAAATTAATTTAAAACGGTTCAAAGGATTTATGTCACTGTTGGGGGAGAGACAATTTTGGAGGAATTGAAGCCAGAGCAAGAGGAATCTTTGGCAAATGTCACTGCTGGAAAAGATGTTATGGCTCTACTCCCCACGAGCTCTGTTAGTGGCAAAGAAGATGGCTAAAGCTAGGCTAAACGCTAAAGCTACTGTAGGCTAAACAGATAGTTAGATACTTTATGGTCAACACTAGATCATATACGGAATCTGGACGGAAGCAGAAGTAAATATAACAAACTACCTATTAATATCTAAACTTAACCAGCCATTCCCATAAAATAACTTCAACAAACCTTAACCCTAACCTTAACCATCTTACTCAGACGCCTAAAACTTAACCAGTCACCACTTAAGGACTTATTAGTCTAAAACTAATTCTAAAGTAGGATTGTGGCTTCCGGTTTCATCCCGATTCCGTATATGATCTAGTGCCGACCGATACTTTATTTATCCCTGTTAGATAAATTCTTTGTGTCCAGTAGCAGCAGAAACATATCCAAACAAAGTATGTAAATCAATCATTCTAACAAATTAAAAATAGTTCAGTACAAATAATACAGTGCTTTAGGTCACAGCAGTAGAGGTTAGCCGCTTGGTTCAGACCATTTTCTCTGCTCTGGTCTAAAGTTAAATGGTGAATGCTTCATTAGCACTTGGTTCGGACCATGAATCCCCTCTGCTCAGGTCTGGACCAGTGCAAAACCATGAACACTGTACTGCAGCAACATCTCAGGCAGAAAAAAGCAAGAAAAATAACTATTGTAAAACACAAAACAACAAGGAGTTAACCCCTCCCACCTGTTCACGGAGCTCTTTGGAGCCAATTTTGAACTTAGTGCGATATGAAATGAGTACGATGGTGTGGTAAGACCAGGCTAGCATTGCACCAGCCTTTATTTTTCTTAATTTGAACTGAAGAAAATAATAAAAGTTTGAGAGGTGTCCTGAAGTAAAGCAGCTCAGTGCAGTAAAACGTCAGACACCTCCAGAGGTCAGAGAAAAGTCATCAATAATGTGAGTTGTGATGTGAAAGCAGGCAGCAGGCTTTGGACTTCGACCGAGACCGCAACGTTTTCCAGAATGGCACTGGTCAAAGTCGTCCTGATGAGAGAGAGATGGAGATGGTCTGAGTCTTCTGTCATTGTTGTGTGTGGAGTGAAAGGATAAACGTCGGTGCTCTACAAACTATGACATTTTATTGTGTGCTTGAAATAAGACAAATTATCAAAGTCAGAACACATCCGAGGCCAAAAAAAAATAAAATCTACAAGCCGAGGCCCGGAACGGTTCAAATTTTATTATCTAAAATATTAAAATGATGCAATAAACTTGTTGAACCAAGACCTGACACATTGGACCATATTTTATTTAATGGTTAAATAACAATCCAATATTTTTTTTTTTTTTTATCAGGCATTTCAAGTGAAAACATTTGTCAACAGCTCACAGACAAAAAACGTCAAAAAGAAAACACATGTCCTGAACATTAAATTAATAATCCAATATTTCCTTATGTGCCCGTGCGGCAGGATCTAATACTAATCAAATATCATCCTGGGGCCAAGCTAATTCATTTGTGGGCCACATCTGACCCCAGGCCGTGACTTTGACGCCCAATATGTAGCATAACCTATACTTTGAGATGGTTGTTTTATGGCATCTCTGGCAGTGGTAGCCCATTGCACTGGTTTGTGTTGTCATTTTCTGGGTGAGGGACCATAGCAGAGCTGGGCCGTGAGCGTGAACCGGGGATCCTACAAATGCCAGAAAGTATGTCACTGTCTGTTTCCAAACCCTCGTCTGCCCGTGCTCTGATCTGTCTTTTACGTTATTATAGTTATTAATACTCAGTTTACTGCATCTTTGTAATTAGGATTTCCCCTCTTTGAAAAGCTGCCAGTTCACAGACAGCGTCGTTGGAAGGTTTTGTTCTCGGTTTTGTTCATTTGTGGTTATTACTGTCAGTGTGAGCGCCGCCATTGTTCTGTTGACTCGACTGTTTTGGCCTCGGAGCGTTTGAAGGGCAGCCGCAGACGAGCCCTGAATATGTAGTAATTATCGTCAAATTTTGATCACTTAAAAACGTTTGGTTTTAACTTTAACTTCAGCGAGAAACAACATGGATAGCAATATGTACAGTAAGCCTCAGTCCTATTTCAAGTCATCGTTAAAGAAGCTATACCTGATTTTTTTTTTGATGAGTTCATAAAAAGGCTTATTACTACGTACAAGTTGTATTATAATCCGTAATTTATTGAAAACTTGAGCTCATTGATTCAGCGGTGTATAAATTCAGGCCGTATAAAAGTGCTGAGTAGAGACTTAGAGTGACGCTCACTCTCCTCCAATCACAGAACGAGGCTTTGTCCTCTAGCCTCTACAGCGCTGCTAAACACAGTAGCATGTTAGCAGAATTGGCTGTAACTGCAGACACAGCCAAACAGCCCAAACGACTCAACAGAGAGAAAGAGAAGAGGGAACAAAAGCGAAATAATTATCAAAGAAGAAATGAAGCCCGGGTTAGCATAGCTAGATTAAGAGATCCTTTATTTGTCCCACAGTGGGGAAATTTCGGACAGCCAGCTTACATCGTATCGTCTGAAGAGACCTGCGGGACCGCCTCGGTCTTTCTATGCTCGGACCACATTCGCACGTGGAACTATCGGTAATCTTTCAGTTATATATTTTGTTAGCAGTGCGTTGCTTTTGTACCATTTCATCAGTGTTTGTTGTACAGAATCAGTAAGTTTCACCAATCAGAAAGTCAGTGATTTTCGAGTCCCAGCTGGTTTTGTCTGCATATCTGGCAACCTGAGTCAGGGAGTATGGGAGAGGTTGCAATATCACTTTTGGCAGGATTTTTACACACTGCTCCTTTAACAGGAGACTGAGAACGCTTTGCTCAGTTCTGTTCACTTTGATTCTGCCCGAACGCTGCATTATCCCCTAAAACCTTTCTGTGTCATGCCGTTGGGAGTTTAGAGAAATTAGAGTGAGTTTAGTGAATGGTGTTCCACCCACGGGCACAGAGGACGCCCACGGTACTGCAGAATAAATTCAAGGTGTGAGTGTGTAATTAAATATTTCCGTATGCACTGCATTTGATTTCCCTGTGCTAAAGTATGATAATTCCATTCCTTGGTCTAAATTTGGATAAAATAACTTCAACCTGAACTGAACCAGTACAAACCTGAGTGTCTGGGTCAAGGCCAGAGGAAAACTCCTGCAGCTTCAGTGGATTCTGTCCATTTCCTGCCTGTGTCCAGGTGCAGCTGCTTCCTCTTATGATGTCACCACGATCAGGGTTTTTACTCCTTCCTCAAACCAAGGTGGAAGTGAGGATTGGAAGATTCAGCAGAAATTTGGAAACTTAACAAGTGACAGAAGCGAATGAGGATTTGGCTCCAGCTAAAAGTAATTTAATTTAACATTCACTACTACTGTAAACACAATAACGTTTACTGCACTAACAAAGTACATCAAATATTATTAAAGGAGCAATATGTAAGATTTTCGTGTGAAGTCATCATTAAAGGGCCCTGATCTGTCAAAAGGCATTGATAAACCAAACGCTTTTCCAATCATCATCAATCGACAAAATAAGATATTAAACCAGGATTTCTATCTTTGTGAAAAAGGTGTTTGTTTTAGATTTGTTGTTGACAAAACTTTTCTGGTCCCAGCTGGATTTGTCTGCATATCTGGCAACCTGAGTCAGGGAGAGTGGGAGAGGTTGTAGTACCCCTCTTGGCCACATTTGTACATACTGCTCCTTTAAATGAATGAAATGTATTCTTTTCTTGGGGACTTAACTAAATTGTTCATTTGCCAACACAAATCAGAAAATCAAACAGTTCAAACACAAATGCTCAGGTTTTGCAATAATATTCATGCTCACAACAAGCTCAATAGTTTTAGCTGAATGTCTCTTCTATTATGACTTCCTCGTGGTTGTTTCTGAGTCCATGAAAATCCAGTGGTTCTTACTTTCTGCCGATTTAAAACATGTGATGAATGGAGACTTTCTGAACGACATTTACGTTGAGCCTGAACGCCACGAGGGCAGCAAACAGATCGTACATGTCTTTAACACATGTAAAGAGGTGTTCAATATCCTCCGCTCCACTCATCACATTTCATCAAGTCCCTTCTTTATCTCATTTTTACAGTCTGTCCTTAAACACACCTAGAGTTTCCATTGTTTCATCTCCCAAAAATCTGTGGTCATGCACCAGGAAATACTTCTGGTAAATCCATAGGTCGTGTGTTAGGAGTGGACTGACGAGTGAGGAAGAAGCTGATTTGATATAAAGGACTTTAGGACTTTTATGAGCTATATTTATTCTTTTATGCTTATTAGACTGTCTTTGTCAGCTCGGACTCGTCTTCCTCGCCTGAGAGCGGCCTCATTCCTGAATCTACAGCCCGAGTCTTGGATCTACAGCCTCAGAGTTAGATTCACAGCCTCAGTCCTGGATCTACAGCCTCAGTCCTGGATCACACTGGTGAGAATCCAGGATGCGCATTTTGAACCCCTTAACACAAGATTTGCCAATGGGACAAAGCTTGTTTTAAAATATACAAAAACATATCTCCTTTGGAATGAGAAAAAAAGCAACAGTTCCTGAAATAAGAGAAAATGCTTTGTCTCATTGGAGAATCTGGTTGTACCACAGTCAGAATGTGTCCGAATAAGATCAAAACCAATGAATTCAAACATTTATTTCCTCTTATTTTATCATTTTTTTGTGCTGTTGTGATTCAGGGCTATACATTGATTAATAAATTGAGTTGAATTGAACATTTCATTGAGTGTTTGGCGAGCCACAGGTTGGAGACCCTCCTGTCGGACTGTGGGAACATATACAGTTTACTTCTTGCCAGTATTTTTCCGTAGAACTTTCCGAACGGCAGTGAGAGTGTTTCTGTAAAACTTGCCGTGGCCTGTGTAAGTCTCCAGCTGGTGCCCTGGCTCTGCTCTGTGAGACGGGACGTGTGTGAGGGTCTGTGAGGAGTCCAGGACGGGGCAGGACCGGACAGGACTGAGGATCCTGGGTAAATCTGCTCTGATCCCGGCTCCGGTGAGAGGGGATTCTGGGGGATTGAGGACCGGGACCCTTCAGATCTCAGTCTGTCTCCTCTGTTTGTTTGCGTCCACTCTTGGATGAGTAAGTAAACACAACTGAGTCTGATACAGTGTGTAAGCGAGACGCAAAGTTTATCATTCCTCAGACAGGCAAGGCGAGTTTATTTGTATAGCACAGTTCACAAAGACTGTCTGACGATGCATTAAAAGCGTAGTTTTTTGACATGTATTAGTATTTCTTAAACCTGGCATATTTCTTTAGTATATTTTCTGAATATAGAGTCATTCTAGTCCACATGTTTGTTCATTATCGTTACTATAAATATCACTGGATCTAAGAGGCAAAGGAAATACGGGATTGTGCTCCAGGACTGAACCGGGACGAGGGGGGCTTCTCTTCTATCACACACTTGGAAAGTCGTACTACAGATGGCGCTGTCGTCCTGCCTCTGGAAAACAGCACCAAGATGCGACATCACATGACCACTCTGAGGGAGACCAAACTGCCAGGTTTGGTAGAGAGAGAGACCAGAGAAAGAGACCACAGAGAGACGAGAGGGAGAGACCAGAGTGATAGACCAGAGAGACCATAGAGAGACCAGGAAGAGAGACAAGAGAGTGAACAGAGAGAAAGAGACCAGAGAGAGTTTCTGTCTGAGAGTCAACTTTCCCAGAGTTGTACAGGAGGAATCAAGTGCAGTTGGTTTTTGTCTATAACAGAACAGAATGACTGTTTTGCATGACAAACGTGTACATTATTTGTTACCACCCTCTGACAAAATCAAACTCCGAGCTCTCTGAGGATTAAAACTGATTGAGTTTTGAAGGATCATTGTTGAACAGACTGACCTTTTATCCCATTTGCAGCTTCAGTCTCTGCTCTGAGCACAGGTTTGGGTGAATGGATGGGAGGGGGGGCGTATTCTGGGTCCATTTGTTTCAAAAATACAAATGGAACCAGCATAAAACCATCTTCATTTTAAAATTCAGGTTTATTAAGGAGAAATAAGTGTCCCCCCCTTTGTCAAAGACACTCAAGTAACATACATCTACTACACACAGACAAACCAGAGAGAAAGAGATCAGAGAGAGAGATCAGCGAAATAGAGACCAGAGAGAGAAAAGAGAGATCAAAAAGAGAGTCAACAGAAAGAGACCAGAGAGAGAAACCAGAGAGGGAGACTAGAGTGAGACTAGAGTGAGACCAGAGAGAAATATCAGAGAGAGAGAGAAAAGAGAGATCAAAAAGAGAGAGAACAGAAAGAGACCAGAGAGAGAAACCAAAGAGAGAGACTAAAGAGAAAGACCAGAGAGAGAGAAAATAGATTCAAAAGAGAGACAACAGAAAGAGACCAGAGAGAGAGCGACTAAAGAGAAAGACCAGAGAGAGCGAGAGAAGAGAGAGAGATCAGAGAAGGACCAAAAGAGAGAGTCCACAGAGTGAGACTAGAGTGACATTAGTTTTGGGATCTCCAATCATGTTTTTGCCTTCCTTTCAGCCCACACATTACGATACATGTCAATGATTTAAACAATGGCTGTATAAAACAGCTAATAATCCACGAAACACATCACGGTCGATCAAAATCCCATAATCTGAAAGAGCAGAGAGCGTTTGGCGGCGGCTGGAGCCTTGTTTGTCGACTGCGTGTGGATCATCTGAGCTCTGACTGTTTGTGTGGTTTAGGCTCAGATTCAGTGAAGGAGAGTTTTGGGTGAATTTAGTTAAATCGGCGACAAAGCCCTGAGCGCGGTGCCAGAGCATGTCCAGGTCTGCAGACATGACACACCAGGATCTGAGGCTGAGGCCGGATTTCTACTTTGGAAACTATGTAACGGTAGCAACTTTCAATCTCTCGCTCTCACTCCGTCTCTGTCCGTCCCCCTCTTTATACTGTACTTGTACTGTACTTTACTGTGTATGTATTTGACTTAGTCTGCACTGATGATATATATGATAGAAAAGAAAGAAGAAATTGTTATAATTTGTTATGCACGCCTTAATATCTATCATATCACATTACAATACATGTCTATGATGAGACCAGAGATAGACCAGAGATAGACCAGAGAGAGAGAGAGACCAGCGAGAGAGAGAGACCAGAGACCAGAGAGAGAGACCAGAGAGAGAGAGACCAGAGAGAGAGAGAGACCAGAGAGAGAGAGGCCAGAGAGAGACCAGAGAGAGAGAGACCAGAGAGAGAGAGGCCAGAGAGAGGCCAGAGAGAGACCAGAGAGAGACCAGAGAGAGAGACCAGAGAGAGACCAGAGACCAGAGAGAGAGACCAGAGAGAGAGACCAGAGAGAGAGACCAGAGAGAGACCAGAGAGAGACCAGAGACCAGAGAGAGAGACCAGAGAGAGAGACCAGAGAGAGAGACCAGAGAGAGAGACCAGAGAGAGAGACCAGAGAGAGACCAGAGAGAGACCAGAGAGAGACCAGAAAGAGAGAGAGAGACAGACGAGAGAGAGACCAGAGAGAGTACTTGCATTTTGATGTAAGTACTTCTGTATAGCCCTGAATCACAACAGCAGTCGTTGCGCGATGACCCAAGTCCATAAGAATTCTGGATCATCCCTGTCCTGCATCAGCAAGGAACGACGACGAGGAGGCCTGAGAGAGGGATCCATTCCCACAGACAGACAGGCTGTAGATCCAGGACTCAGGCTGTAGATCCAAGACTGAGGCTGTAGATCCAGGACTCAGGCTGTAGATCCAAGACTGAGGCTGTAGATCCAGGACTCAGGCTGTAGATCCAAGACTGAGGCTGTAGATCCAGGACTGAGGCTGTAGACCCAGGACTGAGGCTGTAGACCCAGGACTGAGGCTGTAGATCCAGGACTGAGCCTGTGCAGTGCCGCTTTAGTGACCTCTGTATTTCATGTAGAAAGCTGATTTTAGAGCGAGTCCAAATTGTTTAAAATGCCGTGAACGCAGAGCTGTGTAAACATGTCCCTGCTCTGGTTGTCACTTGGAGAAGCTCTTTTCGCTGATTCCTGTCGCTGACAAAATGCATGCTTCCTTTTTATAAACAGGTTTTATAGGATGTGTGTTTCTCCGTGGTCCGGGACACAAGTGATGTCTCTCTCCTCTCAGAACATGCTGTATATACTCGAGTAAACACCAGGAGTGAAAGACACTTATCATGAGTCCAGGGCCGAGAGAAGACACAGAGCAGGGATGGAAAACACCGTCTGTGTACGGGCCATAGTCTCACAGTATCACCAGAAATATCAGTACTTTTACATTGACTAATCACCTTTTATACTGATCCAGACTCTTGACTCAATTAACAATGTCCTACACTGCAAAAAAGGACCAGAGACCATAACTGTTTGCAGTGTTGTTGTTGTGTGTGTGGCCTCATTTCCATTCATTAATTTCACAAATAAATGAAAGAATTTCATCTTGTGATTTTTTTTGCAAGTGTGGTTGTGTGTGTGGCCCCATCTTCCAACTGAACTCAACATATTTGTGACAGAAACGGGTCATCTACTGATCTGTAAACAAATGCAAAGGAAGCACCAGGTGAGACACTATGGGACTCTTTGGGCTGAGAGTTGATTGGCTGCTGATTCACTTTTATTGTCTATCATTGACCAATCAGCTTCAGCTTTTTTTGTTTGTTTTTTTTGGGCAATAATCCTTTATGTTTGATCGGTGGCAGATTCTTTTGTGTTTACTCTTTGTAGTGGAGCCATTTTTACCCACAGAACAAATGAATTAGATCAGACCAGAGTGTGTGTCTTTCTTCAGTTCATACACAAGAAAGTTTGTTACAAAATCATAAATAATGACTACTTTAAAAAGGGTAAAGATAAAATCCCACAGTTATATACACAGCTAAACAAAACTGTTTTGGATTTACACATTGTCAAAGCCTGTCTTACATTTTCAGAGAAGACTGTTCCAGTTTCTAATTGCACTCAGCTGAAAAGTTCTTTCCTCATGTTTAGTCCTGACTCTGGGTCCAGTTTAGTCCTGACTCTGGGCCCAGCAGGAGGCCAGTCCCTGTGCTCCTCAGAGTCCGAGTCCATGGCACTAACATGTTAACAATGTACTTTTTGATCCTTGTAACAGGAAGTATGATAGCCACTGTAACATATTCAACAACTTATTCAAAAATGCAAACACACAATTCAATTCCATTTATTTTTGTATCGCCCATAATCACAACAGTAGTTTTCTCGGAGGACTGAAAGGCGATGATAGAAAACACATAGAGCCGTTGGTCCATAAAGCCTGGTTCACACGGCAGATAATTAGACCAATTTAAGACCAGATTTACCCCTAACGACAATCTTAAGAACGTTCCGATTTTTGTTTAAAAAATCTGATGGATTTTCCATGTGTGGCGTGTTAAGACTGCACTCGTCGCTCAGAAGGACTTCAGGACTGCTTCGATCTCAAATCGGGGATATCCAACATGTTGGATTGTTTTGGCCCGATTTCTCTTTGTGTGGTGTCCTCCGGGGACAGACGAGCGCGCTGTCAGGGGCGCCTGAGCCAATCAGAAGCTGAGGTGACGAGGAACAGTCCGTGACGTTCATATTTATAGTCCATGATCGTGTTGTCTCCATTTCTTTGACCATCGCCTTTTCCACACTTTTTGTCTGTTAAAAACTAACTGCAAACTATCGCCACTGCATCCTCTTCGTCCTCTATGATTGTTTACTCTGAAGTCACGCTTGATCTCGAGAGATTTTGTGAGATTTCCGTCTGACCTGGGAATCCTCGGGGGAAATCGGTTTGTGTGTGGTTTGTGTGGTTTGTGTGATTTTGCCGTGTGGCTGCGCACCACACACTGTACGACCAAAGTGGTTAGACCCTTCATTTTTTATCTCTGTGTGTGGGGACATTATTAAATTCGTCTCGTGTGAAGCAGGCTTTAGTTGCAGAGACCAATGTCCATGAATGTAAACATAAAGGTGAATTATTACTACAGGTGAAGGTGAGGATCTGAGAAACACTGTTTCAATGTTTTTCTAAATAAAATGCTATACAAATAAAAAACTGGGCGGACCCTCAACCAATATCCCCCAAAGTATAAGTCATAAATCCACAGTCGCTAACTACGAGCTTGTGATAAATGACAAAGGTGTGTTGTGTCGTCGGTGGTTCACGTTTCAAATTGCTTTCAGAAACATTCTTGAAAACAGCTCTTTTGACACCGAGCACTGACCCGGAGCCGACAACATTTCCGCACAGTTCACTTTTGTACCGAGCTCCAGAAAGACTCGCACCTGTGGGAACGCTCCAGAAGTGATTTATGTGCACGGCAAAGCGGGAGACGTGGAGTTAGCATCAGAGGTCTTCAACAGGACGTGTGTGTGTGCGCGTGTGTGTGTGTATGTGTGTGGGAATTTGTGCTTATTTGTTCATATATTACACGTGCACAAACTTAACTTAGCTTTTGTTTGTAAAGAAACTAAACTTTTGTAATGAAACTAAATTGTATAGCTGTACATCGGCTGCTTTTTTGTTTTTTTTGTTGGTTTTGTAAATAGGGATTGGGATTGGGAAACTTATCCTTCGGCCTATATGTGAATAATATACACACATCAACACAAATTTTGATCCACACAATTCAATTTAATTTCAAGTATTTTTGAAAAAATAAAATCACAGCAGTAGTTTTAATAATAATAATAATGCATCAGTTTTATATAGCGCTTTTTTGAAAAGACGCTTCACTCCATGGTGATAAACTACTACTGTAGCCACAGCTGCCCTGGGGCACACTGACAGAAGCGAGGCAACCAGTCTGTGCCATCGGCCCCTCCGACCACCACCAACCATTCACACACACACCAGACTCATTCTAGGCAATGGGGGTGAAGTGTCTTGCCTAAGGACACAACGGCAGTTTGGCACTTTACAGCCGCAGCCGCCCCACTGTGGCTGGTGTTCCCAGAGGTTAAGTGTCTTGCCAACGACAGCAGACTGTGGGAGTCGATGGAGAAAGTCTGGAGGTGGGCTCAAACCCATGACCTTCTGGCTCAAAAGCCAATGCTCTACCAACTGAGCTACTGTCGCCTTTCTTGGAGGACTTTACAAAACCGTAAAATTTGCCAACTCAGATCAGATAATCAGACCGTGTCCATAAATGTGGTTAAATGTGGTTGAATGTGGAGTGTCCTGGATCATGGCCACTGTCCTCGGAGCTTCCTGCTGGATATACAAATACTGACACAGATTCTTCTAATTACAGGCGAAAAAGTCTTTTTGCAGCAATATAAATATTTGGCCCCAACACCTGTTGAAATGGCAAGTCGACCCAAGACGACAGTGGGAAGGGGTGGCTAGTTTCTTAGATATGTGTTAGATTCTCTCGACAGGGAAGTCCAGGAGATAAACTTCAGTCTTTGCTGCAAAAATTCAGAAAATAAGTCAAGCAATGTAGCTGGGACGGCTACGGCAATCTTATCATCCCGAGGTTTCTTACTTTTTTACCACTGAATTCTTTGAGTCGTTCTTTGCCGATGCAGGAGGGTCTGAGGTTAGTGACGATTCGAGACATTTATTGACATCTATGGACCCATGGCTTCTATGTGTTTGTTATTGTTGCATTTCCTGTGTTAAAACTGAATAATTAGCAACTTCACTTCACTGTAAAGTCCTTTGAGACGGCTGCTGTTAGGGCTATACGAAAATAGATTCAAAGAGAAAGAGATGGGCAAGGCAAGTTTATTTGTATAACACAGTTCATACACAAGGCAACTCAAAGTGCTGAACAAAATAAGAAAGCATTTAAATAATAAATAATCACAGCACATTAAAAAGAAAGATACAAATATAAAATCCATCAGTTGTATGCACAGCTAAACAGAACTGTTTTTAACCTGGATTTAAACATTGTCAGAGAAGTGGCCTGCGTCTCACATTTTCAGGAAGATGGTCTCACGGCTTCTCTGTATTTTTGGTCAAGATTACAGTTTTTTTGATAAGGCATAAGGCTGTAGTTTGTGGACGAATCCCTCCCTCTGAGCCAGTCCATGCACCACATTATAAGTTCCTTCTGCGCTCCCCGCTGCAGCAAGTCTGTGTGTCCTCGGGTAATCAGACTTTCTGACTGAATTAGACCCAAATGAGACGAGACAATGTGTGAAGAGCGGCTCAGGACGCTCTGTTCGCCGCCGACAAAGAGCCTCCAAAACACCGTCCTGCCTCTCGCTCAGACAGAACCATTGTGGCCGGCGTTTTTGGATAAATAATTACAATTTTATTTAGGAAGTTTGTCAATGTTCCCGTAAAAGTAGGACATGTTCTGAAAGAGGTTGATCATAGTGACTGAGTAAATGTGGCCACGATAACCCAAGAAAATTATAGACTATAGACCAGGGGAAGTTAGTCCAATAAGAGTGAGGCATGGCAAGTTTTTTTGTATAGCACAATTCATACAATAGGCAACTCAAAGTGCTGAACAAAATGAGAAGGCAATAAAATCATTAATAATCACAGTACAATTAAAAGAAAGATAAAAAATATAAAATCCCTCAGTTGTATGCACAGATGTTTTTAACCTTGATTTAAACATTGTCAGAGAAGAGGCCTGTCTCACATCTTCAGGAAGATTGCTCCAGATTTTAGCAGCATGAATCTGAAATGCAGCCTCCCCATGTTTAGTCCTGACCAGTGGGGGCGGGTCCCGGCTCAAAAATAGCCAAAATGACGTGCGCTGACATGCTTGCAATACCACCCCGGGCCAATGGGGGTGGACTCAAAATAAGAATTATTCAATGCTAACATGTAGCTTTAGCTGACCTCTCAAAAAAGTCTTTACAGGATGGTCCAAAAGTCGGCTCTTGGCCCAAAGCTCCGTTCCACATGTGTGTCAATGCTGAGGGGGGTGAATTTTTTTGGACCAGTCTAGTTTAGTCGCTGTGAATTTTTGAAGGCACTCGTTTAAATGAATGGGGCTCGTGCCGGCTGACGCATGCGCAGATGCGTTTTTCACATTTTCCAGCCCCCGCAGCCATTTTGAAACTGCCCATAAACCGCGAAAGTTGTGGCACATTAGTTAGAACAGCAGAGATAGGCGTGACTATACATCCGTTAATATTTACAGTCTATGGTCTGACTCTGGGCACTATCAGGAGGCCAGTCCCTGTGCTCCTCAGAGTCCGGGCCGTTTCATATGGGACTAACATGTCACTAATGTATTTTGATGCGTGGCTATGGAGAGACTTGTACACAAACAGAGCTGTGTATAGACTACAGTGTATGCAGACCAGGGAAGTTAGACCAACACGAGTATAGACTATATATCCAATAATAAATTAGACAATATAGACCAGGGAAGTTAACCCAAGAAAAGTATAGACAATAGACCAGGGAAGAGCAATTATTATCTCCTGGAGGCCACTGTGGGATAACGGTATAAATAGGATCGGAAAAACACTATAAACAAATCCGACCTCAGTTCTGTCTTTCTCTTTGTTACTTTCGTACTTGTAAGAGCCATATGAGTCACTTATTTCAATCCATCACCTCATAGTTTACCATTTTTTGCAGTGGAAAGACATTATAATCTATTCAAACCTACACACATGCAGTGTCGAGTTACTGCAGTTCTCAGTGACCCACGTCTCATTATGCCTCTGCCAAAACTCCTAACGGGTGACACCAGGACATGTGACATCACCCGGTGTGTGTTGAAATACTTTGCTTCAGTTTGTTTTTGCTGCTTCACACACACGCGTCACTCGCAGTAGATCGTTTGCTTTGTTTAATGTCTCGCAGCTTTTCTGAATCCGTTTTTTTTCGACTCCTGGACGTGTGAGTGTCTGGGAGACTGAGATAATGTGGACCAGCTGCACATCTGTATGTTTTAAAGAGAGATTGCCAAAGTCTATGCAAATAAATTGAACTCGGAGAGAAATTGTGTTGAATTGTTAGCCTCAAGGAATCTGATTGGACGAATTTGTCAGAGTCTGATTCATGATTCAGTCAGCGAAAGTCCCAGCCTCACAAGCTGCATGTATACAGTGTCTCCATTCAGCTTCACTCAGCTTTCAGCTTGTGCCACAACCTTAGTCCTCTTCATCATCACCATGTTCCCTCCCGCATAGTTTCATGTTTTTTTTTGTTTGTTTTTTTCGTTTCAGTGAGTAAAAAACAAACAAGAAAAGAAATCATGAAGCCTACCTGCGGGTGGAGATAGGGGGTAGGTGAAAACAGACTTTTTTCATGGCATTTAGGCCTCGAATGCAAACACAAGATTGCTCGAACATGCTTCTCTCTATTCTTACAATCGTGACCATTTCAAACTTGTATAATGTATTATCCTGAGCATAGATCTACATACAACACTACTGTGCAACAATCCATCTGAATTTATGTAACAGCCTTCTCAAACTTTACATTTTTACTTTGAGGTCCTCCCACTCGCTCTGTGTCAAAAGTCCACTCCCACTCACGAGTGCTTATCACACGATCTGCATCTTTTTCCCATTTCCAATCATTTTATGCCGATAGTTTAAGTTAGAAACGACTTCATAATATTAGTTTACATACAGCGGTGGGGCACGGCCTCTGCGGCTGTGTTCTGACCTCTCCAACTTGAAAATGTTTCGTCTGATTTTGTGTGTGAAAAAGAAACTGTATGTACGTTAATGATATTGGGTTTGTGCTTTTGGAAGGAATAGTAATGACTGCATACGGCTGTGTAGGCTACGAGTCTCAGCAAGAAAGATGGACAGTGGATTTCCAGGACTGGATCCAAACATATCCTGCTCATTCTTATTTTAAAAAGTCACATTGAATTTCACATTTAAATCTGGAAGGACTTAATAAACAGGAGCTTTATAAGAATTGTATATTGGTTGGCAATAACTGACGTAGGGATATTCGGGTTAGGCTTAGGGTTACTGTTCGAGGAATGTGGTTCAAATGTGGCCCCACCATGATGATTGCAGAAGGGGAATTAAAATAAGAGAGTATGAGATGAAATCCCCCAGGGGCCTAACCCCGGTGGTGGGAGCTAGAGAAGGGAGATGAGTTTGACCGTCTATCGAGGACATGGGGAGGAGGAGGGTTGCTGCACGAATGAAGCTTCCTTGGCAAATGTTGTTTTACAGCAGTCAAAGTGTGCGCGAATTAAGATACATTTAATCAAACGTGAGCCATTTTTTTGTATATTTTTCATCACTTTTTGTAGTGCTTAAAAATGGCATAATGGACAAAAGTTCATGTTGGTTCAGTACATTTGCAAACCAGTATCACAGACAATCACGTACAGTCTACAGAAGCACGGTATGTCTTCTTTAAGGTGTAACATTGTGTCCTGGCCTCCTCTGAAAACAAGCGGCCCCTTCCCCTCCATCACTGACCCGTGCTGTTTGAGGAACTCACAGAGGAGCAGGCAGTAAATGTTGCCTTCGCTTCTTTCTTCTCATTTCCTCTTTCCTGCAGCCGCCCGCTCAGCCGTGGATCACACTCACACGGGACACAGGAGAGATGGCGGAGAGAGGGTAGAGAGGGGAGCGAGAGAGGGGAGGGGGTGTGCCAACAGATGTGGGTCAGACCCGGTCCCTGAACCGTGGACCGGAATGAGTCTCGGACTGAGGCTTTGTGTGTGTCTCTGTTTGTTCTGTCACTTTAAATTTCAATGTCCAGTGTTTTCTCTGGACGGCCACGTTGGGAAAATCGGTTCATTGTGGATCAAGTAACCATTGAATTTAATTTGGATAAACATATTGTGTTTGAGTGTGAGCTTCCTCAGTTAAAAAGGAGTCTCAATTTGTATTTTAGAAGGAGAGGAGAGAGGTAGTCAGGAAAAAGATATTCAAAGTTTTCTGTCTTTGGTGTAACGCGGGGTCTCCAACCTGTTGCTCGGGAGCTACCTGTAGCTCACCACCCCCTTCCAGGTAGATTGCCAAAGGATTTAGAATATAGTTGATATTTTAGATTGTGTTATTCATTATCATTATTGATTACTGTAAATGCTCTAGTAACAAATGCAATCGTAAATAACGAGTGTATCCAATAACGTTTACGCCAATTTATAAAAATCTTTTTCCCAGGGTCGCTTAAAGGAGTAGCTCTCTGCCTTTATCGTCCCAGAAAAGTAACTCTCTGGGTGAAAAAGGAAAGAGACACCTGGTGTAATGTGTGTTCACTACAAAAACAAATTAAAATTTGTCAAAAAATGCTGAAATTTGGCAAAATGTATCTATCTATTTCAGCACATTCTGACTGAGCCTTAAAACAAGATTATCCAATGGGACAAAGCAAAGTGATCTTCAAAAGATCATTTTGAAAAAAGATTAAAAGATACAAGAAAATGTCTCTGTTTGAATGGGAAAATAAAGAAACAGTTTTTTAACACAATCAGGATGTGCTCGGAATAAGATTAAAACCACTTGATTTAAGCAATTATTACCTCAGATTTGATCATTTTTAGCAGTGTTTGCTCATCTTTTTAATGATAGTAGTAATTATGATGCATATACATTATACATAAGTTATTTGGTCACTAAAAGCCGCCTCACATGTCATTATTGTTTCACGGTGGTGATAAACTACTACTTCTACAGCAAATGGCCGTGGGTCAGGAAAATGTGAAAAAACGCATTTGCGCATGTGTAAGCTGCACGAGCCCCATTCATTTAACGAGTGTATTCAAATGTCCACAGCAGCTAAACTAGACTGGTCCAAAAACAATCCTCTCCTCAGCATCGTCAGCATCTGGAACGTAGCTTTGGACCAAGAGCCACTTTTGGACCATCCTGTAAAGACGTTTTCAGGAGGAAAGAAGACGCCATACAACAGCATTGGGTAATTCTCTTTCTGGGTCTTATCCCCACCGGGGGGAGTGAGATTGCAGCATTGCAGCATGCTCATTGACCTTTTGGAGCCAGCCCTCACCCACACTGGTCTTGCCTAAGGACAGTTTGACACTTCAGAACCGCAGCCGCCCCGCTGTGGCACCTGCTGTTGTCAGAGGTCTCCCATCACAGTACTAACCACGTCCTGTCCTGCTTAGCTTCAGAGGGCTGACAGGATCTGACTTTTTTAATAAATAATTTGTGATTTGTGGCCATGTATGGCCACAAATCACAAATTATTTATTAGAATCAGGACTCAAGACTCCTGCTTTTATTTCTGAGTGACGGACTGCAGCTGATGTCACATAAATGTCTAAAAATAAGTAACATGAGGAGGAAAAACAACAACAGCGTTTGTGTTGATGAGTAATGATGAATGAAAACAACAGCTCTGACCCACTTCAGACCCCTGCCCCGGCTCTCATCATCTCCTCAAAATAACCACATTCAAACCACAGACTGTAAATATTCTGTAAACATCTACTACGTCCTGTAACGACAGAAACACCACTACAACAATCACCACTACAGCTTCTGAACTAGCCACGATATGCTTGGGAAAATGTAAACACTTGTGCTATACCCTGGGGTCAAAATTACCCACCACAGATAATTAAAAGTAGAAGAAAAATACCAAAATTGGGATCTAAAAGGTTATGAATATACTGTAACTCTGGGTCGGTCAAGATCAGAAATATCGTCAAAATTCAGCTCCCATTGTTTATTTATTTTGGGGTATTTTTGAATCACAAGGGTTAATACAAATCTAAAAGCAAATTCATACAATCAACACACACTCAGCAAAGAATTTGTACTTCTTCTTTGGTAAAAAAGGAGGATTTTCCCAAATTTTAGGAAAGAACTGCCCTCTCCTCTTTTTGAACCAACCTCTCGGCTCCTATTTGACGAGCGCTAGTCACCAGAATGATTGACAAGCAGCAGGACCAATCGTCTTGAAGATCCACCCGGAAGTAGAAAATCCTCCTATGTATCAAGCTAAAGATAGAGATTTTATACTTTCTTCTTTTCATGCTAGAGTTAGAATTTTTATTTTATTTTATTTTATATCATAATTAGTTATCATCCGTGTGCTCCTCATTCCTACTGAAACTTGTGATGCAACACTGAAATGTCCCCACTGTGCGGACGATTAAAGAACCTCTTCATCTTAACCATCTCCTCCTTGAAACCTGCTGCTTTTTCACTCAGTGTTGAATTCAACCCGGATGCCCTGCCAGCCTCTCCGCAGACCTGGCCCGTACAACCGACCCCCCCCCCCCCCCCCCTCGGCTCTTAATAAACACGACCGGGGCCACAGAGGTTGAGTGTGCGGCTGCTTGCTCCCAGCTGGCTCCTGCGTATCATAGCAACCCCACATGAATAATAATGTAATGTCCAATACACACACAGACATCCCATAATAATCACGTGAGAATCTGGGCCTAATCTCGCTCAGCTGTTCAGACGCACTTCCACTTCACCCCGAGCCCTCATCTACATCTACAGGCTCCATGCGTGTTGAGCGACAGCAGATAATTTACAGAATTGAATTGTGAAACTGGGGGAAGGGCTGTTTGTTTGTTTGTTTGTCGAGACACGGAGAAGGTTTGAGAAACAGATCTGGAAGAATGAGAATTCATTTAGATTTTTCTTCACACGTTAACAGAATGTCTCAATTCAAAAACATAATAAGGCAACAATTGTAATGCCAAGGATATGATAACATATCCTAGCAGAATAATAATAATAATAATAATAATAATAATAATAGTAATCCATCCATTCATTTTCTTCCCCTTAATCCATTTCTGAGGCGGGGGGTGACAGTCAGAGCTGCACCCAGTACACTTGGCACCAGCCCCTATAATAGTTATACCGACTAAAATAAAATAAAAAAATTGGAAAAATTGAAAAAAAAAGATCATATATATAGTATACATATAATAAAATGTATAAAAAAGAACAATAGAACAACACAAACGATGAAGTAAAAACTGCAAACGACACACACACACACATACACAACTACACACCTACACACGCACACAGACATATTAACACACACACACACACACACACACACCTTCCCCTCCTGCCACGACCAATATTCATTTTTGAATTATCTATTACTGACATTACCTTTTGGCACCAGATTGTAGCATTGAGCTAATTAGCAGGCTTTCATTATTGCTCCGTTTCACATTATTATTAAAGAACATTTATTAAAAAACAGTAAGACTAATTGGTCCCATTGTAAATCCTGTTCCAGCGCAGTCAGAAAGTTCTCAAATTAAGATAAAAAAACACTTGATATAAGCAATAATACCCAAAATGTTAGCATTTTTTGCACAGCATGTAAATATTATCTCTCCACTTTCCCTGACTCAGGTTGCCAGATATGCAGACGAATCCAGCTGGGACCATAATATCTGAATAGACAAGAGTTTTGTCAACAACAAATCTATAACCAACACCTTTTTCACAAAGATAGAAATCCTGGTTTTATTCCTTGTTTTGATATTAAGGATTTGAGAATCATAACAAGACCTTTTTTAGTTCTGCGGCCACATAGTACTTTACCAGTGAGATTAGCTTGACGCTGTGAGTTCTGGCAACCCGGGTCACAGACTTTCTTAGTGAAACGGTGGATGGCGGGAAATCAAAATGAAAACAATAACAAGATTTAGAGGCTGTTAAAATAATTTATTAATTCAAATATCCCTGAACTACTGTCATTAGTTAAATAAGAATTTTAAAAGACCAGGGTTTATTGATGCATTTTGACAAATTAAGGCCCTTTAATGATAACTTGACATGAAAATCTTACATATTAGCACTTTAAATACAATTACATCATTAGTGTTTTTCAAATCCATAGCAACAGCAGCTAAGATCTAAAGTGCTTTGAGTAAGGCTGGTACGGTGTCACAGATTCCTAATAACAGAACAATTTGTACAATGAATAATTCAATAAAAAATGGACTAAAAGGTGTTCTTAGTAAAACACAAATTTGTAAGTAAAAGCACCAGTGGAATAATAAACAAAGTCAATGTTTGACTTTATCCCCAGCACAGACTCTGACTCATGATACAAATGTTTAAAATCGTAAATACACTAAATCAGGTTGTGTTCTTTCTGATCTGGTTCAGAGCATACTTCATATTTGTGTGTGTGTGTGTGTGTGTGTGTGTTTTTTGTGTCAGTGTGAGTCTGTGTGACTTTGTGTATATGTGTGTGTGTGTGTCGGTCTGGGTGTGTGTGACTGTGTCAGTGTGTGCCTGTGTGTGTGCGTGTTTGTGTGACTGTGTGTGTGAGTTTGTATGACTGTGTGTGTGCGTCTGTGTGTTCGTGTGACTATGTGTCTGTGTGTTTGTGTGTGTCTGCGTGTCTGTGTGTGTCAGTCTGTGTCTGTGTTTCTGTGTCAGTGTGTGTCTGTGTGACTTTGTGTATATGTGTGTGTGTGTGTCGGTCTGGGTGTGTGTGACTGTGTGTGTCTGTGTCAGTGTGTGACTGTGTGTGTGTGCTTGTGTGACTGTGTGTGTGCGTCTGTGTGTTCGTGTGACTATGTGTCTGTGTGTTTGTGTGTGTCTGCGTGTCTGTGTGTGTCTGTCTAAGTGTGTGTGACTGTGTGTGTCTGTGTGTGTGCGCGTGTCTGTGTGTGTCTGTCTGTGACTATGTGTGTCTGTGTGTGTGTGTGTCTGTCTGTCTGTCTGTGTTTGATGAGGCCCTAGTTGGACTTTCCTCATTCACCACAAATATAAAAAAACATTTTAAACTTTGCCTGCAGACTTCTGTCACGCTTTTAGCCGAGGATCTGCTACACAAAGCAACACAAAGCAACACAAAGCAACACAAAGCGATTTCTGCGTCTTCCAACTTCTCCCAGTTTTGATGGTTGAACCTCCAGAGATTGGAACAAGAAATAGGAGTGTGTTGATATTCTTAGCAGCCTATCTGGTCTTGTAAAAGCACTTTTGCGGTGGATCAAACCATATTTTATAGTTTGGTTTTCGGCCACAGTCGTTCTCTCTCTGAAGCAAAGGCCAAAGGAGCAGCGAAGGGCAGCTGCGGCCGTAAAACGAGCTCCCCACATGGTTTTCTCCAATCCTGCCACATCTGGGACATGCTACGTTTTTTATTAAGGACCGCTTATGGTTTTTAATGAGCTCCTCGTAATATGTTTTGGTTCATTTCAGTCCATCGCGGCTCAAAGACTCAAAGATTGAAGTCTTTGAGCCGCACAATACACAATTTGTCTTGTATCTTTTAAACAGATTCAGTTTTTTTTCTTTAACCATTTGCAGCAAAACCCCATTGGAATACTTGCGCCAAGAACCCCAGGTAAGTATATACAAGCTAAACAAGTAGGCAAGGCAAGTTTTTTTGTATAGCACAGTCCATACACAAAAGCAGCTCAAGTCGGGAACAGGAATAAAACAAGCAAAAAAGTAAACAAAGAAATTGAAAAAAATACAGCATTCCTTTTGAGAAGTAGCTAAAGGTGAGTCTATTTATGCATATAGCAAAATTTATTGATAAAACGGATTAACAAAAAATTAAATAAAAAAAACAACACACAGATAAGTAGTGTGGGTGAATTTCAATATCGCAAACAAAAGATTAAATAAAAAATAAAAAAAAGATTATTTAAAAAAGGTGTTTCAGCTCAGGAGCCATGTCCAAATAAAAGCTTTTTAAATTTAATGAAATGCCTTGGAGTTTGAAATACAAGCAGACATATGATTTAAAAAAAAACAAAAAAACAAAAAAAAACTGATTCAGCTAAATTGTATCATAGACGAGTTGAACCTGCTTCCTTCTACAATGGAAGAAAAGAATACCCAAAAATGTATTTAAAAGTTATATTTGGAGTTTTAACATCCCTAAACCTCTCATAAAAAACATACGTGCATTTAAGACATCATTTCACATTCTAAATACTGAAATGTCAAAGTAAAGAGTCCTTAAATGTAGTTTTAGAACCAAAATCATCAGAAATTAGAATCATATTTGTTCTTTAATGCATAAATGTTATCTGTGGGTCTGTCTTCCCAAGCCCTCTGCCTTTCGATGGTGGTTGATTTGGTGGAATACCTCTGTTCAAATCTATTCCAGGGCTTGAAAAGGACACAGAGCTTTGATAAATCTTAGTCTTGTTGTGGGACTGTCCTGCAGGGAGCAACAACAAACATTTAGACCGATGGAGAGTCACTTCCAGCTCTCAAACACTTGACCACTGACCCTCTCTTTTCTGACCTCTCAACACTTCTGCTTTTGACACACCTCCCCTCTCACTCACCCCACCTACACCCTCACCCCTCCCCACCCCTGACCCTCACTCTCAACTTCATTGCAGACAAATGTATAGTATTCATAGTTAGAAAAATCAACAAGTAAGGAAAAGCAATGGGTATGAATGAAGAAGAATATTGTAAGTAACTATGCCCTGCTCTTGTATCTGTAACTAACTTTCAAAACTCAATTTGATAAATAACTTTCTTCGGTTTTGCAAATTTGAGCTCTTCAATTATCCGTTATAATCGCATGGGGAGCTGATAACAAAGTACCCTTCTGTATGAGCCCCTGTTTAAATTATAGACTGTAAATATGAACGAACGCCATAGTCACGCCAATCTCCGCCGTTCAAACTAATGTGCCACCACTTTCGCCTTCTATGGAGCTTAGCAAAATGGCCGCGGGGGCTGGAAAATGTGAAAAAATGCACGAGCCCCATTCATTGGACGAGTTTCTTCAAAATTTCACCACGACTAAACTAGTGTGGTCCAACAAAATAAGACTCCCCTCAGCATTGACACACATATGGACGATACTATACATTAGCATTGATTCATTCTTATTCAGGTGGTGTTGCAAGCACGTCAGCACACATCATTTTGGACATTTTTGAGCAGAGACCCGCCCCATACCGGTTTAAAGACATCACACACTGTCCCACTGTACTTTCACCAAACTTTGATCTGATCCAGGACCAGCCGAGTCCAGTCCCTCTCCTCCTGCTCAAACAGACTCGCGTGATGAGGGGGTGAGAGGAGTTCTTATGCTGGCACTGGTCCACACTGAATAAATATAATAGTTTTTAATTTCTTGTCATGCACGTGCTTTGAGTCACTTTAGAATGGCATACAAGTTTAACACTGACACTAATGCAATAATCCAAAGTTGACAAGGCAAATATTATGACTCTTTTTGTTGTATTTTGTAAACGTACCTAAGTTGCTTTTGATTACTAACTATTTCTCTTCCCACTTTCTTGCTTGAAATAAATAAATAAAATTAGATACAGGTACTGTACAAAAGAACAGAAACCGTATGTATTGTCATTAGTTTTGGGTTTGATAACACAGATTTTTTGTGCATTCACATTCACACAATAGCTTGGCTTTCAATTTTATTATTGAGAAAAACAACAGCAGTTAAACAACATGGAATATTTTTATTAATCACTGTTCTCATAATACCTTTAAGCCAAGATAGTGTTATCTTTAAAATATGTTTAAATTTTTTCCAGTTTCATCCTAAAACCTGACACGTCGTTCAGTGTTCTCTCCATAGCGTCATGTATAAATGTGTGTACCGCCTCTGGAGTTGTTTACACAGATGTCGTTTGTCAGCCTCACACTCAGAGTTGCTTGGCAATAAGAGCTTCCATAAATAACAGCAGCAGTTTGTACAGTGATAATGATAATAATAATAATAATAATAATATACAGTCTGTGGAAAAGTATCTGAAACACTGGGATTGACGTGGACAGTGTGAGGTAAAGAGCTGCTGGATGTGAGCGCTCAGGCATTCAGGCTGTTTCTGTCACCTAAACTTAATGTCAAAGTTGTACTAAAGCTAGTCTTACCATACCATTGTACTCATTTCATTTCATACTAAGGCCTGGATTGGCTCCATTGACTCCGTTAACAGGTGGGAGGGGTTAACTCCTTTTGCAGATTGAAATGAGAGTTTACCGTGATGTATGTAATGCGTTCGAGTGAGTGAGGCATTTAGCATTTAGCCGAGCTTTAGCATTTAGCCTAGCTTTAGCCTTCTCTTTTGCCACTAACGAAGACTGGGGAGTAGAGTCAGAACATCAATTTGTTGATATTTGGATATTTGGATCTACAGCCAGTAAATTCAACACAAACTCTTGACGTCACAAACACCTCCCTACGACACCCGCCTCCCCCGCTCGCTGATTGGCCGGAGGTATTCAACCGAGGAAACTGCAGCCACTAGGATCAGACCCAGACGTACATGTAGGAAATGAAAATGGACCAGAGTTTACCGATGGATAAGACCAGGCTAGTATTCACTCATTGTGGACTTGTAGCTCCACTCGGAAAGGGTTAGTGTTAGGGTGTTCTCTGGAGTCCTGTTCCAACCAGGACTCCAGAGAACCCAGGACCTTCTTGCAGTGAAGCAAGAGTGCTAACCACTGCCGCCCACCTTCTTGTGAAAAGTAAAACTATATTTCTCGTATTTGAGGGAAAAAAACGATCCAGTCCATGTATTATCCTGTAACATTTTCACATTTCTACATCTCCAGAACCAGTTGCTTGTTCAGTGGTTCTGGTGTTTAATGGTACTAACTCTGGTGATTACAGATGTCAGTCAGAAGCAGCGGCGCGCAGGTCATTAAAAACACACGGCGATTAGCAGCGACGGTGTTCCAACGTCTTCAGCGCTGCGGGAGGAGGGCGCAGTCTTCATCACCTGCAGAGAGGAAGACGAGCATCACTCCTCAAACACAATTATGTGAAGGCGTCTGTCACGATGAGTGAAGAGGAGATGTTTTATTCTCAGTGTAAAAGTGAATGAATACTGAAAGAGTTTGATTAAAGATAAAAAGGAAGATTTTCTACTTCCGGGTGGATCATCAAGACTATTGGTCCTAATTATCAATCATTCTGGTGATACGTGCTCGTCAAATAAGATATCGGGGGTGGGAGCTCATAAGCTTGACTTCTTCCCACTCCATTTTGAGCTTTAAAGGAATAGGCCACTGTTTTTACATACTGACATGTTCTTAGCTTACCTTAGACTAGTTTATATGTACCTGTGTGGTCTTTGTCCGTGCGCTCTGTCATGCAAACTGAGCACAAACGCAGCCTCTTCCACAAACTGTATAGTTACGAACTCAGTTCCCATTAGAAGTCGATTTTCTCAGCGGATAAAAACGGGTACTATTTTGTGAGACGTAATAATACGAGGAGCACTACGTCCGCGCACTAACTCCCATAGACTTCTCTCCCGCTCACGCTGCTTCTATTGACGGAAGTGAGCGGGATAGAAGTCTATAGGAGCTCCTCGTATTATTACGCCTCACAATATAGTACCCCTTTTTATCAGCTGAGAAAATCGACATGTTACATTTCTGTGTTACTATACTTGGTAGTGTTTTGTAACTATACAGTATGTGGAAGAGGCTGCGTTTGTGCTCCGTTTGCATGACAGAGCGCACGGACAAAGACCAGACAGGTACATATAAACTAGTCTAAGGTAAGCTAAGAACATATGTCAGTATGTAAAAACAGTGGCCTATTCCTTTAACAGGAGTGGGGAAAAAATAAAACCCTTGAATGTACAGTATGTACGTATGAGCAGTTTATATGCAAAAACAGATACGTGCCATGGAAACATGTCAGAATAGCTTACAATTTTCTCTTTACAAAGTAGTTTTGGGGAAAGCCAGATCTATTTTAGTACCATACACATAAAGTTTGTAAAGGAATAAAATATGTGGATACAATTTTAAAACAGAGATGTCTGTTTTTTGCACACAGTATGAACTCTTTGTATGTAAGTAAGTAAGTAATAGTTTATGTTTAAACTTTTTTTTTTTCAAATTTTTCACAGATTTTGACTAAAACACCAATTCAAAATGGAGAAATCAGAGAGCTTAAAGAAGTCAAACATAAATAATGATAAAAGAGAATCAATAAAGGAGGAAATGGAGTTAAGTAGCACAATTTCAATCTCCATCCCAATGTGACAAATCTGGATTATATGATGTTTCATTATATTGTGGTCTGAAAATGTGTGACTCCGGCTTTAACAAAGACAATACAACAATATTCAATACAAAAAGAAACTGAGTTTTTAGTTTGCTCCTCAATTAAGCTGAGTGTTACATACAGTATACAAGGAGTGTAATGGGAGAAAGCAGCTTCTCCTACTTTCAGTTTTTCGACAAACGCAGAGAAGGTTGAGGCCTGAGGATCTGTCAGGTTTATTTAGGGCTACACAAAAATAAGTTGTATTGAATTGTATTTTTTCTCTCTGGGTATTTTTGCCGCACAAATCCTAAATGAGGTGGGATTAAATAAAATATCTTCCCACTCTCTTTCAGGCATTTATTGTCCTTTATTTATTTATGTTCCTAATTTTGGTTATTGGCATGTTTATCAGTAGACTCTATAGAATATGACTCTCCTCTGTTTGCCTGAAATAAATGATCAAATTAAATGTGTAACTGAAAATGGCAAATGAACTGATTCTTATTCATCTTAAATGTTTGGCTTAAAAAAATGCAGTAGTTTTATGTCTGCTTTATGTGCATAACAAACTTTCAAACTTCCCATCACGGCCCATCTGGAGTTACCCCAAACTTCACTCCTCGTCTCCTTGTGAGGACTCAGCTCTTCTCCTGTATAAGATATGACCCATTTCTTCAGATTTATCGATAAAAGGGGGTCGATCACATGGAAATAGCCTCGGTAACTCAGCCTTTTATCTGCACTTTTCTCCCCCATCTGCTCCAGCCGCTGCTTTACGACTGTGCTCGGCTTTAAAACACAGCGTTGGATCAAATACAGAGGATTAACAAAGCAGTTTCTCTCCCAAACACATTCACAAGACTCGATTTACTACGTTTTAGAGTCCTGTCCACACGCCGCGGTTTATGGCCGGTGGTAAAGTCCGTATAGAAGGCAAATGGTCCCAGAACCTGCAGAAGGAGGGGTGTTAAAAAAGTCACTCGGTCAGTTTTGGTCGGTCAATGTCCACTTCAAAAAAGGTGTCCGGGCTGTTGGGTCAATGCAATTCTCATAAATGAGTCATAAGGACAGCACCAGGGAGCTCTCCAGAGTCCAGACAAAAAGGAAAATCTGACTTTGAAGTGGGATGGACAATAAAATAAGGAGAAAAAAATATTTTTTAATCAGTTTTTTCTTGCATTGTTGTTCCTGAATCTACAAAAATACTGGGAAGTTTTGTAGATAAAGATGAAAAAACCTGGTTCCACAATTAGGAAATTTCAGTGTTGCGTCACAATTTACAAAACAGCACCTGAATAATGGATAAAAAAAATAATAATTCAATCTCAAAATGTAGCATGCAAAGGAAGCAAGTCTAAAATCCTAGCTTTAGCATGATGAGGAAGCAGTCTCAAGGTTTAGCATAATGAAGCAAGAGTTCAAAATTTGCTAATGTGAGATGTATTCAGGCAATTTGCATTTTATAAACTTTTCAAAATAAGTCTGCAGTTGCTGTGAGTCCAGTGAGTCTCTTTCCACTTCATAAACCTCCGTCCACATTGTCCCCAGTCTCCTCTGTTCTGGTAAAACAATAGTTTGCTCTGCAGCCTGACCCCACTCCAGCGGGGCTAATGTGTCCTGACCCTCCCCATCCTCCCCCATCCTCCCCCCATCCTCACGCACACAGATACTTTCCTGGTGCCAAGGAGAAAACGCTAAATCTGAACCCAAAATGTGCTTCCACCCTCGTCATTCTCCAAGTCAGTGTTTTTCAACCCATGGGCCGTGGCATGTTTGAGTGCCATGAGACTTGGTGAGACTTCGGAAATCCATTATAATCTAAATAGCCAAAATAATGTCAAAAGAAAAGAATGTGAGAAGGGTCTAAATGACTCGGAGCCAGTCAAGGTAGAAGATATTATCAAAATTCTACTCAAAAAAGTTTCATTTATAAATTTAACCCGAGGATTGCACAAGGGTTAAAGGAGGGACACAGCCAGTTCAGGCAGAGGTCTAAGATAGTTTTTCTAGTTCATCCAGTTGTCGATTTGTCAACAACAAATCAAACAGTTCAAAGCAGTGTGGGCGAGTCCCGGCTCCGAAAGATTCATCACCATGTGCGCTGACATGCTGCAATCTCACTCCTAGCTTGTGGGGGTGTACCCGGAAAGAGAATTACCCAATGCTTTTGTATGGCGCCTTCTTTACACTTAATCGTCTTTACAGGATGACTCAAAAGTGGCTCTTGGTCCAACGCTGTCGATGCTGAGGGCAGTATTTTTTTTGGACGGTCTAGTTTAGCCGCTGTGGACTTTTGAATGCACTCGTTAAAAGAATGAGGCTAACGCATGATCAATTATTTGTTTTCAGATTTTCCTGCCCCTGCAGCCATTTTGAAAAAGCCCACAGAAGGCAAAAGCGGTGGCACATTAGTATCAACGCCGGAGAGAAGGGTGACTAAGTCCGTTAGTATTTACAGTCTATGTTTTATCCTCATGAACAGCTCCAACTTATTTATTTATTAACTCATACACCAAAATACACTGGTCCTCTCAAGGGCAGATCTAAAAATCAAGACACTATATACTTTGAACAGTTAAAGTCCTCAATGTGGCCAAAAGGATTTCTATGATTCTCTAATATCCATTTTCATTTACACATGGGACATTTCCGAGTCTGCCGTCTGTCAGCTCTGTTTAGTCCTGATGCGTCTGACCTGTGTCTGAACCTAAAGCTTCATTACGGGACGTTAGGCCGCACTGAGGAGGCACTGAGGAGGCGCTGAGGAGGCGCTGGCCGGATGTCCCGCTCCCACACGCCTGCTGTAGGTGCGTGTGAGCGGCCGCACGTGTGTCAGAAAGCACTCGCTCAAGCTTCTCTAATGTTATTATATCTGAACCCGGCAGCGACAGACCCCTCCAGGCCTCACACACCGACCCCCGCGCTGGATTCTAGGTTAAGATCGTAAATGGGTCGCGACACAGAATCCCTCTATAACCTTACCTCATTGGACGATTGTGTCAGAACATGTACTTTGGATGTAACGGAGGATTTGGAGCAGTATGAAGGGAATATGAAGGCTCTGTTAACGAAGATCCCAGACGTAAAATCAGTCAATGTGTTGGGAAAATTTTTTTGCTCTTTTTGGAGCATTCAGTGACTACATTTTGGAATGTTGCCTCTGTAGCTGTTTTTATTTATTTATTTATTTATTTATTCATTAACCTTTTACTCGTGGGTTCTTGGGTACAGACATTGTTAATGCGTTAAACCAAAAAGTCGTCCTTCTTTTGCCATAATCCTTGAACTTTTTTTTGGTAACTGAGAGTGCTACAGGGTTAAATCCAGGCCTTTAGTTTTTTTTTCTTTAGAAGAGCTTCTGTTTTTTTTGTTTTTTTAAACTTTAATCCTTTATTCATATGTTTGTATTTCGTACATATTAGAAAGTGCGCAATTACCTAACTTGTTTTCCCTAATTAATCCTGTATACTGTATCCTAACTCTAATCCCCAAATCTGACTACAAAAAACGCTTATTTGACATTTTATCATTGGCCTACTTGGAAATAACTGTTTTGAGAACAAATAACTAGTTAAATTTTATCACGTGGTTGAATAATTTGTGGTTTGAAAGTTGGGTACCCCGCCTTTAAGTCTCAGGTACCTCTCCTCCCCCCAACCAGATAGTTCCCGAAAGGATTTAGGAATTATGACACGGCATAATTCAGACGTTATGATATGCTGATCTAGTAGAAGGTGACCCAATTATACAAACTATAGTTTAAATTGGTACTTCACAAGTTAGAGTTTCATATTGTTATCTAAGGGAGGCCTGTATCAGCAAAAGAACAACAATAGACCATTTCATATGAAGATGGTTGTGCCGATTTTTCAACATTTTTCTGTTAAGAGGCTATTTCTATTGTGTTCTATTATTACAAAAAGTTAGGTCCCCCTGCTTTAATATCAAAGAACACAATATTTAATCTCATTTCAAACATCCCCCTTCGCTCTCTGTGTGTGTGTCTCTGTCTCTCTCTGTGTGTGTCTATATCTCTCTCTCTGTGTGTCTCTGTCTCTCTGTCTCTCTCTGTGTGTCTCTCTGTCTCTCTCTCTCTCTCCCACTTTCTCTGTCTCCCTCTCTCCATCATTCTTTCTCTGTGTGTCTCTGTTTCTCTCTCTTTCTCTGTCTCTCTCTCTTCGTCTTTCTCTCTCTGTCTTTCGCTTCTCTCTGTCTCTCTCTCTTTCGTCACTCTCTACCTCTCACTCTGTCTCTTTCTCTCTGTCTCTCTCTCTGTTTCTCTCTGTCTTTCTCTGTCTCTTTCTCTCCATCTTTCTCTTTTTGTCTCTCTCTCTTTGTCTCTCTTGCCGTCTTTCTCTCTCTGTCTCTCTCTCTCTCACTCTGTCTTTCTCACTCTGTCTCTCTCTTTCTCTCTCCCTCCCTCCCCCTCTCTCCCTCTCTCCATCTTCCACCTGGGTCCAGCGCTGGTTATTTCTCCACGCCGATTATTATGGTAATCTGGCGATACCAGGTGTAACTCCACAGCTGTAGGAAATGGGATTGGACAAGAAGCAATTGAATCTTTCCAACAATCCAGTGTCTCTCCTCTCTGTCTCTCTGTCTCTCTGTCTCTCTCTCTCTGTCTCTCAGTCTGACTCCTACCCATCCATCTTATCTTCACTTCTCCATGCTCTTGCTATCGATACGACCATCGGGCTAAACGTCCAGCTCTCCCCATCCGCCCGCTTCTCTGAGCCAAAGTCAAAAAATGGCTTCTGTCCACAAATAATCTAGGCTCTCGCCCTTCTCTCTCTCTGTCTCTCTCTCTCTCTCTCTCTCTCTCTCTCTCTGTACCACCTCAGTTAATACATCTGTCTATCTCGGACAGTATGTATTCACTCTATGCATATCAATGATTTCAGTAATGAGAAAAATAAATAAGTAGAGGTACTTTCTTGTTTTTCCCGCCTCCAATGGTCGGGACTGAGGTTGTCAGAGTGAGACCTGGATATTATCACAGACATCGTTTTCATCTATGATCCATCTGTTACTACTGCTGCTACTTCTACTACTACTGCTGCTACTGCTACTACTGCTGCTGCTACTATTACTACTGCTACTACTGTTGCTGCTACTAAAGCTACTACTGCTGCTGCTGCTTCTGCTACTGCTACTGCTACTGCTACTGCTACGGCTACTGCTGCTACTACTACTACTACTACTACTACTACTACTACTACGACTGCTACTACTATGATGAACCATTTGCCATGGGGGGAGATACAAATGGATTGGAATAAGACGTTCAAAGAAGCTTTGCATTGGTTAATTATTAAATTCAAAATAATTCAAGAAATGGTTTGACCACAATTGAATGCATCTGGTGAGCAATGAGCAAAGGGTGTCGCTGACAAGAAGGACAACAATGGCGGTGGCTGCAACAACTAAAATATTGTGCATTGAATACAGGGATGTCAAAGTCAAATACTGTACATCAGAGGCCAAAAAACAATTGGCTACACGCCGAGGGCCGGACTGGTTCAATGTTTATTAAAACATATTAAATTGATGCATGAAACCTGTTGAACAAGACCTAACACAGTGGACCATATTTTATTTAACGATTAAATAGATAATCCAATATTTTTGTGTGGCTCTGTGCGGCTGGTTCTAATACTAATCTAATATCATCCTGGGGGCCAAGATAAGTCATTTGCGGGCCGTATCTGGACCCTGGGCCTTGACTTTGACACCCACGGTCTAATAGATCCATTTATTAAGTGTATGTGTGTTTGTAAAGGTTGGTATATTTGTAGCCAGTCCAATCAAAGAAAATAAATCCATTCTTGAGCGAACCACCCATCAAACAACTTCCTCTACTTTGATTGCTTTTTCCTTTAGGTCTTCATATGTTGAGATCGCACCTTAATTGTTGTTTACTGTACGTATACAGATAATTATACCTTGTCTTGAGTGCGTTTGGTCTGTGTGTGTGTGTGTGTGTGTTTCGATAATCCACCTCAAATGTTCGGAGGCAGGGCACATGTTGGGTTTCGCTTTACCCCCCGGCCAATCAGTGTCCATTTCCACAAAACCCAGCCTAGTGCTCCGAGCCTTGATCCTCCCTGTGCCAAAAAGTAGCTCTGCCCATATTCCAGCTATGACTATGTGTAATAAATACTGGCAGAGAGGTCGCTTTGCTCCGGTGATAATTGAAGACATGGAAAACCGCCCCGCCCAGACTCAGCATGTGGAAATGACAAACTCAGGGATTACTACTTTGATTTAGAGACGGAGGACAGCTGTGTTCAGGGGACTATTTTAAGCCAATGGGAAGTGAGGCTGCGAAATGCAATACTGTGCAAAAGTTTGGTTAGCGTCTCCGAGGCCCGACGTGTGAGTGTCATTTAGAGCTGTGGTCTGCTTTATTTTAGTGTTTTTTAAGTTTTTTTTTACATACAATACATTTTGTTTACCCCAACACAAAGAGTTTGGCATTGTATGAACATATTCGATCACATCTGTCTTCAAAACACAAAAACACTTTAGATTAACAGCTAATTAAGTGCTAATTAGTGTCCCCTAACCCTAAGCATGTAATCCTAACCCACATGGGTAAGAGTCAGTTAGTAGTTAGTTAAATGTTGACCATATCTTCAGGCAAACGCCAGATCCTGTCAGATCTCTGCTGCTAAGCAGGGCAGTTCTTGGTTAATACTGTGATGGGAGACCTCTGGGATCACCAGCTGCCTCAGTGGGGCGGCTGCGGCTGTAAAGTGCCAAACTGTTGTGTCCTGTGACTCTGGTGTGTTGGTGGTGGTTGGAAGGACCTGTCCCAGGGCAACTGTGGCTACAGTAGTAGTTTTTCACCACCATGTAATAAATAAGGCCATTTAAATTAATAACTGATGTGCTTATTAAATACCAATTAAGAACTAATTAACCATACATTCTACACTAATTAGCGCACAATTAGCTGTTAATTAGTGAGGGCTAAACTAATGTATGACTGAAAGCACTTTTGTATACTATACATACTAAGAAACATCCCTGTTGGTCGCTATTTGACTTTTTGGGGTGAGTAAAGGTGATCCTTTTTTTTTCACTTTTATGTCTGAAAAAGCGGATCTGAAAAGGTAGCAGAATTAGTGATATAAAAGTGAAACAAATTGGTTTGGAGGCGAGGAAATGGATTTCATAACACATGGTTTAAAAGATATAAGTGCCGTGGCTTCAAAGCCTTCATCCGTGCAGTAATGTGGTGTCTTTTCTCTGGCCTAACAAATATACACGTTTTTATTCAATGAGAGAGGCTCCAAATGACCATGCAAATATGTTGGAAAAGAGACCACTGTGCGTTTTTCATCTCATTACAGCAATTTATTGTCTGAGAAATATAATGCCTTGCTAATAATAATAATGATAATGATCATAATAATAATGATGACGCAGGTTTAAAAAGTGCTTTTCTGGACACTCAAAACACACTTCACGTCATTATTCTTTCAAACGACCACACACAGTAGTTATAAACTACTACTGTAGCCACAGCTGCCTTGAGGCACACTGCAACTGCTACTACTACTGCCACTATTACTACTACTGCTACTACTACTGTACTACAACTGTACTACTACTGCTACTACTACTGTACTACAACTGTACTACTACTACTACTACTTCTTCTGTACTACTGCTACTACTTCTTCTGTACTACTGCTACTACTTCTTCTGTACTACTACTACTTCTACTGCTACTGCTGCTACTGCCGCCGCTGCCATGTCTCCTTTGAAATGAGAAAAGAAAGCAACAGTTCTTGAAATAAGACTAAATATCTTTGTCCCATTTGAGAGTCTTGTTTTAAAACAGCACAATGAACCCTGATTTACTACTTAAAAAAATACTCATTTCAGGCATTTCTTTCCTCATATTTGATTTTGTGACCTGCGCTGTCTCTGGATGTCCACTCTCTCCACCGCAGCCCTTCAATCACACTCGCATGGTTACATAAAGGTCGAAATATTTTCCATTTCTGTCCCTATAGGCGATGGAAATGTCACAGTGCCGTACATGAGCCGAGCAAAAGCTGGGGAATTAGCTGTGAGTGGGACGGAGCATTGCAGACGACATCCCAGTGTGCATTTCAAGATTATTTTCTCCTGTTGAATCGTACAATCACGTCTACAAGGAAGCCAACCATGTATCAGAAACTGTTTTGGACTTTATATCAGTTGTCTCTAGTTATAGCTCGGGGCTGAAGATCCAGGACTGAGGTCTCAGATCCAAGACTTAAAGGTATAAGCCATAGATCCAGGACTGAGGCTGTAGACCCAGGACTGAGGCTGTAGATCCAGGACTGAGGCTGTAGATCCAGGTCTGAGGCTGTAGATCCAGGACTGAGGCTGTAGATCCAGGACTGAGGCTGTAGATCCAGGTGTAGATTTAGGACTGAGGCTGTAGACCCAGGACCGAGGCTGTAGATCCAGGACTGAGGCTGTAGATCCAGGTGTAGATCCAGGACTGAGGCTGTAGATTCAGGACTGAGGCTGTAGACCCAGGACTGAGGCTGTAGACCCAGGACCGAGGCTGTAGATCCAGGACTGAGGCAGATTCAGGACCGAGGCTGTAGATCCAGGACTGAGGCTGTAGACTCAGGACTGAGGCTGTAGATTCAGGAATGAGGCTGTAGACCCAGGACTGAGGCTGTAGACCCAGGACCGAGGCTGTAGATCCAGGACTGAGGCTGTAGATCCAGGACTGAGGCTGAAGATCCAGAAATGAGGCTGTAGATCCAGGTCTGAGGCTGTAGACCCAGGACTGAGGCTGTAGATCCAGGTCTGAGGCTGTAGATCCAGGACTGAGGCTGTAGATCCAGGACTGAGGCTGTAGATCCAGGTGTAGATTTAGGACTGAGGCTGTAGACCCAGGACCGAGGCTGTAGATCCAGGACTGAGGCTGTAGATCCAGGTGTAGATCCAGGACTGAGGCTGTAGATTCAGGACTGAGGCTGTAGACCCAGGACTGAGGCTGTAGACCCAGGACCGAGGCTGTAGATCCAGGACTGAGGCAGATTCAGGACCGAGGCTGTAGATCCAGGACTGAGGCTGTAGACTCAGGACTGAGGCTGTAGATTCAGGAATGAGGCTGTAGACCCAGGACTGAGGCTGTAGACCCAGGACCGAGGCTGTAGATCCAGGACTGAGGCAGATTCAGGACCGAGGCTGTAGATCCAGGACTGAGGCTGTAGACTCAGGACTGAGGCTGTAGATTCAGGAATGAGGCTGTAGACCCAGGACTGAGGCTGTAGACCCAGGACCGAGGCTGTAGATCCAGGACTGAGGCAGATTCAGGACCGAGGCTGTAGATCCAGGACTGAGGCAGATTCAGGACTGAGGCTGTAGATCCAGGACCGAGGCTGTAGATCCAGGACCGAGGCTGTAGATCCCCTGATAAACCTGTTTAGCACTCTGCCACTATGTTTTGCGGGCCGAGTTGTTTTCCGTTTACAAATGAGTCATGAAACCTTGATGGTAAAATAAAAAAGGCCACCCAGCATGATGTCATCGCTATGGTAACCAAAGATGCCAATTAACATCTTTCTAATCTCTGTGTTTACCTCTGCCAAATTATACTTTCAACAATAATTTAGTGTGTGATTCAACAAACCTTTCCTAATTTGAACGTCGGATCTGACTAAATGCCAGTTTTTGTGGCAATAGATGCAGCAATCTCGGGAGAATAAATCTTGAACCAAAGAACAGTGACTACCAAGTACATACAAACATAAACCACCATCGCTCCGAAAGTCTTAAGAAAACACCCTTACAATTTTAAAGCGCTTTGTGACTCTGCTCTGTAAAAAGGCGCTATATAAATAAAGATTATTTACCACTTACGATAGACAAAACAGTATGTCACACATCGGACTAAAGACAGAAGTTTCTCATGGACTTTCAAGAGACTGGAATGGACTGAAAGGGCCTGAGAAATTAGAAAAATCTGCTCCCACTGATGTCTGCCGTCGCTGTGTCCTTTAAGACATTTAACCCCACTTTTCTTGAAGCCCCCCCCCCCCCCAACCCAGAAATGGATTATAGGAACGAAAATGGATAGATGGATGGATGGAAAAATCCCTAACTGTAACATGAAGAAGAAACAAGTATAAAGTCTCTATCTTTAGCGTAATGGGAAAAAAAATATATGATTTTAGAATAATAAAGAAGTGTACAATTATATGGACGAGTAGATACCTTTGATTGGATTGTTTCGTTTAGTAGCTTGAACTAAAGCCTGTCTCACATTTTCAGGGAGACTGTTCCAGATTTTAGTGGCATGAATCTGAAATGCAGACTTCTGACTCTGGTAGGCAGCAGGAGGCCAGTCCCTATGCTCCTCATAGTCCCAGCAGGAGGCCAGTCCCTGTGCTCCTCAGAGTCCCAGCAGGAGGCCAGTCCCTGTGCTCTTCATAGTCCCAGCAGGAGGCCAGTCCCTGTGTTCCTCATAGTCCCAGAAGGAGGCCAGTCCCTGTGCTCCTCATAGTCCCAGCAGGAGGCCAGTCCCTGTGCTCCTCAGAGTCCCAGCAGGAGGCCAGTCCCTATGCTCTTCATAGTCCCAGCAGGAGGCCAGTCCCTGTGCTCCTCAGAGTCCCAGCAGGAGGCCAGTCCCTATGCTCTTCATAGTCCTAGCAGGAGGCCAGTCCCTGTGCTCTTCATAGTCCCAGCAGGAGGCCAGTCCCTGTGTTCCTCATAGTCCCAGAAGGAGGCCAGTCCCTGTGCTCCTCAGAGTCCCAGCAGGAGTTATGTACTCCAGCTTCAACTTTGTAGTACCTTTCTATTCATGTTTTCTGGAGAAGCAATTACGCAAATCCAATGCAAGAACACTGAACATACTCACACTGTCTCTGTGTTGTGGACATGAACAGGGCAGGACTTCGCCGTAGGTCCAGACTCTGATTACGTTGTTGAAAACTGCTTATATACACGCTGTCTGCTCTCAAAATCCCCAGGGTCGAGCCTTAGCCACTTGAAACACGTGGAGATATTTGTCTTATAAACTTCAGTGTGTGTGTGTGTGTGAGTGTGTGTGTGTTTGTTTGCTTGTGTGTAATTGCAAAGACTTGGCCATAATTACAAGCTACAGCGACGGCCAGATTACTTCAAGGTGTTCGGGTCGGCATTAGCATACAGGGGGCAGGAAGGGAGGGGAGGGAGGGGAGAGGGCTCTAGAGCTGCCACTGTCTGCGCCCACGCCCATTTGAATATAATAGATGCAGATTACACAGGACACACTACAGAGAAAGTTTGATAATGAGACTTGACAGGAAGGAAAGGACTTTGCCGACTCAATCTTCTTGTGGGTTCATTAATGCAACACTTACTGGTTAATGGTTTGGATATTTCATAACAATTTGAAGCAATTGTGGTTGAAGCTGAATTCATTGTTATAACAAATACAGAAGCTGGAACTTTTCCACTTGATGTTTTCATTATCTGAAGGCCGAAGCTACTGGCACTATGGCAGCTGCTGATTGGACGGTCTGATGGTGCATTCAGACCGCAAACGCTCAAACGCTGAAGGCCCGCTCACCAGACGCGCATTCTCTAGTTTTCAGACGCACGGGTCTTCACACCAGAACGTCCTGACCAGCGCTGGAAGTGCCGGAAGTAGCCGGCCGGCTCTATTGCTAACAGAGTTATGCTAGCGGCTTCCCGTGTAAAGTTCTTCTCCAATAATGCAGCTCTGCAGCGTGTCTGTGTTCAGAGACCTTCCACAGACTTTATATAACAGTAGTATGTGTTCGCGGAGGTGTGCAATACGTTTATTTTAATATTAAACGGTGCTTCCACATCGACGAACACACTCAAAACAGTTGCATAAAGTCACGGGAGTATTACAACGCATATATTCACAAGCACACAGTCCCCCATTGTCAACCCTGGTTTAGTCCTGGTGTAGCTCCTGTTTTGGCTGTTTACAGTATGTTCAGTCTGCTCGCTCAGACTACCAATGTCCCCGTGACCACTTTGCGGCTCTCTGATTGGTCGCTGCACGAACTTCCTGAGGAAAGGTTGAGCAAAGTTTATCTCCTGTGGGCGCCGATTTTCCGCTCCTGTTCCTCCCCTTTCACTTTCCTGCCAAGTCCGTGCGTCTCTACTGAGCGGTGCGTGCGTGCCTGCCGAGAGGGCCGTGCGTTTTTACGCTCAGACGCGCGTCACCATTAACTTTGCATTGAAAGCAGACGCAACGCATGATCCGGTCTGAAAGCACCATGAGTCCTCCATTGTATGAAATTCAGTTGGTGTTTTGGTCTTCTGTCTGTGACTCAGCCTGAGACTCCTACGTCATTGGAATACGGTTAATTTTGACTGTTCTGTTTTTTTGTCTTACCATCCATTTCTGGGGTGGGCCGTTGCAACCACAGAGTACCATCCCCTCACTGATCCTGCTGCAGGTGGGGAGTCCACAGAAAAGATGGCTGCTCTATAGTCTTGATCTTTCAGTGGGGGGCTTCAGGCAAAGTGGGTTTAAGTGTCTAGCCCAGTGGTGGGCAAACCCCGGCCCGTGGTCCAGATGGATGCTTCTATCAGGCCCCTGAGCCCTCCTCAATTTATTTATATTAATATTAAGAAGAAAGATTAGGATTAAAAACATTCCCACAGTGGGGCAATTTTAGTTTAAACATCATACAATCCCCCTCTGTGCTGTGTGCAGAGCTATTTTTTTGATATAAACAATACATTTATGTTTTAAAATGAAGCCTGAGAAAAACATTGGAATATCAGACAGCTGTCGGGATCCGGACCTAATTTCCAATGTGGCCCTCAGGAGGAAAAGTTTGCCCATGTCTGTCAGTGGGAAACAGTGGAGGCTCAGGCTGAGTTTACACGGAGACAATGTGGCAGTAAAACGCTATAGTTGAATGTCGGTTGCTACCAACCGTTCATACGAAGACTGTGTTCCAGGGGGGTGTTCCAGAGTATTCAGATCCAGCCTGCAAAGTGGGACAACTCAGATACGCTGCACAACAGGGGCTCTTTCACACCCGCGAGAGGGAAAAAGGTGTGAAATCCCCCTCTGCTCTGACCCCCAACTCCCCGCTGCTCCCCGCACGAAAACATGCGCAGTAGCGGAGAACAAACGTAAACATCAATGGCGGCGGTCACACTAACTAGCTTCGTGGGCTTCCAGCGCGGCACAGAGGATAATTCTACACCTTCGTTCGTCCAAACGAGACCACGTGAAGCTCTAGGTTCACAGCTCCATTTTCCATGGATCAAGCATTGGACCAAGCATTTTCACAGTTGCTGTTTAAATGCAGAATGATGTTGGTACGTTCTGAGGGTCTGGCACAGGAAGTGAGTACACTGCCAGACATTTGCATTAGGAGCCTGGTCGTTTCTGTTAATGGCCTGGAAACGTCTGCGCAGCGTCTCAGTATAAACTCTGAGACCAACTGAGCCACTGTCGAGCCGGTTTTTGTCTTCAGTTCAGTTAAATTCAATTCAATGTAATTTATTTTTGAATAGCCAAAAATCACAACAAAACCAGAACCAAACAGTCAAGAAAGCAGTGATGCAAAACACATAAAAAATGTTCATTTTACACACTTTCTGACTTTGTGTTGTTTTTGGTGGCCTGGTTAGTACTGTGAAGTGCTGTAAAGTGCCAAACTGTAGTTGTGTCCTTGGGCAAGACACTGGAATGCCTGGAATGATTCTGGCGTATGAGTAATGGCAGTGGTGGTCGGAGCGGCTGATGGTACATACTGGTTGCCTCGCTTCCATCAGTCCACCCCAGGGCATTTGTGGCTAAAGTCCTACTTCATCTCCACTGCGCATCGATAGAACAATACCATGTGAAGTGTCTTTGACTGAGCCACAAAGCGTTCTTTAAAACCAATGTGTTTTATTTTTTTACATATAGCTGTTTAAAAAGTAACAAGCATTTAGTAAATACGCTCAACCCCAAACCCAAAACTTGCCACAACCAATTTTTGACCAGAGGAGTAGAAATGTCCTCCATTGATAGCTTTGTTCTGGTTTTTTGACAGTGACTGTGCCAGGCTTTTCCCATCAGTGTGTGTGTGTGTTTGTTTGTGTGTGTGTGTCTGTGTGTTTGTGTGTGTGCGAGTGCTGCTTGGGAGTATATTTATCGGCCTCTCTCTCTCACCTTTGTGTCCTCGCTAATCGCTGTTGGACTCCCTGCAGGCTACAGGCTGCGCTGCTATTATCCACACTTCACTTCAGTGTGTGTCCGGCCCACTCAAAGCTCATTCACACAAGCATGTAAACACACTCGCGATTATGGCACAGTTTGTGTGTGTTTTGTGTGAGTTTTGTGTTTTTTTCTGTGTGTTTATGCACGTGTGTGTGTGTGAGTGTGAGTGTGTGCGTGTACATATACATGTATTTGTTAATGTGTTCCCACAGTGGGTAAATGTCAGTGTTGCATACCCAGTTACAGTACAGTAGAAATGAGGACCACACAGCTCCACAAGATAAATGAACAATTACTCTTAAATTTAAATTAATAAAAAAATAAACATAAAAATCTCTATCTTTGGCTTAATGAAAAAGCAAGACTAGCAAGACTCTAGTTTAAATCCAAAAAGTTGATCCATCGTAGTATGGTGGATAGATAACTATGGCCTACGCAGGTGGACAAACGCAAGACAAAATATCTGGCCCTCACAGTCATAAGGTCCCATTGTGTATCCATGTTAAGACTCTAGTATATTCTTATTGTCTCTGGATGCAACACGTATGTCTTTCTATCTGTGACGTATCTTTGACGTAACAAATGACTACAGTATATAAACCATGTCCTGACTTTGTTCTGTCTAAAAAAACCTGAAACCTGAAGGAATAAACTTCCTCCAGTGCGCAACGATCCCGTCTCTGTGAGGTAAATTTTCCACAGCAGATTTGATAGTATTTCCATGTCACGATAGTTGTGTGAGGTACTGCTAGCTTTTTGTAATAATTTTTACCACATACTTTACAGACAAAAACTGAACCAGGATTGAGTTTATCCATTGTTGGTTGTGTGGGGATGTCGGAAGACTGGAGTTCACACATAAATCATTACAGGTGGTTTTTCTGAGGCGTGGAGGAAGGGCGGCAATTAGTGGAAGAATCTGAAATCTGTGAGATACATGCGAGGCTGCGATCGCACATTCAAAAGGACAAACGTTTTATTGAGTGTTCTGTTTGCCCATGACTGATTTGAGGTTTATTTCAATCCGAGAAGTCAAACTAATCTTTCTCACAAGTCCATTTTTTTTTCCACACAAAACACAGTTAGACAAGAGAGCCTTTATTTTGTGGGGGAAATTTCAGTGTTGCAGCGCACATACAGGACAGTAGTAAGAGCACGCAGGGAGCACACAGAATATACAATGTGAGTAGATGCTAAGTGGGCGGCAAGAAGGTCCTGGTTTCGAATCCCAGTCGGAACAGGGCCTTTCTGAGTGGAGTTTGCATGTTCTTCCCATGCGCCTCCTGTACTGCCAACCCCGCTGTGTGGAGTGAGAGACAAATGCCCACAATTGTAAACCGCTTTGTGACTCTGGTCTGTGAAAGGCGTTATATAAATATATAAGTTACTTACTTACTTACTTATGTTAGCTGCTATGCTAGATGTAAATGCTTCGAGTGTGTGTAGTGATTTGAGGTGTGTTTTGAACAGATCGAGAACTTTGAGAAGTCCTCTGAGATGTCCGCTGCTGTGACGAAGGGCAATGCAAAAAAACATTTAACCCTCAAGGCGCCACGGTTGACTTAAATCCACAATATGCGGTACTGTTTACAACTGCCGATTATGTGCCAAAATTCATTCAGACTTCTGCCACACAATGATTTCCACTGCCGTACTATTTCCCTGACCCTTGAGTGTGGTACAGTGTGCGTTCTGTTTGTGTGTTCATATTTCATGATGTCCATATGACGTCTTAATATGCAAATTAGATGGGTACATTTAATGAGCCTTCCTTATAATTTCTCTAATTTACATACAGCCTCTATCTTGAACCACTTTTAAGAAATTAAGATGTCAAAATTTAGCCTCTTGGGAAAAAACCTCTGGCGCCTGACGGGTTAGTACACAGAAAAGCTGACCACTTTAGCGTGACCCAAGTTTTACTGTCTAATTTACCGCCACAAAACAAGCCTTTTATGCCCTTCACCTTTTGTCTGCTTCTATTCTAACTCCGGACACTTCAGTGACCGCCGTGTTTGCTTTTGTTTACAACTCCACCAGGACCATAACGTTTAATTGGGAGTTACTGTAGTTTAGAGCATGCTTTCACGTCTCACTACCTTTTGCGCCGCCCTGTCATTTGTATACTAGCATTGTTTAAAGTGTAACAAAGGGAGGGGTCCGCTTTTAGCCCGGTCGCTCAAGTGTAAAGTGGGGGATTATGGGTAATACGGGTCATCGCACTTCTGCATACAGTAGACTTTGAATGATGGGTTTGAGACATCATTATGAGCCTTTGTGTCTGTTTGGGGGTTCGAAACGGGGGTATCTTCAAATGGGACAGTGGGAGGAGGGGAGGGGGGTATGTCTGTGATGGGATTATCAGACAGGCGTCATCACCTCGACGCGAGATGCCGTGAAGGAGTGAGTAGAAAGAGCTGATAGGGCGCTTAAAAGAGCAAAGAATACTACTGGCCCGACGGAGCAAAGCTATCTACCGCTATCTCCTCTGTAAATTTACTCAGCTTATCTGCTCGGCCAATCAATCACAGCTAAAAGAAACTCAAACAAGCCTAAAATATGTGGGGAAGATTCACAGACAATTGGGTCAGATTTGTTCTTACTTGCAGTTGTCCCTTGATTGATTTTGTGGAAATCTATAGTCTCATTCCCTATAAGCAAAAACGTGAGAAGTTTGTCTAAAAACTTTTTTCCTTTTTGAGCAACACAGGCTGGAGGATTAAAACAAGTCAACTATTGACCCGCCTCGCAGTCTAGTATTTTATCCAAGGCTAAGACCAAATATAGCAGCGATTCAGACACCAACAAAACTGTTTTATAGCCCTTAGTTTACATGTGGCTCAGGTGAAGAAGGTTATAAAACTTCAGTCACACAAGGAACAACATTTTGCATAATGACAGCATAACAAGAGTGAATCTCTGACCATCGAAGTTTTGGCTTACTGCTCTTAACAGTCTTTGTAAAAAAACAAAAAAACAATTGATTTTATTTTTTTAGAGTTCCACATGGATGTAAAGCCTGGCGTAGTCCATTAGAGTGCGATTCCCTGAGGATCCTGGGAGTGAGGTTAGAAGACTGGAGTTTGAAAGTGTGACGTTTGTTTTGACTCTTTTATTTTGACCTGTCCTGTCTTCCCCATGATGAAAAAACTCCCTTTTCTTTCCCACTGTCGTCCCAGGACATTGGTCATCTGTCCCTTGTGGGCCAAAAGTTCTATGAGTTTTTAATATTGCTCAGACTGTACATATTATCAGATGTAGTCAAACCTGTCTCTGCCGTTCAAACCAATGTACCACCACTTTCGCCTTCTGTGGGCTTTTTCAAAATGGCCGTGGGTCAGGAAACTGTGAAAAAACAAATTTCGCACGCCTTAGCTGCACTAGCCCCATTCATTTATAACGAGTGCGTTCAAGACGGATAAAAAAAAAATACTCTGCATCAACAGCATCTGGAACGGTTTGGACCATGAGTCACTGTTGAACCTAGTTCCACTTTTGAGAGGAAATAAGACGCATAAAAAAAACTTTGGGTAATTCTCTTTCTGGGTACACCCCCACAGACCCAGAGTAGTATTGCAAGCATGTTAGCGCACATGCTCATTGACCTTTTGGGAGCCAGGACCCGCCCACACTGATTTGAACTGTTTGATTCTCTGATCTGTGTTGGCAATTCCAACTGTTTTGTAAAGTCCTCCGAGTAACAACTGTTGTGATTTAGGGCTTTACAAGATACTAGAATCTTTCCGTTTACGTATTAGTCAGTGGGAATAAGCCTGTTGACAGAGCCTCCATCACCATGTCTGTGTGCACTCTCCTGCTGTATGTTCTGTATGTACAGTAAAATGTAAATGTAATGTGTGTGTCTGTAAGGTCATGCTGCGTGCGGCTGCTCTCATTTACGGCGGTTTCCTGTAAAGCCATAACACAACGATTATTGACGAGGCCACGGGGACACAGGCCGAGTGCATTAGTGAGTTCTGCTGTTTGTCCACCTGCAAACATGCAAATCTAAATGTCCTCTTTCTTCAAATGACTGCAAATGGATCTATTTTCAAACCCTTGGCTTGTGGATCTGCTCCCAGGGGTCAGGAGAAAAAGACAGGCATTTCTTTCTGCAAAACCCATGATATTATGAGTAAGAGTATGAAAGATTAGACATTAGTAATCCATAGGCAACACACGGGGGACCCGCAGAGAAAGATACAGCTTATGGAATGGAACTAGAATTTATTGAATTGAGGAACACTGCGCCAATATTTGGGGTTTCTGTGTGAGCTGTGCTGCAGAGAATTATAAATATGAATAACCGTATATCGTACTTACAGGCCTGTCAGGATAACTCATTCTGATGGACAATATATTACTTAAAATAATAATAAAATGTAAATGTGTTGAATGAGAATGTTGTGACTTCCAGTACATGACAACAGAGCAAGACAATCCTAGCCTAGCATTTTTTTTACATAAAGCACGAAACTTTTGTCTTATTGTTGAAATGAGTAATAAAACATTTTCAATTTTGGTTGCATTAGTTGTTTTTTTAATCCTCAGAGATAACACAATGCAGTACTTGTATTGGTATTCCATATCGGCAAGAACTTTAATTAAAGTACAATAAATAATATTGGTGCATCCCTGATAAAATAAAATGAAATCTACATAACATAAAATTACCTGAGGTGCACAAAATACACACAATAGACACATACAGCACATACAGTACATACCATTTCAATACAATCAATACTTCTAGTTGCGATTAACAGTCAATCATTTTAATCAACCAGCAAAAAATAAAAACAGAGAAATTAGATCCTGTCAGTTCTCACAGCCTCAGCATAAGTCCTGAATCAGTAAAAGTCTCGGCGGTTGCATCACTGACGCCTCCCTCGCACTCGCAGGTCTCGGGTTGCACTGGTGCAGTTGGCAGTAAGGTGGACCTAGCTTTAGCAGGACTCCAGCTGTGTTTCTGTGCACTTTTTGCCTTTTTGCTCTTATGTCACTGTGGGAACTGTAATGCTCCACTTGGCTTCAGAGAGGTGTGAGGGATTAGGATACAGTGGCTGGTAGTGAAGGGAAAGTCCACGGGGTGAGAAACACATGCTCACTAATTTAGTCGACTGAGATTCGTCCAATGGTTTAAATTCATAATATGCTTTGACTATTTTATGATTTAACCTTTTATTTAACCAGGAAAGTCCCATTGAGACTGGATAACAATTATACACGATGAACTAACGGGAAACACATTTGCTTTGCCAATGCGCGGATGCCATTCAAATGTATATGCTATTTCCAAGTTTCCAGAGTTGTTTGAATGACCAATGGGTAAAAGAGCAGGGAAGAAATCTACACAAAGTTCTCACAAAGCATTTTGGAAAGACTTCAATTTTTGCCAAACCTCAACCATAAGATCATAGCTATTCTCTGTTCTGCCGTTTTCCTAATTTTGTCGGATTTTTCTTGATTTACCTTTTGAATCAAAGATGGCGTCCTTTAAAGAGGTCATAATAACCAATAGTCAAATACTGTGTTCCAGAAATGATGTCATGAATTTTAGAAATGCCAGCTTTGTATTCAAGATGCTCAGTTTTCTTAATAGGAATTGCTAATGTTTTCCCATAAACGATACTTGCCAAAAGACGACTGAAATATTATTGTCGTTGGTGTGCGTTCAAAACACACTGTTGACTCGTGATGATCAAAACACGCTTTCCATCAAAGAAAGTCCTGTGTATTTCCCTTCATTTACTAGTATTGTCTCCCTCTACTGTTCACATAAACATACAGGGAAGCACGAATGCGGAGAGGAAGGCCACGGCATCATCTCTGCGGAATACTTGAGTTACTATAGCGGTGTTTTCACCACAGCTACACAGCGCTAAAAGAATTAAATTACATACATGCATCAATATATAACCAGCAGCAACCAAAATGCCCTCCAGATTTAATAATAAAGACAGCTTGAACTTGAAACCCGGGTTCTCATAAATAGACAAAAGTAGCGCCTTATTGTACGACATCGAAATGAAAACAATAACAAGATTTAGGGGCTGTAAAACTAATTTAGAAATTCAAATATCTCTGCACTACTGTTATTGGTTAAAGAACTATTCGAGCACAGAGCATGGTTTATTAATGTCTTTTAGATTAGGGGCTTTTTTTTTCACTGGTTAGACCCGCCCATGTTCACCTCCGCAGGTTGAAAGGAAAATCGGAAGACATTTCCATTGGTCGAATATGTATTCAGATCCTTGAGGCCAATCTTCATTGGTTTAACTGTTTTCTTCTAGCAACTCTTCCTGACGCTTGCTTTTTGAAGAGACTATTGCAAATATATTATCCTTGGAAAATACTTACCTGTACATAATAGTACAGAATCTCATGGTCTTAAACATACAATTGTTTGGAGTGAAAGTTGCTGACGTCACATTTAACAGTTATTTCCCTATGAGCCTCCTAACGACTTGGAAACATCTATACTAACCAAACCACCTCTCTCCCCAGAAGCAGATGTCGTTCCCGGCGTTCCCGGCCTGTGCTCCTGTTATTCCTCGCTCCTCCGTGTTGTCAGGATGCAGAGGGCTGGGCGTCTTCAGTTTCAGCGCGGGGGGCCCAGGTTAGTGCAGGTTACACACGTACACACTCTCAGGGTCATGGAAAAACGAACCCAATCCTCAGACCTCCAGCAGAAGTGAAGAAACATCTAAATAACTGAGAGTCAGCTGTCACTGTCCTGCAGCCTTCTCCGTCGCATTGTAAATGAGGCTGTCACTGCACCGCGGCTAAATAAGGAAGAAACAGCTCTATTTTCGCTTTAGGACCACTGAGATGTCTTACTGGGACGTCTTCCTGGTGGTCCGAGGCGAGCCTCTCGACATCATCATTGCTTTAGGGTTTCATATCAGTCGCCTTTATTACAAAATGTTGTTAGTTCAACTCAAATTTGACCATCTATTTTGCAATGTTCAATTGGTATAATTCTCTGCGTGAGTAAATTATAATTTCCAAAATTACAAAAAAGCATAGAACAAGAAGTGTAGATAGAGGAAATATTCAAGTTCTTATCCAAATTAGTTTCCTGGTTTGTGACTTCCTGTTTTTCACAATGGCCATAACTATAATTCTTATTCTGATTCTTATCACATTAGTATTGTCTATTTTATTTTTTTTCCATCAATCCATCCATCCATTTTCTTCCCCTTATCCATTTCTGGGTCAGGGGGTGGCAGTCAGAGCTGCACCCAGTACACAGAGCACCATCACTGATCCTCCTGCAGGTGGGGGGTCCACAGGAGCTGAGATCTTTCAGAAGGGGCTTCAGGCAAAGTGGGGTTAAGTGTCTTGCCCAAGACACTTAACCCCACTTTTATTTTTTTCCTCATTGTTATTTTTCAATATTTTCAAAAAAATGTTTTATTGTTTTTGTTTTACTCCAAACATTTTTGACAGACTGCTCCAGATTTGAGCCATATAAATATGTAATGTTAACAGATGAACTTTCCTCACAATTGGAAGTGACCATGATTGTGTTAAAAAAATAAATCATGAAATGAATGAATCAAATCAATAACATAAAATCTTGCGTGGACTTTCTTACAGTCCTATTCTACTTCTGCCACATCATCCCATCCCCTCCCTCTGCACTGGAACCATCAAACATCAAAGCTTCGCTAAACAGGTACCAGAGAAACCCACCCAAACCCACCCAAACCCACCCAAACCCACTGCTGTCTCACAACTTCAACCCTCTATAAATATGTTTGCCCAGATCTGATGAGCGCCTCCTTTTTTCGGTGACGTTTGGAGCAGAGTTGTTCCCACGAGATAACCGCGGCAGCTCTGTGTCCGTGGGCAGCCCTGTGTTATTATGGCCGCTGTGTATATGTGAGGAGGGAGTGGCATGAGAGAGACCGGAGGATCTGTGCACCATGGTCACCGCAAACTAGGACCAAACTCCTCCTGTTTCACATCAGAGAGGGACGTGCAATAACCACCGATTGTGCAAAAGGAGGAGGCCATGGGCATCTTTAGCCTTTTACGTGCTGTATGAAGGGGTGGGAGTTTGTAAGTTTGATTTCTTCTCAGTTAGTTTTTGAGCTTTCAGGAGTGAAAAACTGAAAGACTTTAAATATACACTGCAAAAAGTGATACAAATAAGTTAAGAAATGCTCAAATTTGGAAACATTTTGACAGTGCCTTAAAACAAGATTTTACAATGGGACAACGCAAAATGATCTTGTTTTAAAAAGATGCAATAAATGTCTCAATTGGAATGTCTTTGTCCCACTGGAGTCAGAATGTGCTAAGATTGAGATAAAACAAAACACTCAATTCAAGCAAATCAAATCTAATATTTTTTAATTTTTGGAAGTGTAGAATGTATGCATGTTTCTATTAAAGGTAAAGGTGCTCTTTATTAATCCCCGTAGGGAAATTCAATCCTCTGCATTTGACCCATCCTTATGCCGCTAAGGCTTACGTCAGGAGCATTACGTCAGGAGCAGCGGTCGCCGTAGTAACAGCGCCCAGGAAACCTCCAGGTACTCCAGGAAGCACAGGGAGAATATGCAAACTCCACTCAGAAAGACCCCATTCCGACCGGGATTCGAACCCAGGACCTTCTTGCTGAGAGGCAATGTGCTATCCACTCAGCCACCGTGCCATCATGGTATGTAATTGCTGTAAAAACTATCATTAATTTCTCTTTATAAGTTTAAAACAATAAAAACAAATCACATAACTAAGTGCATAAGTTGCCATACCAGCGGCAAAAGCTGGGATGCAAGTCTCAAAACAAGATAGACACACACACACACACACACACACACACACACACACACACACACACACACACACACACACACACACACACACACACACACACACACACACACACACACACACACACACACAGTGGGAAAGGTATCTACATCTGTCACTATCTCTTCTTCCTCTTCAGCGCTGGGCAGAAGTGTGCGGTCAGAGCGGTATCCTGGTGTGGGTCACTGGAGGTTAATGTGTGGGTCAAACTAACTGCAGAGGATGTGAAACTGGCCTTTCGCTGCTCTCTTCCTCACGGACTACCCAAGATTTAGCATAGATTGTGAAATGTTATGAAAGAGGTGAGAATCAGATCAGGGTCAATCGTTCAGAATCAGGTCAGATACAGGACTGGACGCTGCAAAAAGAGGACAAAAAGAAAACAATTTTGGAAACGTATGTCTGGATTTGAGCGTCTGAGGAGATTTGCCAGTGGATAAAGCAGTGTTAGACTTGTACTTTTACTTACTTGTACTTTTTGTCATCATTCCATAAAGGTTGATGCATTTCTTGGCACAATGTGAACACCAGATTATCTATGGTCTATTAGTAACATTATTCTGTAACAAAATATGCGTTTCAATTGAATTTATCACGATATTTGACTTTCTGTGTGCGGAATGGGTTGTTGAGGTCTCCACCTAGGACTGCCACCCGGTCCTCTCAGCACCTAGGCCCCGTGGATCCCTCTGTGGGTGGTGGGTCCAAAGAGCTGGTCCATGTCGTCCTATCGGGCTATTTTATTTATAGATAGAGAGATACTTTATTGATCCCTGTAGGAGAAATGCAGGTGTACAGTAGCAACGGAGACACATCCATCCATATAAACAAAACAAATAAATAGATTTCTAAATTCATAATGTAGCTAACAATAGTAATAAAATGCAGCAGCACTTTAGGTCACAGCAGCAGAGGGGAGGGGGGGGGGGGGGGGGGGGGGCGGCTTTGGACCATTTTCTCTGCTCTGGTCCAAAGTAAAATGCTAAATGCTTTGTTAGCATTTTTCAAAAAGTTAGCATTCCTCCAGTGGGTTTTCACCTGATCCACTTGGTTCGGACCATGAATCCTCGCTGCTCTGGATTGGACCAGTGTGAAACCATGAGCACTGTACTGCAGCAACATCTCAGGCAGAAAAAAGCAAGTAAAATAACATTTGTAAAACACAAAAAAACAACTATTTCAGAGACACTTAGGACTTGCTGCTGTTTCCAGTGCATTCAGAAGTAAAGTTATGTGGAGTACTTCAAATTGTAGAGTGCTTTGTGTGAGATCGGTTTGTCAAATGTGCTTTATGAATGAAGATGGCTTTCTCGCTTACTTAAAAGATTCGCACAATAAAACATGTCCACTTTCACTTAGAAGTGAGAGAGCAGTTTGATGATTGATGTAAGTTCACCGCAGGCTATTGAACACGTGACTGGACATTACCGGATTCATGTCTCGGCCATATCATTCACTTTGTTTACTTTTTCCCCTTCCCTTAACTGTACCCAGCTGTGGATCCACAAAAGGATATTGCACATATTACATTAGCTATTCCTGACTGCGGATATAAATATGCATAAGGGTGAAATGTCTTACTTTCCATCTGTCTGGAAACCAATGCATTTACTTTACAGGAGATTGCATTTATAATGGTAAATGGCCACATTTATTTTGAACTTTCAGACACAAATTGCATCATGTCGCTGATGAAAAATAACAACAAAACTTGATTATTTATATTTCTTCATTTTGAATCTGAATAGGAAGCTCCTACCTCCCAGGTCAGCAATAGTCAGGGTAGTAACAAAGTTTACACGTAGATTTCCTCTTCCTTATGTACAGAGGGAAACATATTTTATTTTGATAAAATAAGTTTGTTATGCTATAATTTAAAAGGACATTTCTTAAATATGTATAAAAATAAGTGAATATTACTCAATAATAACGTTTTTTTTTTTTACTAGAATCAAGTCATTTGGGCGGCACGTGGCTGACTGGATAGCACTCTGGCTTCTCAGCAAGAAGGTCCTGGGTTTGAATCCCGGTCGTATCAGAGCCTTTCTGAGTGGAGTTTGCATGTTCTCCCTGTGTCTGCGTATGTTTCCTCCGGGTACTCCGGTTTCACCTACCACTAAAAACATGTCCTGTACTGGCGACCCCGCTCCCACCTCTGTGTGGAGTGGGAGGACAAATGTGCGAAACAATAATAATAATTGTAAACTGCTTTGTGAATGTGGTCTGTGAAAGGCGGTGTATAAATGAAGATTACTTATATTTGTGGCTTGTGTTATTTTCTTATTTTCAGAAATTAATATTTTCTTCTATCGGCAGATAATTTTTAAAATTTTAAGCAGTGTTTTACTTTTACTTTTTCAGATATGTTTTATAATGTTTTTCAAGGTTTTGTCCAGTGTAGTTCTCCACCCTTTGAAAATGAAAGAAAATGAAATCCACCCATGCTTTAAATCCATATATGTGAAATGGGGTGAGTTCCAGACCTGATTGTCATTCGCCTCCACTCCTGGGCTGTGTTGTTTAGATGCCGGCTGCTGTGACCCACGTGCCCTTGAGCAGAGCGTTTTGCCCTGGACTGCACAATAAAGCTGTGTACATAGAGCAGTGTGTGTGTGGATTAACACCGGCGGCACAAGCCAATCCATCGCAGGGATGTTAAAGCAGATTTGAGATTTAACTTGTGAAGTTCGAATAGGTTTGGCCCGAAAGGTGCAACTGAAAGTCACTTTTACACAGAGGAATAAAACCAAAAACCTTCATAGCAACGTCCAAATAGTCATTTCATCAAAACTATTCACTGTCAGTGAATAACATCAGACATGCAAAGTTCAAACCCCTTTTGTCTTTCTATAGGTCCCATGAAAAAGCAGAGGCACAGTCAACACTAGAAAATATCCCTTGAAGAAAATTAGAAAAAATATATAAAAATAAGTAAAATACTGTTTAAAAAAATAAAAATGATCTGCCAAAAGAACAATGGAACATGAAGATTTCTGACAATTATAAAGTAATACAAGCCCCAAATGACTTGTTTCTAGTATGAACACATTTCAAGTAATATTTACTTATTTCCTTAAAAAAAATTCTTAATAGCATCACAAACTTATTTTATCCAAACAAGAAAAGTTGTCTGGAAATAAAAAAAATAAAAAATAAAAACAAGCTAAAAATAACCTCACTGCTTCGACTTCTTTATTAAGATTATGAAGTATCTTAAAACTAGTAAAATAATCGTAAAGATCAAGTTTATTTATAAAGCACATTTCATTTATTCATGTATTTATTTATTTGACAGGGACATTTTAGAATTAATGCATTGCTCAGTCCAGACATATACAGTAGCAACGAGCTAATGGTTGTCTGTGGTCCCTGAGGCTGAGGCACAGTAACATTTACATCTGATATGCTGAGCTTACAAAGACACAAACTCATTTTCAGGAAGACTGTTCCAGATTCTTGGGTCATGCATTTGAAACACTGCCTCCTCATGTTTAGTTCTGACTCTGAGACCAGTCCCTGTGCTCCTCAGAGTCCCTGCAGGAGCCAGTCCCTGTGCTCCTCAAAGTCCCAGCAGGAGGCCAGTCCCTGTGCTCCTCAGAGTTGGTCCATAGGGCTCTGACATGTCACCGATGTACTTTGGTGCAAGGCCGGAGAGACTTGCAGCAAACAGAGCTGCTTTAATGTCTATTTGTAACAGCAGTGCGTCTAAATTGCTCAATACTCCCCCTGTAGGTGCACAGTGGTATCACATCACAGCAGGATACGACAACAATGCATGGGAACCAGACAAGTGCATCAAAAAATAGACTCTTTTTAATCCAGTATTTAGGCCAATCTACTTTGCTCTCTGATTAGCATACTAACGTGTCCCAGGGTTTTGCGTAACGTTCTGGTTAGGAATGTGTAATTGAACTCTCTGTGTCTGCGTAGGTTTCCTCCAGGTGCTCCGGTTTTCCCTCCACCAGTAAAAAAACACACAATAGGTGTAAATGCATGCACCTCCTGTATGACGTGGAGTGAGGAGACAAAGTGCTGCCAACTGTCGTGTCCTTTAGCAAGACACTTCGCCTAAATTAGAATGACTCTGGTTTGTGTGTGAATGGTTGGTGGAGGGAGGGGCTGATGACACAGACTGGTTGCTTTGCTTCTGTTAGTGTGCCCCAGGGCAGGTGTGGCTACATTAGTAGTTTACCACTGTGTATGGAAGGAATGAAAAATGACATAATTGAGTGTCCAAAAAAGCACTTTATAAAACAGATGCATTCTTAATTTTTATTTTTACCTTTTGAGTGGAACTTAACTCTCTCCCTCTCCCTCTCCCCCTCTCTCTCTCTCTCCCCCTCTCCCTCTCTCTCTCCCTCTCTCCCTCTCGGGGTTCTGTGCGTGTGGAGGCGGGCCGAGGTGCCTGACTGTAATCTGTGACGGGAGCGCGCACTGTTCCTCGTACACGCGCGGCAGCAGTGTGGACTCGGCGAGCGCCTCTGCCTCTGTCACAAGCCCGACGCGGCCCACGGAGGAAACACAGCGCACGCGTTTGGCTCAGAGCGCGCGGAGACCTCACCAGCGCCTCGTGCCAAACACACCTCCATCCATCCATCCCTCCATCCTTCCACTTTTACGCACGGCTTTCCACACACAGACATCCCCTCTGCTTTACGCAAGAACGGACTACATGTATTTACTCACACTCATGGCTTCACGGGATTTTTACGCACGAGAACAACGCGCGCCCCTCGACTGGGAATGACCTCTCAAGCCTGGACTAAACTTTAACGTATTTTCTATTGTACTTAACGCGTTCTCTCGTGGCTTTTTTGTACTTTGTTTACCCAAGAAAGCTGCGCGAAGGTCCAGTGCCTCTCCACGCGCTGTACCTCAAGCTGCCCAAGTGCGTTCGGACGCGGACCACGTTACTGCTGCTCCCTCTCAACATGTTCACAAGACAAACTGGACTTTCTCTGCGTTGTATTTTGCAGAAAGGCTCGTCCATCCTCCCACAAGGACTATAGCTAAACATTTCATTATTTGATAGTGAGTGATTTTGATTGTGTGAGAGCTGCCAGTGTCTTTGAACTCGGGTCTTGGAGAAAAGGCAGCGCTTGGAGTGTGGTGGGGAAAATACTTTTTTTGGAAGCGACCCCAAGAAACAAGTGGAGTTTAATTACAGATCAGACATGGATTTACTTTTGTGGTTGAGTGGATGTTTGCTGGCGTGCGTCCTGTCTTCAGCCCGGGCAGAGGAAGGAGGTGAGGTTTTGACACATTTCACTCGATCTCGGGCTACTATCGCGGAGGTGTGAAAGCAGAAAGATAACAGTTCCTCGTGGGAATAAAAAAAAGACTTGTGTTTGTGAGGTAGTGCCATAACTTAATGTTTTCGTGGGGAGTAATGATAGAAACACAAAAAGCACGCGTAAAAGCATGGCAATATACACGCGTTTCAAATAGGGTTCGCTGGGTTTATTACTACTATTTGATCTCTGTCCCTTCAGGCACGGGGTATTATAGCAGTGTTGGAATATATAGTGGATAAATCACCAGCTCCATATAAAATCCTGTTAAAAATGCCAAACTCTACCCCCACAGCACTTGCCTTCTTCACTCGCTGTACAATTTCAGCTTGATACATCCATAGACTTCGCACCACACAGAAAGCGTGCAATTAACTCCCAGCACTTTCCCTTCTTACTTCTAATGACAAGTTTGTGCAGTTAGTAATAGCTCTAGAGGTGCGAAAAGTGACCACAAGCCACTTATAAACACAGACTAAGATTTACACCGCTTGCTGAGGGATAAGTAATCGTTTGTGATCTGATTTGCGGGTTTCTTTGCGCATTAAAACTATAGGAAAAGTTATATTTGACAAAAAACAAGCCACCTGTCTGAGTGAAAGCAGCGTGGTTTAGGGTTTGTTTTTGAGTGTTTTTTGTGTGTTGGGAAAAAGACTGGAGCTGCTGTGTTATTTCGCTGTTGTCACCTTGGTCCCTGTGCGCGCTCTGGGCACCGGCCGACAGTTCTTTTTTGGATAGGAGCAGAACGCGCAGATGCGAGCGACCTCTCCAAAACTAACAAGTTCAGCCGCGGCTTCTGTTTCGCTTATGTTTGTGCAGAGTCACAACGCGACCGAGAGCGTATTAGGGAATGCTTATTTTGTCATTCAAGTGGAGTTTCTTCATGCGGTTTCTCTGAACGTATACTGTTTACAATTCCCTATTGACTTTACGCACAGACTTTGAAGGCATTGGTGTGCATTGGAATCGTAATTCTTGTAACTGTACGTAACGTTCATAGCCAGAGTAGAACCATAAATAGACTGAGCCAACATATACACGATAAGTTGTTTGCTTTGGATGACTAAATAATAATGGAATCATATAGTTTGTCTATAAATTGCACGCTCTAGCTCAAGCTCAGTTCAAACCAATTTATATTACGTTTTTGTTGTTCTTTTTGACGCCTCATTCAAAGTATTATCCAATCAAAGTCCTCAGAAATGTATTAAAACATCAGCTGCCCAAGTTCACTTTCCTCTACACAACCAAAACTTGCCCAGTGTCCCCCAATAAGCTAAAAAACTTAGCTAAAAAACAGTAATTTGTCAAACTTGGGTGTGCTGAAGGTATTTTTTTTTTTTTTTATTGATTTAGGGCTTCTTCACAAGGCGGCTGCAGTTTGTGGGTTTGTTGGAGCTGGTCTCATGACTTGGATTGAGAGCTCCGTCTGCCAAATGTTGTTTTGAAAGGAGAAATTCACTAGAAGCCTTGTGCACGTCACTGCTCCAGACCTCTGTGTAAAGAAAAGGACTAAAACTGTGCGAATGTGACCTGAGGGAGGATGATTTATCACACAGACGAACTACACAGAAGTGATTGGAGAGAGGAAAACTGCTTTGACATGAGATTTTTAACATCAAGTAGCAAATGAGGACACAGACTTTATATCGATTCATTTCAGCTTGTGAAGGGGAGCGATATTTCAAAGCAGCGTGTGAGTCTAAAGTCTAGTTCCGCTGTCAACCCGATGAACGATATAAGCAAGGTACTGTTAAACTGGCTGAGAAAGTGTATTTTTTCTCGTAAAAATTAAGGAACGCTGCAAAAAAAAGTACTAACAGGAAAAGAACAAGAGGCAAGAGCCTGGGTGTGTGCCGTCTTCTCTGTCTAGTGCACACTGGGGTAGTCTTGCACAGTTTTTCCATTGTGGTTTTACTGCAATTGGCAAATAAATTCTTGTATCTTGTAGGAGTTATTGGTGGTCATCTCACAGGCTTGGCAGCTCTTCTTCTAAGAAAAATAGACTTTCAATCTTTTGTCAGGGGCTAAAACTGAGCTACCAAGACCATTTCTGGAATCCTTTATCAATAAAAGTACATTGTTCTTCTATATTAGACAATAGTTAGTTGGCGATATTATTACTGACTTTTATTTGAAGACCAGAATAAACTTCCTATAACTACTTTATTGATGAAAAAATTGTACATGTGAGCCTCAATTCAAACCTCAGCAATATCCGGAAACTCCCCTCAAAGAATATGCTACGTAGAGCTTTTCGTGTTTTGCCAGATTCTATGTTTTTCTCTTGCAAACATAGCTCTATGAATATATGTATTTGAATTGGACTAAAATCCTCTCGGAAAACGCCACCCAGGAGCAGTAACATACGAGAAGAGACTGAAAATATGACTATAGGAAAAGTCGCTGTTTGCAAAGAAACGAAATGCTGTCTTTGCCATTTGCTTTTCCTCTGCCCATTCCAAAAAGCCATATTCTTTCAATTGTCTCCCATCCGAAAGTGCAAACATCATTTCAGAACCTGTCACTTCACCTGTAGCTTTACTCCTCGTCTCCCTTTTGCTCTGTTTCAACTCTGTGTGTGTTTAAACTGGTGGCGTTTCATCACATATTTTTCAGCAGAGGCTCTATATGCAGGCAGACAGCTGGTCTAGAGTGGCCAATTAGGTCCGTTTATCTCCCTTCCAGGCGCAGCTGTGATCAAACCGAATGAAGAAACGGGATCAAACGCACATTCGGAGGAGGGAAAGAAAAAAAAAGGTTTCTTCTTCCGCTGGATCGACTTCTCGCCTCTTGCCCCAGTGTCTGCCAGGCTTCCTTTGACTTGTAGTACAATTCCCCCTGCTTTCCACCGGCTCTGAATATGCACGTTACTTTGTGGAGTCGTCCCCGGGTGAGATGGAGGAGAGGAGACAGTCTATACAAGTTATAGTAAACATTTAAGGAGCTGACAGCAGTGGAAGCAATGAAGTCATGTCTTGTTCTTGCCGCGTTTGTAGCAGTTTAGATTCAAGTTTTATTATTTTTAGTTAGTATTGGTGCTTTGTGGAAAGATGTGAGACTTGGAACTGCAACGCACACGCAGGCCACTAGTTGTCGCCAAAAGCAATTGACATATTTGAAATTGAGCCCGCGATATCTCTATGATGTTAGTTTTTGCTTTTTTCACTTTGACCAACGTTTCTAAAACTGGCCGTGTGAATTTATAGTTAAAAAATGTACACAATTGTATTTGTTTTATGCTTTTGTCTATTGTTTTCATTCTGTGCAATGACAGAAATGTAAATTAACTTGAAATGAGAACGTTTGATAATAATAAAATTAATGGCTCAGTTTTACACAACGCTTTTCTGGACACTCAAAGATGCTTCACATGTCATTATTCACTCGCTTCAAAAAACTACTACTGTAGCCACAGCTGCCCTGGGGCACACTGACAAAAGCGAGGCAACCAGTCTTTGCCATCGGCCCCTTTGAGCACCACCAACCATTCACACACACAAAACTTTCAGACCTGAACTTAAAAAAAAAACCCATTACAGATAGAAACCCAAGACTTCATTAGGGATGCATGCCTTTATGAATAAAATACATGCTTATTTTAGTATTATATAAAACGATAAATTCAAAATGGGCGCCGTGGCAAGAGCTCTGGTGTGTGCTATCCTGGTGCACGCAGGGGTAGGCTTGCACAGTTTTTCCAATGTGGTTTTTCTGCAAATGGCAAATTATTTCTTGAATCTTGAAACATTGGAATAGTACAGTGGCTCCAAGTGACTCGTGTGGATGTGAGCGGCCTCCTGATTGGACTCGGTCATCGGTGACATTGATTATAAGACGGTTAAATCAGATTCTAGAATGATGTGAAATCTAATTTGCACACTGCACCTTTTAAACGGATCATTCGAGTCCTTATCTGTGTGATCGGCTCCCACACAAAACATATTACTGTCCTCGGAAACAAGTCACATTTATGGAGGTTTTTGTGAAGACATAGCCACATACAAAAAAAAAGCTAGTTAGACCTTATTACAGTCAAACCTTTTGTGGAACGGAAGTTATTGACTCTCGAACAACTCAAACTCAGTCAATATTGGCTGAAACAATATGTTTATTCTGAGTGAAAAGCAATGATATAGAACTCGTTGGATAAAAAAGACGTCCAGTATTGGGGATATACTTTCACACTTTCACAGAAAGTGACCATTTCTATTAATTTGTTGACATTTATTTTACATTAAAAAGATGGCTGCACCAGATGTATCCCCATTTGTAGTCACTGACAATACAATAATACAAAGTGCACTTTTCCAAAATACATATTAAAATACAGTTCAGTTGCGTTAGTAGAAGTGTAATGAAGCCGGGCACGAGGAGCAGAAACGAGTGAGCAGCAGGAGAAATGAAGAGAGACGAGGGATCAGAGTTTAGACAGCGCTGAAGGACTAATTCAGACAGGAGCAGAGAAGGCTTTAGTCAAATAAAGTCATGCGAGTGTGACGGAGCAGCTGAAGGAGGCCCCGACCACCACTGCTTTCAGAAGAGCTGGGAATTATAAAAAAAAACTATAGTGCTGTGCAAAAGTCTGGAGGTACAAAAATCGCAATCTCAGGACTGGTCGTGGGGCTGAAAAGGAGGATTCGTTTTTTTCGCTAAACTGCCTGTTTTGGAGAAAGACCTGAACCAGGGACATACTGCGAACGTCTTTCTCTCTCTTTGTAGGTCTAAATATGCAGGGATGAGTTTTATAAGAGTTTAGTCCAGCGTATGCACAAATATACAGTGGCCCCTGGTTTATAAAGAAGGTCCTTTATTCGTCCCACAATGGGGAAATTTCAGTTTGATGCATACACATATAGTACATACATATATACACACACACATACAGGCATGCAGCAAACATCATATCCGCGCTCCTTATAGGCTAAGTGGGTTAAGTGTCTTGCCCAAGGACACAACGACAGCAGGCATCAGTGGGAGTCGGTGGAGAAGGTCCCATGGTGGGCTCGAACCCATGACCTTTGGGCCCAAAGACCAATGCTCTACCAACTGAGCTACTATGGCGAGGGTTACATTCTAAAATTGACCTGCAATAAGCTAAATCTGCAGCTATATAGTTCTTTTAGTAACAGCAGTAATAGTAACAGCTCTAGCTCTATGTTTTACCATTTGACTTTATGATGAAAGAAGTGCGATCGTTGGAATATCAAACCTGTTGGATGTAGGTGTGAGCGCTGCTGCAGCTGTCAAAAGCCGTGCATACATTGTGGAATACATCCGCATAGGACACAGAGGGGCAGAGAGAGATCAGAGGGGGACTAGTGAGAGACCAGAAAGAGACTAGTGAGAGGCCGGAGGGAGACTAGTGAGAGACCAGAAAGAGACTAGTGAGAGGCCGGAGGGAGACTAGTGAGAGACCAGAAAGAGACTAGTGAGAGGCCGGAGGGAGAATAGTGAGAGACCAGAGGAAGACTAGTGAGAGACCAGAGGAAGACTAGTGAGAGACTAGTGAGAGACCAGAGAGAGACGAGTGAGAGACCAGAGAGAGACGAGTGAGAGACCAGAGGAAGACTAGTGAGAGACCAGAGAGAGACTAGTGAGAGACCAGAGAGACTAGTGAGAGGCCGGAGGGAGAATAGTGAGAGACCAGAGAGCGACCAGAGAGAGACCAGAAAGAGACCAGAGAGAGACTAAAGATGAACTAAAGAGAAAAAAATCCACAAAATAGCAAAGACAAGAAGGGTGAGGGAGGGGCCGCTGTATATCAAATTTCATAATGTAGAAAACCATAATCAAATTGAATATCGAGATGGATCATTCGCCCAGCCCTAATTGAATGAATCACATAATTTTGTTGGCTAGCATTATGTTTTACGACTGTTTGTCAAGTTGTTTCCTCTTTTATGTAACTTTTTATTGCTTTCCCACAAAACTTCCACGGTGCACCATGATTGAACTTATAAATCATCCCAAATTACTACCCAATCCCAGTGTGAGTGTCGGAGGCTCCTCTTTCCAGATTTGGTCACAACAGTTTGTCTCATTGCAGAAAGGTTATGTTTAAATGTGGAATATTCTGGGCAAAACAGTAGCGTCACCATGGAAACGCTACAGGCGGTAGATCTCAAGTATATCAAGGAATGGATGAGTGGAGATTGGAAAAGGAAGTGCGCCAATCATTTACAGAAGCGGCCTCTTACACTCACATCAACAGCAGTGTTCGTTTGCATGTGTCTCCCTGGGTCTGGATGGGTTTCCTCCAGGTGCTTCGGTTTACCGTAACACTTAATCGCATGGCAAAGTTATCTATTTGTGACTTTTTGTATGGAAAAAACTTGTCCTCTCTCATGAGCAGAGATCGCCCAGGGACCATCTCTGAATATTGACGCGCTGCTAACCACTCAGCCAATACCTCTCAGCTCAAAGAGTCATATAATGCCTCACAGGGCTCTTTATACCATCTTCTAATGTATCTATATCAGGGGTCTCCAACCTGTGGCTCTTGAGCTACCGATAGCTCGCCAGCCCCTTTCAGGCCCCTTTTCTTTCAATTAACAACATTAACAATCTACCAAGGCATTTCTATTTTACGAAACAAAAAGTTACGCACCCCAGCTTTAACTAGCTATAGGGCACTGTCCGGTTTCCGAAATGTGCTAAAAATAGCTCAGATGACTGCGCATGCGCGCATGTTTCGGACAAACATTGTGTACGACTCGTTGAGTTCTACTGTGTTCTCCACATACGCGTGTGTATTTATTTGGGCTAAATCATTGAATCATGGTGACAACAAAACACTGCAGTTATGGTGCTTGTCGGAGCGATTTCAGATACTCTGAAAAGGACTATATGAAAGTAACATTCAACCCGTTCGTTAAACCACAACATCGGACCAGACCAGGACCAGACCAGGACCAGATCAGACCAGGTGGGTGCTTGTGGTCGGCAGAATTTCTCTCATGAAAAGGTTAAAAAGGGCACATGTTTTTTCAAAACACTTCGCTGGACCAACTGTGGAGCATCCAGATCCAGTCCTAGCTACGTTTAGCTGGGACTGGACCTGGACCGCTGTATCAGGTCCGTCTGAGCTCTTCTGAATGTAGTTAGCACAAACTTTCTCTTTACACCATTTACCCCCATCAATCCATATTAGTATTGTTTGTCCTAATCCAGAAAGTATACAATTCTCACACCTGAAGAAAGATGAGAGGGATTTTTTTCAACTTTGTGTCTGCTTATTATACGGCTTTGTACCAATTGAACACACAAAATAAACGTCATTCACTACTCATGCCGAAAGGTTTATTTAATGAGTGCAAAGAAAATAGTTCCCAAAGGTTTTCCCGTGGCAGGCGAGTAACAGTGAGGATAGTTAACCTAAAAGCGATCGCTTTAGTCGCATTAAAAAAGTATTTTTGTCATGAAAACCTGAACAGTTAATTCTGAAAACCTCCGTGCACTTGTGTTATGAATGTGTATAATGTATTCTCCCATTAACATTTAAATGTGTTGATTGATTGTCATTTGCGTTTACTGAGTGTGGCTAGCTCTGATAGTTTCTCTCAGAGACAGTGGCGTAACCCGTTGTGATCATGGATTTATTATAATATCAGCTGACTGTAGCTAACTAATGATCAAACTAATTACAAAGTGGATAGTGCAAAAACAACTTGATAAATGGAAGTTAATCACAGCAAAACAAACAAAGAAGGCGCTAACATTGCAATTTAAATGACTAGATAATGTTAGCATAATCCTCACCATTACCTTTTTATCAAATCAAACTTTCTACCAGTTACTGGAAGACCACGACATTCAAGCCAACGTTATAATTGGTCTACACTATGATCCCTGATGGTTTGATGGTGGAATTTTGCCCCTGGTATATCATTTTCGTCTAAAGTGACAAGTGATATTTGATTCATTTCGGCAGTGTTTGTCCGAAACATGTGGGCGGGAGTTGACAGGCGGCGGGGGCGTGTCTTAGTGACGTCATTTAGATAGTTCGCTATAGGCTCATATGCTACGGTGTGAAGGTGCGTTCAAAACCTCAAACCAAACAGGATTTCTCTGGTGTGTTGGTTGCGTCCTGCTCTGTCTCTAAATGACGTCTGCTTCTTTGGACTAGTTTTAATTAGCCGCATGTAGCAGGTGTGTTTCCAGATAGGTTTAGCATTAGCCAACCTCCCCGAATCCATTTCCCCATGCACTAAATCCTCAAAGCTAGTTATCAAGCCGCAAAAAATAAATACATTTGATTTGGAAATGCATTATTACATTAGGTTTTTTGGTCATTAGCTTGAAAATAGCTACTCTGCTCCATTGATACGAACCCGGGAAAAAACATTACGCTAATTAACCTTTAGCTCAATTTTCTTTCCTATCTGTGTTGTATAGAGAGAGAAGGGGAAAAAGTAGGAAAGGACAATTAGCAGGTCCAGCGGGGTGGACTAATTACAGTTATCATGTCATTAGTAAACTGTTAGCATGCTAGTGTCTTTGCCAACCCCTGCTAATGAAGCCGGTAATTAGCAAGAGCCCACTGCGAGTGCGTTCGGCAACGTAATGTCCGTGAAAATGGAACATCAAGCACCGCGTTCCCCTTTGGAGAGCTGTCGTGCGGCCGTGTTAATATTTTTTTACTCTAACTTATGAAGCTAATCGACAATAATCATATAGGACTAAGCTAATGTCATGCTGTTGGGTTCTGGCCTGTATTAGCTTTGTGAAGGAGAAATGGCTGGTGCTTGCGATTGTGCCAAGTTTTGCTAAAGAGCTAAGTGATGTTAGCGCCATTTATTGTTGTAGCTTTTTTTAAATGAACTGGGCCTAAACCATCGCTGTGGGGATTCTTCTGCAGTATTACACTGGGAAAAAAATAAAAATAAAAATAAAACATATATGAAAATATGTAAAATACTGCTTGAGATAATCAAAATTGATCTGCTAATTGAAAATGTATATGGACTTACTGGCTTCAGAGCCAATACAGTATTTTCTTTTTTTTTTAGAATGTGCTTTTTGTATGTTTTCTGGTATGGACCTTTTACTCTTGTGTCCGAAATAAATAATTGAATTGACTTGAATTGAATTGAATTGAATTGCTGAAAATATGAAAATATACACTTACACATACACTTACTTCTTAAACATTCTTGAGAAATGTCTTCATAATATATAGCATAACATATTTTATTTATACAAGAAAACTTGTCTGGTGATATTAAAAAATACTTAAAACAAGCTTAAAAACTCACCGCTCAGACTTTTTTCTCTAATGAGATTATGAAATATCTTAAAACTAGCTACATATCTTACATGACAAGCTACATTCAAGCAAAATAAAAACTTGAAAAAATAAGCATCATTAATGTTTTTTTTTGTGAATAAATCTGACCAATGTTTAACTTTTCTCAGTGCAGAAAGTGCTTGATGTTGCAGACCGTCTCTCAACACCAGTTCGTGTCTAGTGAGCAGTTTTGCGCTGAATAAAAGCCCTTCTCCCCAGAGGACCACAGGTTGTTTTCTCTTCTCTTCTTCGTCACACTGATTCAAAGCAGTGTTCCCCTATTTCCACGCCTCTAAGAGCTCGGCTTTACAACCAGCTCTGCCTGTGTCTCCGCGGGATAATACCTACCTCACATCTTTTCTGCGGCCGGTTACGGTTTGGGAAATCTTTTTACGTCTGCTCTTTGTGTTTTTGGAGACGGTGTTAATCCGTGTTTTTCTCGCCCTTGTTCCTTCAAATCCGTCCATCTGGCTTTTGTGAGACATGCCTTCAGACAAGTCCTGGTGTAAATAAATAGAACTTTGAAAGCGAAACTCCAAAAACACACGACTTTCTTTTGGTTAGAGATAAGACCGACGGAGCAGATGTTACATATGAGGATAGTGCTGTATTCTTGGGAACCTCAATATTGTTATTTTTTTGTCAAAGATTGGAGGATTTGATAACCTGTGTATATTTAACCCTAAAAGTAAAAACCTGTCAGTTTTTTACAAGTAGCACCAGTGTTAAAAAATATTTATACATATCTGGATTTGCGTGATACATGAATTCAATTATAATACATTATAATATTCAATCGTAATACAAACAATACAATACAATTTATTTATTACAATACAATTTATTCTTGTATAGCCCTAGGTCACAACAGAAGTCATCTCAGAGGACTTAACAAAACCATTGAAATCACCAACACAGGTCAGAGAATCAACAGTTAAAACACGTGAAGAATATAAAGCACACACAGAAGAAAATGTCCATACATGTTGTAGAATGCTAAAGTGTCCTGATCATCACCAATCCTTTCTGTTGGACACTAACTGTCCAACAAGACCCTCCTGCATCGACAAGGAAAAACTCTTAAAAAACCCAGTGGGAAAACGTGAGAAACCTTGGGGAGAACTAGGGAAACCCACAGGGAGGGAGACCCATATGAGAAAGGGATCCGCTCCTCCGGACGGACAGACTAATGATCCAGGACTTAAGCTAGCTACAGGACGTGGACCAGTGGCCGCTGAACGTGGACAGGTCCGGTGCAGGACTGAAGCACTCCCAGGCGGGTCGGGCGGGGCAGTCCGCAGGTGTAGATGGAAGAGGCCAGGCTCAGAGATCCCGTCATCGTACCATGAAACAGACAATGGGACAACGGGTGAATAGCAATGAACAAACTACAGTCAGAATCCTAAAAATGCTAAACAGATAAAGTAGGAAGGAGGAGAGGATAGTGCTCAAGTTACCATACTTCTCCCAGCAAACTGACTCCCTATGCAGCTTGACTAACACTCTGAGGAGTTTAACCTTCTCCGAGTCTTACCTTCCTAGCCATATGCTAAACTAAAGAGGACTGTTTTAAACCTAGCCTTGAATAAAGGATAACATACAGCATAATATATAACATAATATACAACATAACACAATACATTATTGAATAATATATAACATAATATATAACATAATACAGCATATATATATAATATATACACTACATATTATATATTACCTAATTATATGCTAAATTAAAGTAAAGTGCTTTAAGCCTGGCCTTGAATGTAGAGACCATATCTGCTTCCTTAACATAAATGGGAAGCTGATTCCACAGTAAAGGAGCTTGGTAGCTAAATGCTCTGCCACCAACAGTGACCTTCGAGACCTTAGGGACCACCAGACGTCTGGCGTTTTGGGAGCGCAACGCTCGACTTGGTTGATACGACACTAACGTGTCTTGGAGATAAGAAGGAGCCAAGCCATTTATGGCTTTATATGTTAACAATCAATGCAATCAAAATCAATGTATTATACAAATTCAGTCTCTTTTCTAACACTGGAGACTGATATGACAATTGGATGTGTTAGCATGGCAGAACTATCCTGGATAGTGATGTGAAGCAAGTACAAAAGTTCTAAAATTTGGCAAAATGTATGTAAATTTGAGCACATCCTGACATCCTTTGAACAAGACTATTCATAATGTAATGCACACAATCTTATCTTGGTCTTGTCCTGACTAGAACCAGGAAGTACAACCACATTAGTCCGGTCCTCAGGTCTCTGCACTGGCTTCCCGTGGCCCAGAGGATAGACTTTAAAGCAGCTCTCCTGGTGTACAAGTCTCTCCATGGCCTTGCACCAAAGTACATCCATGATATGCTAGTCCCATATGAACCAGCCCGGACTCTGAGGAGCGCAGGGACGGGACTCCTGTTAGTGCCCAGAGTCAGGACTAGACAGGGGGAGGCTGCTTTTCAGATTTATGCAGCTAAAGTCTGGAACAGTCTTCTTGAGGATGTGAGACTGGCTGCCTCTCTGTCAATGTTCAAATCCATGTTAAAGACTTTTCTTTTTTCCTGTGCATACAACTAGAGAATTTTATCTTTTTAACACACCTTGTTATTTATTGTTGTAACTTTTTGTGTTTTTAACTATTTTATTGTTTTTAATTACTTGTGTGATTCTTATGTTTTTAAATTACTTATGTGATTTTAATGCTTTTTAATTACATATGTGTTTTTAATTGTATTTTAATGGTGATGATTTGTGCATTGTGTGGTGTGGACTGTGAGGCGCTTTGTGTTGCCCTGTGCAGGAAAAGCGCCCTATAAATAAAGATTGATTGATTGATTGATTGATTGTTCTAGTCTTGGTCTAGTCTTGGTCTAGTCTTGATCTAATATTGGTCTAGTCTAGGTCTAGTCTCCGTCTAGTCTTGGTTTAATCTTGGCCTAGTCTTGGTCTAATCTCCGTCTAGTCTTGGTCTAATCTTGGTCTAATCTTGGCCTAGTCTTGGTCTAGTCTCGGTCTAATCTTGGCCTAGTCTTGGTCTAGTCTTGGTCTAATCTCGGTCTAATCTTGGTCTTTGGTCTTGGTCTTTTGAGCACATTTTGACAGCCTTAAAACTAATTTTTGCACTGTTCAAGCAACATGTTCTGCTCTCCTCCTTCCAAATCTCATCTCTCTCTCTTTCTTTTTCCTTTACTTGATTGTTTTGCCGATGCTTTCTTTGCTCTCTCTCTCTCCCTGCAGCTCTATGTTTTCCACCGAGATTTAACACGAGGCACCTGGTACGCCGCAGCGCCGCACCTGCTGACTTTCCCTTTTGTTTGATGGGACCCACATGCTCTGGCTCCACTTTCTCTCCCTCTGTTTCTGTCATCCATTCCTGAGGTTTCCCAGATTTTTTCACTGACTAAAAGCTCCTTGGTTTGACTCCAAAGAAGACATTGCAGCCTGTTATTTGCTATGTTCCTTGTATTCCCAGAGAAGCAGAGGGAAGCGAGCTACAACGGCATCTGTTTTCGAGCCGCCGCGAGGAAACAATATTGAGATCTTGTGTGAGAGGAAATGCTAAAGTTTATCTAGATTTCAAACAGGCGATTGAGCATGTTCGTTTTGAGATGTGGATCACGGTGGGGTACGAGATCTTGGCGAGTTCAAAGTCTCGGTGGTCATTCCCAGAGACGTTTATTTGGCGTTGGGATGTTTTAGCAGTTTCAGAACTATACTGCAAAGGAAGTCAAAGATGGCCCAATTTCGGCTTTAACTTGAGCACATTCTGACTGAGCCTTTAAACAAGATTTGTCAATGGGACTAAGCAAAATGATCTTGTTTTGAAAAGATACAAGAAATGTCTCACTTTGGAAAGAGAAAACGTTTTTGAAATAAGACCAAATGGCTTTGTCTCATTGGCCGTGTTCTAAGGCAGGTGGAATGTACTCAAATTAAGATAAAAACTCTTTTGCTACCTCATGATTAGTTCAGGGAAATTTGCATGTGAGAAAAAACACACAGTTGACAATCATGTTAATGAACTCAAACTCAAGTATATCTACTGGTGAAGCTCCAAAATTGGAATCGCCATCAAAAGTCCATTCACAATAGTCTGACAAAGCAACTGAAGCGTTTGAAATTACTCACAAAAACATCAAAAACAGTGTCTTGCTTTTTCATATTTTCAATATTTTGTATGATGTTTACACAAAAACAACGACAGAAGGGGGAGTAACTGAAAAGTAATTGATTCACGTAATAGTAATTGTGTTTTTCCCCCTTTTGGCATATATTTTCTTATTATGTGAAACTAATTGTAACACTTAAGATTAGCCCTAACTAATTAACAGCTGCTTGAGTTTTTCTTTGTACCCTGACCCTAACCATATCCCTATTATTTACCTTAATAACCTTAATCCTAACTCTAACCCACATGTGAAAGTGTCAGTAACTAGTTAGGTAGATGTAGAATAAGGACTAAAAAGTTCTTTATAGATACCAATTTAGAGCTAATTAACCATGAACAACACACTGATTAGCACTTTATTAGCTATTAATTAGTGCTAAACTTGTCTGACCCCAATTCTCTTACTCATGACATACATACCAGATATATCAAAACTGTATGTGTTATAATGTTGATAATTATGGCTCACAGCTTATAACAACCTATTAAAACATGTTTAAAACAACTTGATTATTTTGATACATAGCTCTTGCTTGGGCATTCATGTAGATAGAAAAAGATAGATAAATCCTTACTAGACCTACTGTATATTATCTATAATGTAATGCATACAAATCCCACCCACTCATGAAAAGTGGATGTATTTATACTTTATTCACTGGTTTCCTGGTTTGGTTCTCTTTTGGGTGTCTACAAATCCTTCAGAAAGGGTTGCATACCGCCTTAAATAAATGTATTAATGTGTCCACAGTTAAACAGACTTTTACAAGAAATGATTTGATTCAACAAATGTGAGGCTATGTCTAGTCTCGGTCTAGTCTTGGTCTAGTCTTAGTCTAGTCTTAGTTTAGTCTTGGTCTACTTTGGTCTACTCTTGGTCTAGTCTTGGTCTAGTCTCGGTCTAGCCTTGGTCTAGTCCAGGGGTCGGGAACCCAAAATGTTCAAAGAGCCATAATTGACAAAAAAAACCTAAAAACAACATCTGTCTGGAGCCGCAAAAAAATAACAGCCTTGTATAAGGCTTTTATGAAGGTAACACAGGCTGCAAGATGTATTAGCTATATTAGCCTAATATCTAAATGACAAAGTAAAGGCTACAAATACATAATAATCATTCATGATGATCAAATGTGTATTTTCACTGCAGCGTGTCGCACCACGCGTGTCGTGAATGACGCAACACGTGACGACTCTGCTTTAGTTTTACTTCCATTTTTTTGCCTTCATGCAATTGTAGAAATACAGAAAAATCAATCTGCTTTGGGCTCAGAGGTCACATACCTGCATCACTGTCTGCTCATATCCATCACGTCACAGGTTGAAGTTTGCTGGAGCTGAATTAAAATCCTTAATGGCCTTTTCTTTCACCGTCTTTGAGAAGGTTTTGAAGTCTGAATTTTTGATGAATGAATCCTTCACGTAATCACCGTGTACGGTGTTTTGCGCGTCATTGTTCCTCGTGTTGCAACAAAACTTTTCATTACAAACATGAAGCAGTCCTTCCTCATTGACTGAAAGAAAATGTTCATTCTCATTCTTAGTCCAGTCTTGTTATCGACTCTTTCTCGTTTTAGCTTTGGGATCCATGCGCACCTACAGTCTATCATGCACACACGCCGGTTTGTTTACAGCAGCGGTCGCATGGGGCGGGGCCGCGTGACCGCGCGTCATAGGATATGACGCACTACGTTGACAGAAATGTTGAAATTAAATATTACTTATACACATTTTTACAGCATTTAAAAACGTAAAGATTGTTTTTCCTTCTACAGAAACCACATTCAAACTAGAAATAAAATATAGCCCTCACACTCCATTTTCAGACATGTTTGAAAAGGCTCGAGGAGCCACTCCAGGAGCACTCAAGAGCCGCATGCGGCTCCGGAGCCGCGGGTTGCCGACCCCTGGTCTAGTCTTAGTGTAGCCTTGGTCTACTCTTGGTCTAGACATGGTTTGGTCCTTGGTCCCAGTCCAGGCTCAGTCCCATTTTTAAGTGCGAAGGCAGCTGATTAGAACCACAAGTATCCACTCAGAGCGAAGACCCGCGGAGCCATGTTTGTTGGGCATATTGTCTTCTAAACGCAAATGTTCTGACCTGGTTCTCAAGAAATACAATTTTCCCAATTTGTACAATTAGATTCAAGATCAAGAGGCGTTCAGCTGTGAGTTTGGGACACAGGTTGAAATTGGATTTGTAAACTGCTGACCAAAGGATCAAATCGTGTTCTGAGAATGAGAACTGATTAGTGACAAGACGTTCAGAAGAAGGAAGGGTGAGAAAGTACTAGAAACCTAAAAAGCAAAAATCAAAAGTTACATATTGAGTTACATATTATCTTTCTGTGGTGATGAAAAGTAAATGTTAAAAAATGTCTGTTGCAAAGTTGAAGTTAAAGAAGACGTGCCATGCTTCTGTTTTACAGTAATACATACGGGCGGCACGGTGGCTGAGTGGATAGCACTCTCGCCTCTCAGCAAGAAGGTCCTGGGTTCGAATCCCGGCCGGACCAGGGCCTTTCTGAGTGGAGTTTGCATGTTCTCCCCGTGTCTGCGTAGGTTTCCTCCGGGTACTCCGGTTTCCCCTACCACTAAAAATATGTCCAATAGTTCTGGCATGCGCCTCCTGTACTGGCGACCCGGCTCCCATCTCTGTGTGGAGTGAGAGACAAATGCCCATAATTAACAATTGTAAACCGCTTTGAGACTCAGATCTGCAGTGAAAAGGCGGTATATAAATACAAACTTACTTACTTACTTACTTACAGTACACTCATTATTATGGCTCATTACTATTTACAGTATCAGTACTTTTTAAATCTCAAAAAGATACCTTCAAAAAATAAGGTTAGGTTTAAGGTATGCAGGAGGATTTTCTACTTCCTGGTGAATCATCAAGACTATTGGTCCTCCCAATCATTCTGGTGATACGTGCTTGTCAAAAAAGACCAGGGAGTTCCACAAGTTTTTTATCAATTCATCCAAACATTTCCATGATCAGAAAGGAGTAAATAATTCTCATTTTTTTCATCCCCCTTTTTTACACACAGATTTATATTGTTTTCCCACTGATTCCCACTTCCCACTTCTCCACCGACTCCCACTCATGTTTGTTGTCGTTGTGTCCTTGGGCAGGACTCCACTTTGTCTGAAGCCCCAGCTGAAAGATCAAGGCTATAGAGCAGCCGCCCTCCTGTAGTGGATCAGTGAGGATCCCACTACGTGGAAATGGATTAAGGGGAAGAAAATGGATGGATGGACAATATTCAACCCAATGGCAAACAGTTTGGGGCTGTCATAACATTGATGACTCCCCAAAAAGTTGTTGATCGGGCCAGTGTATGCATCTATTTGTGGTGACATAAGAGCAATTTTTTTCATCCCAATTTGGTCATAGCTCGGTTTCCACTGAGACCAAAGGCTTAAATAACACATAGAATTCTAGTGTCTTCCCTTATCGGAGTTGGCAGCAGCCGGCCACACGCACACACATGATAAACAGCGGTAAACGGTGCTAAGCAGAGCAGGGGGATTGAAGACAGGTCGCGCTGCATTATTTATGGTCCTCTGACACGTTTAGCATCGCGTCCTGATAACACCTATTCAGCACTTTCACACATGTGCAACGCAAACCTGGTCCCCACCGGCGCAAATGATGCAAGCTTGCATTCATTTCCGCCATAAAGACACATTACTTGGCTTTATCTGAACCGCTGCCTTAAAGCTGGGGCGACCTGACCTTTTTTTCTTCATAAATAATACATTTCGTTTGCTTGTTTGAAGTAAAATGTTGTGGAAATAATACACAACATTCTGTATTTATCATATAGATTCCACCTCCAGAACAGGGCCTTTCTGAGTGTCAATGTTCAAATCCATGTTAAAGACTTTTCTTTTTTCCCGTGCATACAACTAGAGAATTTTATCTTTTTAACACACCTTGTTATTTATTGTTGTAACTTTTTGTGTTTTTAACTATTTTATTGTTTTTAATTACTTGTGTGATTTTTATGTTTTTAAATTACTTATGTGATTTTAATGCTTTTTAATTACATATGTGTTTTTAATTGTATTTTAATGGTGATGATTTGTGCATTGTGTGGTGTGGACTGTGAGGCGCTTTGTGTTGCCCTGTGCAGGAAAAGCGCCCTATAAATAAAGATTGATTGATTGATTGATTGATTTGCATGTTCTTCCTGTGTCTGCTTCAGTTTCCCCTACCACTTAAAACAAGTACAGTACCTCCTCTCTCTCTGAGACCAGGGACCCTGAAAAAGACATTCTGCAATCTTTCCTGGTAAAATAATGGTCAATAAGTAAATAAAATTGAACAACAATAAAAGGACTTGCTTTACTTTCGTTTAGAAACAGCAAATATATGGCTCTTCTTAAAATACCACCGTACTGCTTGTCCCATTCCATTAGCAAATCAAATCACAGTCAAAGCACACAAAAAAATCAATACATTTTTGGTTTTTGTAATTTTTCCCACTCCAATTCTAAGTGAAATTCAATCAAATCTGGTATTGCCTCACGTTTTGAAAGTGCCATAAAGAGCCAAATGCTTTTTTATTTCACCTCTAACATATTTGCGCCGTGATCTCAGCTCTTGGGGGGGATCCATCAGCGCTGTGACTGGAAGCAGCAGGAATCCGCATAAGCACATGTTGACACTCGAACCCTGAAGCATGGATGTTACGCACACACACGACTCTCGGCGCGCCGCCGTGTGCTGCGGCTTTAAATAGTGCGTGTGGGACGTGAAATCTCCTCCATCCACATGCTAGCCGGGATATAGCCCCCTTAGCCCTAGCACCGATGTGTGTGCTTGTCCGTTTGCTAATGTTAAGTCCGGACGCACTGCTGATGGTGTTGGTTAATCAGAAAAAAACCTAATTACACTCTCTCTCCTCTATTTTCTGAATGACTTTTCTTGGACTAAAGGCAATAGTTTTTCTTTGTGTATGATCCGGGACAATTCAATTCCGTTTATTTTTGTATAGCCCAAAATCACAACAGTATCATCAAGGAGGACTTTACAAAGCTGTGGATTTGCTGACACAAATCAGAGAATCAAACTACTTTTTAAACTATTTTAAACACAAGAAATGCCATGATAATAAATGACAGAGACCAATGTCAATAAATGTGAATAGATGTTCACTTCAGGATTGATGGACATCGGTCGTCCTTCTCCCAGTGGCTATGTGTCTGATATTGTTGCTATTTTCTGTCTTCGAACTGTTTGATTCTTTGGTCTGTGTTGGCGAATCAACAACTTTTTGACCTTCCGAGATGGCTGCTGTTGTGATTTAGGGCTATACAAAAAAATAAAATCATGGAATTAAATTGAATGGAATAGCAGAGTTTGTATAAATGTGCTTCAAGACAAGAAACATTTTTACTTTGAAACGGCAAAACAAAAATGGCCGTGACTCTTTCAGACATTGCGTTGAACTTCATAAACTTGTGGAACAAAAAAAAAACAGATTGTTTTTGTATTTTGTGGGTGCGCTTGCGTATGTGTTTATGAAGACTAGACAAAAACACCACATATTGCCTACTGCTAATGAGACTTTCATTTGTTTTAAAGCCGACAGAAAAGATATCATATATTGTCATTGTCAACTATTGCCTAACTATGGATTTTAGTTTCTACAGGCATTAAGCTAAATGTACTGTATTTCATGGAGTCAAGCCAAATTACAGGTCACATCTGTGGAGAGGCGAGCCCTGTTTGGACTAAGAATTCACATTTTTACAAAGCAATGAAACGGCAATAAATTTAGCAAGATATAAGCTATACTTGTCTAATGCCGAAAAAAAATACCCTCTAAGAATTCTTTACTATTGGATTTTGTTATATACATAGAAGCTACCGTCATTATACGTATAGTGGGGTTTCTCGGAGATAAATGCAATGCAAACCATACCTTTTTATTGTTGATGTAATCTATATTCAAAATGATAGCTACTAAAACATTGAGAAAAACTAACGAAAAGTGGCAATTTAACATCTAAAAACAGAAAATGCTAGTTTTTTCTTTATTTCACACAAGAAACACCTCTATACTTTGTCTTTTTATTCATTCTGGCTGGATCCCTGTGAAGCATTAACCCCTTTGATCGCACTTGACGTGAGATTTTTACGCACTCAGCATCTCTGACTCACAAAGCGCAGAGGAGGAGGGTGGCGCGGGTCAAGACGCTGTCAGGAATATGGGTTAGTAGCACCCTGAATTCAAAAAGCTATCAGTAGCTTCCTTTTATTGTGATCAGAAGCCGCATCCGACAGCCTTATACAGCTCAGCACCTTTCAAAGATGCAGCGCTTGCAGTGAGAGACTGATGGTTCAGATCCAGGATTTAACGTGGGTAGAAATTGATGGCTGTTACTGATGATAAAGTTGACAATAGTAAATAAGTTATATTTTTTCATATAGCGCATTTTTACAGACCAAAGTCGCCCGAAGCGCTTTACAATGTCCACAGTTCAGATATTGTTTCATTCTCTCCTCACTCAGACATTACAGTACATTCAGACCAATTGTGCATGTTTTTAGTGGTAGGGGAAACCGGAGCACATGGGGGAAATCTATGTAGACACAGGGAGAACATGCAAATTCCACTCAGAAATGCACTGTTCCGACCGGGATTCGAACCCAGGACCTTGTTGCCAAGAAGTGAGTGTCCTAAGCACTCAGCCACCGTACCGCCCAATATATATACTGTATAGTATATACGGTAGAGGTAAAGCAGATAAAGTCCAAATTTTGATTAGAAGTGAAGAAATATGATCCAATACGTACTGTACATGCACAGGACACAGTTCATACACAAGGGAGCTCAAAGTGTTGAACAAAATAAGATAGTATTAAAATCATAAATAATCACAGTACATTTACTCAGAAGTATATACTCTACTCAATACTATAAACTCTCAGGTCTTATTTGACGAGCACGAATGATTGACAATTAGGAGGACCAATCGTCTTGAGAATCCACCCGGAAGTAGACAATGCTCCTACATGTATATACTGTACCTTTAAAATGGTTCAGTTTGTAACTTATTTTTCTTTTTAGATATTAGCGCTTGTTTATTCCAGCTTTGATTCAATGTGTTTGTGTATCGCTCTAAATCACAACAATAGCTAGCTCAGAGGACTTTACAAGCTGTCGATTCGCCGAGTACAGATCAGAGAATCAAACAGTTCAAACACATAGAGCCATTGATCCTTCAGAGAAAGATGAATGTTGAATGTGGAGTGTCCTGGATCATGACCGCTGTCCTTAGACCCTCCTGCGTCGGCGAGAGAAAATCGTGTCGTGTTTTAGTTTCTGTAATGAGTCGGTGAGTCTTGCTCGCCCAGCACCTGTCTGTGCACTATCTGAGCCTTATTCATCAGATCCACAGCAGCTACACATCATTCTCCAGCTCCACAGAACTCCGAGATCTGGGAGAGAGGAGACTAATGATCACCGGTTCCAAGCAATATTAAACCCAGATGAATACGACTGCGTCTCAGGACTTTCACCCCATTTGAGAAACGTCAGCTGGCTTAAGAAGAGAGAGAAATATGTTTGTTTTGATAGACTTAGTGAAAGTCTCAATGTGTTTGACAAGCTCACAAAAAATCTAATCACCTGGTCTTACCATACCACTGTACTCTTTTCATTTCGTACTAAGGTCTGGATTTGCTCCTTTTAGCTCAGAGGGGCAAACTCCTTTTGCAGGTTGAAACGATTAACGTATGTACCTGAGTGAGTGAGGCCTTTAGCATTTAGCGTTAGACTTTAGCCTAGCTTTAGCCATATACTTTTCCTCTAACGAAGCAAAGTAGATGGCTAAGTAGAGCCACAGCATCTTTGCAGAAATGAAATTTGCTAAACATTCCCATATGCTCCCGCTTGATATTTGGAGCCGAACTTGACTATCGCATTCGCCGCCATTGCCACACTAACACCAGCATATTCAAACTCTTGACTCTTGCAGCCACTATAGGATCGAACCCAGACGTACATGTAGAAAATGATAATGGACCAGATTTTACAGCTGGATAATACCAGGTTAGACATCCATCAATATGAGTGTAATTTATTCCATCAAAAATGTCAGGGTTTATGGAATCTCTTGCATCCATATTTGGTTAAATCCTAGATCCATTTCAGTTTTCCCCTTAAAACACACAATGCAAACTTGAAAAATAAAAGCAAAGCTGGGCGTAAATTTTTCAAAACCATTGAGGTTGTTTTATTTATTTTTCTTAGACATCAAATCCATTCACCTGCTTTTTTTACATTCCATGAGTCTCATTCATTATCAATGGGAACTCCTTGTAGCAATATAAAGACACATTATGCATTATTTATTATCTTTTTTAGCCCTTGTACATGGTCTAGTGGTCTAAAGACATATGGAATAATGCATTTAGTTGAAAATGTATGGCTTCTCCTGCTATAGTCTTGTATATATGTAAGTATATTTTCTTTGAAATAACAGTTTTAGCTATTCTTTTAAAGATATCTCGTTTAATATGCAACGTAGTTTAATATGCAACTTCATGGTAATGATTTATTTTCTTGCTGTTAATGAAATGAACCAATCGCTGCACTGGGATTATCTCACTGTATTGTCATGTGTCACTGTTTCAATTTATTTCAATATTTTTCTGGTATTAAAACAATATGTCATACATATTAGCTGTGATGACAGGCGTATCCAAGAACTTGGGACTAGGCTAGGACGTCATATTTTTATGGACAGAACAAAATAATCACGTTTTAAAATTATTTTTCATATTAACCTTTAACAAAATAGTTCCCAAAAGCACAACACATAAATAGCAATCTGAAATGTACGGTCTATTTCATTTCAAAGACTAAGCTATAACAATAGGATAATAAAACACTGCTTTAGTCATGGATACATCCATACAGATTTTTTTATATATCCGGCACTGTTTTACTACCAGCATGATTTTTCAGGTGATTTAATTGAGAATATATCTTTGTAACATGGTAATAATTTATTTTGCCTTTTCAAATCATGCATTTTTCTAAACAGCAGGTCTTTCGCTTCAACATGACGTCTTCTCCGACCGTATCTTTTGTAATAGCTCACATTTTTCCTATAGGCCGCTGTCCCTTGCACCAGTTAAGCCATGTGCTATAAGCGGTGTTTGGCCTGGGCCGCTGTGAGATTCCGCAGTGGTTAAACGCTAATCCAGGTGGTGCGGAGTTGAAATGTGTCTGGCTGGTTCATCGGGGGTGGAGGGTGGAGGGTGGGGGGAGGGAGGGCGCAGAAACTCGATCCTGGCCATATACTGTATGTGCAGAGATTGGAACCAGATCGCAGGAGATATAGACAGCAGTGCATGGCTCACAGCGGGGAGGCGCGGGACCAACCGGCAGCTAGGGAGAACTCGGTTAGTGCTAATTGTTTACGGACAGCGAAGGGAGATAGTGCTTTCTGCAGCTGGACGTCATTCAAGTCATCCTGGGAGTGCGTTTTGTGGAGAAATCATTACGTTTCACTCTACCTATAGTAGTCTATCTATTTATCTCTCTATCTCTCCATCTATCATCTATCTATCTCAGTGTTTTTCAACCTTTTTTGAGCCAAGGCACACTTTTTTCACTGAAAAAATCTTGCGGCACACCTCCAGGAGAAAATGTAAAAATGTATACAGTACTAATGTAAAAAAATATATACTGTACATACTCTGTGTGATATATAAAGTTTATCTTATCTTATAATGTATACAGTATACTCTGTAGCCTATATTCACAATATACAGTTATTCTCATCAAAATGCTTAAGTCCAGGCCTTGACATTAAGCTTTATTTAATATTTCTCGATACAATTAACAAGAGTTTGGGAATAAAGTGGCACTAACTGTGTGGAAAAAAACTAAGAAAATCCACTCTCTACCCAAATAGTCAAATAATAACTCACACAAAGAACATGCATTGTTAGTGCATGGGAAAAATTTAGGTATCCGAGCTTTAAATTCAGGAGTTTTGGATGAGGGACACGGGAGGTCCTGAACGCGAGTCCATGGTTCTGTCCGGTCCGCATGTCTGTGGTTCTGTCCACTCGACTATGGTCTGCGCTCGGTACCCAGTTCAGAAGTGCGTTCGCGAGAGCTGTTGTACAAAAATTGTACATTTCATAGTTAAACCACTACAAAGCGGCCACAGCTGCCCCGGGGCAGAGCGGAGGATGTTAATCCTGTTCAGAAACGGCATAATTCATTTTCAAAAACGTCTCTATCACTTTCACTTCTCACTCGCCACAAAGCTCTTGTCTCGCTCCCTCCCACATTTGTTGGTCGCATCCAATTTTACCTTTCTCGCCACAATGCTGACCTGTAGCCAGTGGTCGCATCCAATTTTTCAGTTTCAAAGTACTTACCTATCTGCTGCCATCTACTGATTTGAAAAAGTATTACATGGTTACTCCACAGTTCAAAACAAGTCACCGCTCGTCAACAGCGAATGCAGTTATTTTTAGACAAAGTAGACGAATTTCTCACGGCACACCAGACAATATCATACGGCACACTAGTGTGCCGCGGCACAGTGTTTGAAAAACACTGATCTATCTTATATCCCTCTCTGTCTCCAACTCTATCTACTTATCTCACTCTTTCTATCTCTCCATCTCTCGCTTTCTATCTCTCTATCACTCTCTCTATCTCATATCTCTCTCTTTCTATCTCTATCTCTCCATCTCATATCTCTCTCTTTCTATCTATCTATCTGTAAACCTCATATCTCTCTATCTATGTAACTATCCTTCTATAAAATAATGTCTATAAATGTTGATAAAAGTCCATAATTGTAGCCACGTTTCCTGGATTGTCATCACTGTCCTTAGACCCTCCTGCACCGGTAAGGAACAAAGCCCAGTGGGAGAAAAGTGAGAAACCTCAGGGAGACTCACATTGAGGTAGGGCACCACTGGGATGGGTGATAGATCTAAGTATCTGTAATCCCAGAGAAAACCCAAATTCAGGCACTTCCAGAAAATTAATCTGGTATCAAAAAGTTGTCAAATCTAAAAATTGTTTATGACAATCAACATGATTTTCAATGGAATCTCTGAACACAACTTGAGTCACTCTACACCCCTCTATGCTCTCACCGTTTACATTTATCAAAGTTATTATTTCGCGCCAAGCTCACACTCGCGACTCGTCACAAATAGGGATTAACTTAAACGCATATTTGAGCGATGAGAGCCCAAAGCCGCCTGTGTATCTGTGTGTGAATTTATTTAAAAGACCTCGTCAGATCGGGTGTTTATGGTCGCAGGAGAGAGAGAGAGAGAGCGCTGATGTTGTCCTCCCATTCGGTTTACAGTAGCCCCACTATTTATAGAGCGGAGACATGGCCCGATCTGCTGAGTAGTTTGACTTGGCCCTGGCACCCGTAAACACAAGGGACAGAGCGAGAGAGTACAAGGATATTTGGAAGCTAGCATTGACATTAAAACATCTTTTCATGGAAGGGCTCGGTGAAGTTTGGAGTTCAAATTTGACTTGTTTACATTACCGTGAATGCTTGCAAATGTCCCTCCTGCCCTGAGTAAAGTCCAGTCATCATGCAATAGGATCTGTTTTCAAGTTTGCTGTGCACAATTTGAGAGGCTGTCTACGTTTATGGAAGGCCAAAGCTGTCACGAGATACATGCATGGACAGATACAGACGGATTGAAACAGCTTTGATTGAGATTTCTTGGTTAAAACACATCATAATGAAAACGGCTGTACCTGCAAGTCATAATAAACGTCCAAATATAGCCTTTTATTGCTCGTCTCCTATACGATGTTTATTTCTTATAAGCGAGCAGCCGACATTCACAGATGCTGCTTTTATTAAAGACTTATTTTTGTGTAGAAAACGTTTATTGGTTCGGAATTCAAATAACATCTTTTATTGACCAGGCTGCCAGGATATCAATGAGTAAGTCCATTCTTCTCGTGTGCATATTTCTGGTCGTTTACAAGCTGGGGCTGTCACTCTGAAGGCATCACATGGTTTTTGATGAGTTTTTTTCCTCACACCAATAGTAAGCTTTGGGGAGAGTACTTTGAAAATGTATTCTGTTCCAGATTACTGAATAGCAAATGCTGAACAAAACAAGACAGCATCAAAATCACAAATAATCACAGTACTTCAAAAGAAAATTAAAATTAAATGATCTAAATAGTATTTTGTATAGTATTCTGTTATTTTGGAAAAAGTAGCAACTGTATTCCAAATACTTAGACTACGCTTGTTTATACTTTCATTAATATTTACTGTTTATATATTGTAAATTAATTGACAAAACTTATAAAAGGTAGATGTATACATATTTAAACCACAACCTCAATAAATGTTTGAATAAATAGTAACATAATAAAAATAATAAAAAATTGTTTATTTTTGTAAAACAAGGTCTTCAACTCTGCATTGAACCAGATAAAGTAGAATCTTCTCTTTAACAAATTCAATTTTTTTTACTTAAACGTACTGTGCAAAAGCGTGTATTCCCATGATTTTCAGAAAGCAACTGTTTTCTTAACACTAGACTTTAAAGTAGTAAAAGTAATTTGTGAGACAACCTCAGTTGTTGTATTTGATGTTTATCCGTCATTTTAATGTCATTGTTTCTGTCTGTTGTTTTTAAGTGTAATTTTGCTACTTCATGACCACGACCCCCTTTTCCTGGTTAAATAATCACAATCAATAGAATAAAAAAAGTAACTGTAAGGGATTACAGTAACTCAGAAATAGCATTCTGAAAACGTAAAAACTGCACATAGTAACAAATAGTTGTGGTTTAGTCATATACGGACGATAGATTCCACAGACAATTCTACATGAAGAGATGTGTAATCCTGCTTCTGGCTCTTTCTATAAGTGCCTTACTCCTCTCTGTCATGGTGCATTATCGTCGACATCTGAATGTGACTTTTGTTCAGTATTTGACACAGACTAATGGCAAGTGGTCCGCTCAGTAACTGTATCGAGCCTTTATAGTAAATATAGTGTATTGTCTGTATGTGTGAGGATGTGTCAGCCATTCCGGGTCAAAATGGAACCTTTGTACGTCTTTGTTGGGAAGCGAGCATGGACACAGATTGCATTGTGGGTTGAATGTTCGAGCCCTTTTGGAAAACATAGGGGTTTATCGAGCTTATCTGCTTTTCTCCATGCTGCATTAACCCACAATAATAAATGTTTCTAGCCTTTTTATCAACTCTATCCATCTTGAATAATTGGTGGATTGTGAGTTGACAAAAACTATTACTAATCAACTTTGTATTGATCGTAAATTACAAGGAGGTTCTTTTGAAAAACTGCAAAAAATAGAAGGTATATGAAAAACATTAAAAATATATTATTTTGATATTTTGGCAAGTTGGTCCGGAAGTGGGGGGCAACAGTTGGTAGAGCATTGGCCTTTGCGCCTGAGGGTTGTAGGTTCGAGGCCACCACGAGACCTATTCCACCTACTCCCACCGATGTCTGCTGTCGTTCTGTCCTTGGGCAAGACACTCTAACTGCCACCCCCACAATCCAGAAATGGATTATGGGGAAGAAAATGTAAATATTTTGGCTAGTTGGTTCAAAAGTATATATACAAGCTTTTTTTTTTATTACATGGAATCTATGTCTATTGAGGCCTGTTTGGGTTAATGGTTTTGAGATATTTTGTTTTATTTGTCGACCAAGATTGGTTAGGGTTAGGGTTAGGATTGCCGAAGTCTCTGCAGTGAAAGTCCAGACCGAAGTGCACGTCCACAGTATTCACCCATCTCTTCCTCTTTCCCACAGCGTCGGAGCCGTGCGGTGGGTACCTAGACGCCAGCCAGGCCGGGTACATCACAACGCCCGGATACCCGCTGGAATACCCTCCTCACCAGAACTGCCGCTGGGTCATCACGGCACCGGAGCCCCTGCAGCGAATCGTCCTCAACTTCAACCCGCACTTTGAGATCGAGAAACTGGACTGCAGGTACGAAAAGAGTGGTTTTTACAACATTTGCTTTGGCTATTTTCGAAAGGTCCAGCAACATCTATGAATGTTTTGTTGATTAGAATAGGGTTGACAAGATTTGGAGTTCATTTTAAAATTGGAAAGACAAGCAGATGTATTAAAAAGATAGAGTTTGGTTTGCATGGTGTATTGGTAAGATAATCGCTAGACCTTGTATGGTATATCTTTATGGTATAGTAAAGTATGTTTATTCATACGTGGTACATGGAAATATGGGATTTGCATTTGGAGCTTAGATGTTAGAAAAAAATTAGCATGACGTATGCAGGAGGTAATTGAGCAGAGGTTATGAAAGTGAAATCCTGTGGAAGCTGGAGTGAGGAGCCAATGATGTGTTGAGGCGGGTTGCTGCACGAGCTGGCAGAGGTAGAGAAATCTGATTCTCTTTAAATGCTGCAGGTGAAGGCAGATACTGATTAGCAGAGGCACATGTGGGACAGTCTTCCGGTTTGAGCTTTGGCGATAGCTCCGTTCGTACCGATCAAGACCCTGTTTTCAACACCACTTTTCCTGATCCTTTTGAAAATTCCCAGTGTACAAACAAAGACTTTCCCTTCATGCATCTGCTAATCAACCAAATTAAATCAGTGGAAGCTCTCAAAATTCTCTTAAAATAGTTTGGAACAGTGTAAAGTTTGCAAAAAGGCATAATTAGTCATCTGCACCTTATGGACCAACGGCTTTATGTGGTTTTATCATTGCATTTCTTGTGTTGATTCTCTAATCTGTGTTGGCAAAATCCAACAGTTTTGTCAAGTAAATTAAGAATAAATTGAATTAAATTGAATTGAATACTATTGAACAACCATTTCCTCTTTTCTCTCCCTTAGCAAACTCATGTCTTTCATACAAATACCAAAAAAATCTACTCACTACCAAGTATGAATGCTTTGATTTCAATTTTGCCCCTAGCAGCTATGTTCCGCAGTTTTGTTGGAAGCATTGGGTAACCTCCTTCCCACTCCCCTCCTGCTCCTCTGGCTCCTTCTCTCTCATAATAATCTCGGTGGGACCTCCCTTTGGTCTCCTGCCTCTAATTATCAAAGTCTAATTACAACACATTTACTGTTCCAGGACTCGTTCACACTTCACAAGATTTAACACAGATTAGAGGATTTGGTGTCCATCATTCGGGTTTCTCTTTTTTTGGCGGTGGAGTTTGTGGAGAATTATGCACGATGCAAGATAAAAGGCGCGGGAGGACCTGGAAGACACACAAATGCATGCTGGGTAGTGAGACGGACAGGAGGAGGGGGATCTGCATGTGGCTTACAGGGCAATACGGCCGTGATGAGTCAAGAAGGTCAATAGCGGCTGATGAGACAGTGTATGCTAAGCTATACTCTGGGTCTAACTTATATGGCAACCACTGCAGCCTAGTGGCGGTTCTCAATGTGTGGGGTAGGTACATGTCATGGCCGTATGCCTAAAAGGTTCTCATGTGGTCTGGCTTTTTTCCCCAAACAAACTTCTTGCATCCTATTTTGTATTCTATTGTTTTTATAATCTGTTATTGTATGTATCTGTAAGTAGCTTTTGTTCAGTACTCCCTTGAAAAAGAGGTTCTTCAACTCAATGGGACTTTCCTTGGTTAAATAAAGCTAACCCTAACCCTAACCCATCAATATGTTTTGTGGGTGGCGCAGAGGCGGCCTAGCTGAAGGGGTGGAAGCATGGAAAAATACATTACATTACATAACATAACATTTTCAATTATCTGGTGACTGTTGATGGCAATGTTGGCTAAGTCCAAACTGCTCTATAGGGCAAGTATGTGTTTACTTTGTTATTGAAAGATGACTTAAAATCAATGCAAACGAGGGATCGGTTTCGGCCGATGTTTGCCTTGTGAACGACCATCGGCCATTGGCAAAAAAAAAGACAAGGCGCCAAGAAATATAGATTAATTGGATTGATTCCTGTTTAAAACTTGAAATACATAAATGAAATGGAATTAAAAAGTGTGCTTACCTTCTCTTAGGCTATTAATTTTCAGGGAGTGTCTTGTTTATGTCTTGAAGTTATAATGATACATTCTCATTCAGCAAATCACCTTTTTTTAGAAATGGGCAACATTTACATTTCAAAAGTCCTGGGTGCAGTCTTGGTACAAGTGCTAGTAAGTCGATCCAAGGCATTATTTAATATATTTTCTGCTGGAGTTTTGAGTTAACTCGTGATTTCTCGATTAAGCCAGCGTGTTGAGACCTCCGAGTCTTCCAGGTGAATAATGTCATTACTTAAATATGAGCTTCAGTCTGCGTTGCGGCTCTCACAGTGCTAACATTTCAGTTTCTCATTTCCCCTAATCAGATACTAGGAAATAGCTCTGGCCTCCAAGATATTTATAGTGTAATTTTCAACACAGAATAGAAGTATTTTCGGATTGTGAAGGAAAAGTATGACAGGTTTTTTTTATTTATGGTTTTGATGCAAGATTCAAGAACTTTTAACATTCCTTTTTTGTCCTTATTAAACTAAACCTTAAACCAGGGTTAGGGTCAGTCTTTGAGATCATAAACACTAGTTCACTGTGTCATCCATCCAACTTCAGCTCAGCCAATATAGACATGTTGTAACTCATTCTAAAGCCCAATACTTCTGGACTGGACTGACATGGTTTTGGATTGTGTCACAAACAACCGTTATTTTTGCTACTGTAGCTGGTGAGATAGTAAACATGTATCATTCAGCCAACTTCAGCTCTGTTATAGATCATTATAAAGCTCAGAAAAGCCCGATGCAAGTCAAGACAGTTTTTCAGTCCGTGTCGTCAGCCCCTGAACTAGTCTGGTGAACTAAAGTGGCCTTCTTACTAAAATGTTTGGACCCTGCCTTAAACCTCAAGAAGACTATATTTTTGTTCGAAAAGAGTCCAGAATTTTGAGGAACTTCACTCAACCGCAGAAAGCAGAAGTCGACCAGGGCTAATTCCTCAGAATAGCAATGACTAAACTAGTTTGAGGGCACAAGTAACCCCTCAAAACAGAACTGTACAGACCTGTTTTAAACTCTCGGGTCTGTACGACATGAAACCAACAGCTACACGCAAAAAGTGATTAAATATGATGATATGGTAAATAATGCTCAAATCATCCCAATTTGAGCAGATTCGGACTCTTTTAGGACAATATTCTCCAATGGGACAGAGCCATTTTGTCTATTTCAAGACATTTTCTTTGTCCCATTGGGAAATCTTGTTTTTAAGGCCCAGAAAGAATATACTCAAATTAAGATACATATGACCAAATGTGTGCGTTTTTTGACTTTTTTAATCACTTTTTACAGTGTACGTACAGTATATACCACGTCTTTTCACCATTTTGGATTGAATTTGAACGAGTCTCTGCTCTATCTTGACAATACATATTTCTTGACTAAATCTGTCTTTAACTGAATTCAAATATATTCAACGCCATAAAGTAGTTCCACCGACTATAGCCCATTCTGACAACTCTCATTTCATCTCGTCAGACTCGGGATATTGGCACATTATTTTGCGACGAACAGATGCCGCACTATCTTGTTTTTTATGGCCAACAAAAGGTCAACAGCGAAGCATGTTGCGCAGTTACAATGGCGTCTTTGTGTACTTACATACGACCCCATTGTGGCGAACGAGACGAGCCCGTGTCCCAGTGTATCTCCTCTTTGTAAACTCAAGATTTACTGCTGCCTGCTTTTGTGGCTCAGCTGAACTCTGTGTAACGAGAGAGTTTGAGAAATTGAAACACAAATCTTGTTTAGTTGATTTATGTCATGATTTCAGAGCATCTGTCGGCTGTTATTGGTTTTTGATTGGGCTTTTGTTCCGTGGATATACTGTCCTGGGTATAGAGCTTGAAAGTGCATTGATATAATAAGCTTGAGCTGTATTACTTCTAATGTATTCAATCATTAAATTATGACATGTTGACCACCTTGCCCTACTGTTGCGCATCATAGACATTAAATCAACTATGTATTTACAGTAGTATCTCTTTGGTATAACCATCACTCTGCAATGTGTCCGTGGATAATAGTTAGCCCAAAAGGGGAGAGTTTCCATGTTTATGGATTTGAAATAATTGGTCCAATCAGGAAAATAGCAGGGTGAAAATGGGCGGGTATAACTAGTGTTTGCATGTAATTTCTCTTTCCACTATTTGTCAAGTGACTGGCATTCACTTTAATGCTGGATAGATAGATAGATAGATAGATAGACAGATAGCTAGATAGACAAACAGACGGACGGACGGGCGGGCGGGCAGGCAGGCATGCAGACAGTCAGACAGACAGACAGACAGACAGATAGATGGGACCATAATAAAACCAATCAATCAATCACATATAGACGGACAGACAGATCGAAGGACAGAGATGGATGGAATATTTTTTTTCGGATTAAAAATAACCCTAAAAGATCTTAAATATGAAATGACCACTGTCCCTAATCCTGTGTCTCAATTGGCTTCATTGGATTCACATTATTTAAGTCGTAGTAAACAAACCTTTGAGTTAAAATTCTACAATTGGTAACTTTATAAGCAACAAACACACAAAAACTGACAAGCCACGTCTCAGTGTTCACATCAAGTAACTGAATTGGAGGATGTGAATGTGCACGAGTATTCTACCAATCTTTATGAAGGTGAAGATAAGCTCGCAATTATGGCTGATTTCTTTATTAAATGCAGATGTTATGAGAGAGCCTATATTTAAATTGTCTCACAGTGAAGCGGTGTCTGTTTGTTTTTATTTTATTTAGATCCCCATTAGCTATTGGAAAATACTGGAGCTATTCTTCCTGGGGTCTATGTAGTCATCACAAAAATGAATGTACAAACAAAAATACAGAAATTGTATAACAAAAATACACCATAAACATATACATAAAACACACACACACAAACACACACACACACAGTCCATCTCAGTGTCCACCTACGCATGCCCAACTGGACATGTGTTAAAAAGAGACAATATTTTTAGACAGACACGCAGTGACAAGCACATGTGACTGATGTCCGACCTGCTGCCGACAACCAGGCTGGACGCATACCCGGCCCCCCACGTAGACACACACACACACACACACACCTCCCTGACCACGCAGACACACACACACACCTCCCTAACCACGTAGACACACACACACACACACCTCCCTGACCACGCAGACACACACACACACACCTCCCTGACCACGCAGACACACTCACACACACACACCTCCCTGACCACGCAGACACACACACACACACACCTCCCTGACCACGCAGACACACCCTGACCACGCAGACACACACACACACACACACACACACACCTCCCTGACCACGCAGACACACTCACACACACACACCTCCCTGACCACGCAGACACACACACACACACCTCCCTGACCACGCAGACACACCCTGACCACGCAGACACACACACACACACACACACACACACACACCTCCCTGACCACGCAGACACACACACACACACCTCCCTGACCACGCAGACACACGCACACACACACACCTCCCTGACCACGCAGACACACCCTGACCACGCAGACACACACACACACACACACACACACACACACACACACACCTCCCTGACCACGCAGACACACACACACACACCTCCCTGACCACGCAGACACACGCACACACACACACCTCCCTGACCACGCAGACACACACACACACACACCTCCCTGACCACGCAGACACACCCTGACCACGCAGACACACACACACACACACTCACACACACACACCTCCCTGACCACGCAGACACACACACACACACCTCCCTGACCACGCAGACACACTCACACACACACACCTCCCTGACCACGCAGACACACACACACACACACACACACCTCCCTGACCACGCAGACACACACACACACACCTCCCTGACCACGCAGACACACGCACACACACACACCTCCCTGACCACGCAGACACACACACACACACACACCTCCCTGACCACGCAGACACACACACACACACACACACACCTCCCTGACCACGCAGACACACACACACACACCTCCCTGACCACGCAGACACACACACACACACACCTCCCTGACCACGCAGACACACACACACACACACCTCCCTGACCACGCAGACACACCCTGACCACGCAGACACACACACACACACACACACACACACACACACCTCCCTGACCACGCAGACACACTCACACACACCTCCCTGACCACGCAGACACACTCACACACACCTCCCTGACCACGCACACACACACACACACACCTCCCTGACCACGCAGACACACGCACACACACCTCCCTGACCACGCAGACACACACACACACACCTCCCTGACCACGCAGACACACACACACACACCTCCCTGACCCCAGGACCCTGCTACAACAGCTCTATTTCTCAGGGGACAGAAATACCTCGCTTGCTTACTTAAAACCCCAGAGCTGCATAACTGGAGACTAAGTAGAGTAGTTCAGAGGTCCATGGTTTGAGTGCGGGTTCAGGCAGGTGCATACGGTTGTTGTGTCCTTAGGCAAGACACTAAATGAATACAGTCCTGGATCTACAGCGAATCCTTCTCTCATTGTACGCTTCCTCGGGGTTTCTCACTTTTTCCCTCTGGGTTTTTGACTTGTACCTTGCTGAATCTGATAGAGGGGGGTGTGGGATTTTTAAGGACATCAACATTTTTGGAGTTTTGTCATTTGCCCCTTATGGACCAATGGTTATTATTGCATTTCCTCTGAGTTCATACTGTTGGATTCTCTGATCTGTTCTGACATTGCAAAGTCCTCCGAGACGACTACTGTTGTGATTAAAGCTTGTACAAACATAAATCAAATTCAATTGAGTATGTCATGTATGTCAATATGTGTGTGTCTGTGATAAGCCGTGGTCAAAGGAGTCCATTGTAAAGAATACTTTAAGTGTCTTTCTTGTAAGTTGAATTGCTTCTAAAAACAGACTAAAGCTGTGCAGCTGTGCAGAGGAAAACTAAGCCAAATAAGCCAAAGCCTGCAGTGGTAGTGAGAAACCTTATCCTTCCCATTTGCACTTTCTTACTGTCAGCATGCTTTTTTGTGTACTGTACATATATATATATATATTTATATATATATATATATATATATACACACACTAAAGGTAAAGGTAAAGGTGCACTTTATTAATCCCCAAAGGGAATTGTATACACACACACACGCACACATACATATACTATATACTACTCATCTTAATAGTAGATTGTACTAGATTTGTATACGTTACTCACGGACTTGCGTCTGTCTTTTCCCATAGCTGCCGTCATTCCATTGTGTGCCTTGAAAAGCATTGATGTCACACTTTGTAATCCCTAAATAATGCAAACGTACAGTGTATACATATTTGAAGCAGAGTTGGCAGAGAGCTGAGTGCTGTCCAGGTGGCCCTTTCAACCCCTCTTTCAACCAACAGCAGCTGGTGAAATATTGATGTATTTGTCCTGGGATCAGAGAGGCAAAAACCCACCTCCAGTTTGTAGTAAGTATCATCGGTGTTTAATGCACGGGGAACAAGTGTGGACACAAAACACTGGACTCTGACATGGCTGCCTCAGATTCCTCCCACATGCCATCGGTCACTTGACAAATTATTACATTGCGTTTCCTCGGAACAAGGCGCTACACAGACGCACTCACATTTTTACCATAATAAATCCCATTCAGACATTCTCACCGCTCATTCACAGATTTCATGCACTATTCAGTTCAATTCTGCCATTTCTTGTTTTCATAATTTGATATTCCGACGTTGAACTTGAGATATTGACGCGCTGATAGCTTTCCCAGCATTTGTCGGGTCATTTGAGGGTTATGTTTTAGTTCAAGTCAATTCAATGTATTCTTGTAAAGCGCTAAATCGCAGCAGTGGTTAAGAATGATACATGTACAGTTGTAAGAATACAGTTTCAATTTATACTTGTTTTTACTCAATAGATAATAGATTGCGTTTGTTGTAACAGAAAGAGTCAGAAATGTATAGTGAATCTGTCTTTATCTATTTAGCCTAGCGTTAGAATTTCACCTTGCTTTAGCCATCTCCTTTTCCACTATCGGAGCCCGTGGGGGGTAGAGCCACAACATCTTTGCATCAATGACATTTGCTAAACATTCCTCTTGCTCCGGCTTCAATTTCTCAATATTTGGAACCAAACCAGAACGGATTACTTTACTATCGCATCCGCAGCCGTTGACAAACAACAACCAGCAAATTCGTCACTGACACCTCCCAACAACACCTGCCACTCCCGCTCGCTGATTGGTCGGAGAGGATTCAACCGAGGAAACTGCAGCCGCTAAGATCAGACCCAGACGTACATGTAGGAAAGGATGAAATACATAAAAGTAAAAGCTAGGGATGGAACCTGAAACTCAGTAATGTTGGAGGTCAGAGAAATGGACAGATGGACTATTGCTGCGTCTATTCATTTGTCATAAGTGGCATGGACTGTTGTCTTGTTGGTTGAATATATGTTGATCTGTGATTCCAGCTGTGTGCAGTGGGCCCAAGACTAATTTCTCCTCAGGCCCTTTGAAATGTTTCTTATCCTTTCAGTTTCCCTCTCAAAGCTGCGTTTAGTCGTTCTGCTCTGACATTCGTGTCTCCTCTAATCTGTGACACGCATTTTTGGGCGTTGCTCAGGCATTTTGGCACATATGGAACATCAAATGGTAAAAAATATGGAATGTGCCATTAGAGATTGCATTTAAACGACATAGCATACTGTACAAAGACAATGTTTACTTTATTAGTTCCCCAGCGTTAATAAAGAAAACTGTTGGAATAATTCATTAATTCATACCTAACTTTATTTTATTTTGTTATGTATAAATAATACAACAAATCAAACCACATATTATTAGATACTTCTGAAAAAAATAATTGATCTACATACTATTTTGCATACTTGTATTTGATTGCCAGCTGATTGGTTGAGCAATCTCTTTTTCACTTTGCTGTCAGAAAGTGTTTTGAGAGATAGGAAATTAGATTGATTTGACTATTTTCTGCGGTTTTAAAGTCAGGTAACCCAGCGTTAAATCATGTTCAATTCATAATTATTACTTCTAGATTATTACTAGCAGACCAAAAAACACCATATGTCTTCAAAATCTGCTCCATCTTCCAGAAATAACCCTGACTCTTGCTTTAGTCACTCAGATTTCCCACTCTCTTTTCGAAATTGGTCGAGGCCTGTTTAGTTATGACACCATGTTGATCTAATGCAGTCCCGAATGCACCTGATTGCAACGGTTTAAGACATTAATTCACAATGCATGACCAACGCAAATCCATGGTGGTAGGCTGATTTTAAGAGCAAGGAAAGGAGACAAGGAGATAGGAGAGACAGGAAGGAAGGATGTCCAGCCCTGGCTTTATGATCTGTATATAACCAGCCGCTCTATGACTCACTCACGCACACTCCTCATTTCTGCGGTGATTCGACATCCTCCCTGACATTTGATTCTAAAGTCACACCTCGGACTTCGTGGAGAGGTCACTGGGAACGAGGAAGTATGCACGGATCATCACATGCTAAAGGACAGGGAGGGAAGTGACAGGATCAGCGTCACAAGACAGTGCAGAGATGTCTGGGAGTACGGGTGTAGGTCATCAGGTTTGGGTTTAAAAACACAGCGCGAGAAACGCAGACAGACGTAACAAAATAAATGTTCTGCACCTTTGCAACACTACTACTGCTATTGCTACGGCTTCTACTACTACTGCTACTACTACTACTGCTAGAGCTACTGCTACTACTGCTACTATTGCTACTGCTACTGGTAAAACTACTACTACTGCTGCTACTGCTACTGTTACTACTACTAATACTACGACTGCTGCAAGAGCTACTGCTACAGTTTCTACTACTACTGCTGCTATTACTACGGCTACGGCTTCCACTGCTACTACTTCTACTGCTACTGTTACTACTACTACTGCTATTGCTACTACTGTTGCTGCCATTGCTACAACTACTGATACTACTATTACTACTACTGCTACTCCTACCAGCACTGCTACTGCTACTACTACTACTACTGCTAATACTACTACTACTACTACTGCTTCTACTGCTACTGCTACTACTACTACATCTACCGCTACCACCACCACTACTACTATGACCAGCACTGCTACTGCTACTACTACTACTACCACTACCACTTCTACTACTACTACTTCTGCAGAGAGAAGTGCAGCGTCAGGCCGTGTGGAGGACAAATCTTCTTGACAGCTCTCTCTTCGGCCCTGAACCAATCCCGTCTCACCGATCCTTTCATTCAATAGTCCTCATCCATCATCTATGACCGTTCAGCGCTTTTCACATTTGCGAAGCCTCCTCAAAAGATGCTTCAGCAAATCACATGCACACTGAGCCTTGATTAAAGCTGAACAAAGCTGTTTTTTTCATACCGAGGGAGAGACACATCCAATGAAAAGTATTTATTATAGCGCTTGCTTTTTAATATGTCGTGAGATGAAAAAGACCGACCCGATGTTTGGATCTAAAATTGTCCGGTTTATCAGTCCGTTGTGCTTGGGAGTGGACAGAATCAAGTTTTCAAATATTGGCAATCATTGAGCTGCTCTGGGAAGATCTTAAATATGCAGTTCAAGCAAGGCAGCCCAGGAATTTACAGTGACTGGACAATTTTTGAATCTGACTACTACGGTAGAAGACTGCTAAGCTGTCATAGATATGAAAGGGTAAATTTATACGAGATTAACAGGTAGATGGAGACTTCTGATCGGTTTTCAATGTCCTTATAATAAAATAACACATTTATTTGACAATATATGGCTTCACGCAACTTCTAAGAACGAGTTAAAAATGGTCTAAAAAAGTAGTTGCGTTATCATTTATGATCTCCGAAATATGACCACAGTTCTGAATGCAATCTTTCTGTATATCCCTTTATTTTCTCCAACAATATCAACTGATAGTATTTATTCTTTCTGGCATTTTAATGTTTACATCTACAACACACAGTTTTAATGAAAGTATAATGAATAATAATAATATCAACAAGAAAGATCTGTGTAGCTACATTTGCTCATCAAGGAAGGAAGGAATTTATGAAAAGTTAAAATTTAATAATTTTTTTATTATCAGTGGGGACTCCCACTGATGACTGCTGTCGTTGTGTCCTTGGGCAAGACACTTAACCCCACTTTGCCCAAAGCCCCCACTGAAAGATCAAGGCTATGCTCACACTCAGAGAGCAGCCGTCCTCCTGTGGACTCACCACCTGCAGAGGGTCAGTGAGGGGCTGGTGCTATGAGACTTGGGGTGGCATCTCTGACTGTCACCCCCCTGACCCAGAAATGGATTAAAGGGTAGTAAATGGATGGATGGATGGATAAAATTTAATAAGGAGACATAGCTGTTAAAATGGAAAACAAAATAAGATTAAATATTTACAAAAACAAAGAGTAAATGATTTTCCTTTAAAACCAAATAAGCAAATGACAAAACTAAAGGTGTGTACACCAAAGTAAAGTGTCTATAACTTACTTCAATGACAATTTCCAACATTTTCACAGAACTTATTGCCTTTAGCCACTGACCATCCAGCACGGCATGACACATCTGCATCTTTTCACGTTCATAGCTTCTTCAGACCGAGTTATGTCTTTGCACAAATGGCCATAGTGTAAAACCAAACGACTGCAGTATCGCTATAGCAGCCAACATTATATCCCCAAACTACACAGTGGACTTTCTCCTAGTTTTGATCCTTCCATCTGCAGTGAACCAGTGCTTTACGGGCCAAATTATTATTCCGCAGTTCCCAGGCAGGCGGCCAATGCTGGCTCCTCTCTCTCTTCATATCATAACCATCTATCTGTAGAACATCCAGAGCCCAGTGCAGTTAGCGTTAGAGTAATGGCTAAATATGAGTTAAGATGGATTTGTTGTTTTAGCTATATTTTCACTCTCTAATTGTGCAAAAGTTTGGACTGTGGACTTGTATAATGAGGGATGTGTTTGTTTTGTTGTGTAAGGCAAGGCAAGTTTGTTGTATCGCACAATTCATACACAAGGCAACTCAAAGTGCTGAACAAAACAATATAAAACTTAGAATTAATCACAGTACATTAAAAAGAAAAAAAACATTATAAAATCCCTCAGTATGCAAAGCTAAACACTGTTTAGTAACTTGAACTATGTCAGAGAAGAAGCCTGTCTCACATTTTCAGGAAGATTGTTCCAGAGTTTAGTTGCATGAATTTACAGCACACACACACAACACTCTGACCATACACCTCTCTGAAAGTCAAACACATCAGAAGCCAAAATTCTAAATTTTCCACATGCCGAGGGCCGGACTGGTTCAATCGTTATTAAAACAAAATTAAAAGATACATATAACATTTTGAACCAAGGCCCAACACAGTGGACATTATTTTATTTCTTGTTTAAATGAATAAACCAATATGTTCTTGTGGCTCTGTTCGGACGGTTCCAATACTAATAAAATATCGTCCAGGGGCCAAGACAATTTATTCGCGGGCCGGATCTGGCTTTGCACTTTCTAATGCCTCAGTTGGATATCTCAGTCCTATCCTGAAGCCTCTGACAACTACAGTGGCTCCTAACTCTCCCCATCTGCTCCTGACTCAGAACCAGCCTCAGAACCAGTCTCAGAACCAGCCCCAGAACCAGCCTTAGAACCATCCCCAAACCAGCCTCAGAACCAGCCTTAGAACCAACCTCAGAACCAGTCTCAGAACCAGCCTTATAACCAGCCTCCGAACCAGCTTCCGAACCAGCCTCAGAACCAGCCTCAGAACCAGCCTCAGAACCAGCCTTAGAACCAACCTCAGAACCAGTCTCAGAACCAGCCTTATAACCAGCCTCCGAACCATCCTTTGAACCAGCCTCCGAACCAGCCTCAGAACCAGCCTCAGACCCAGCCTCAGAATCAGCCTCAGAACCAGCCCCAGAACCAGCCTCAGAACCAGCCTCAGAATCAGCCTCAGAACCAGCCCCAGAACCAGCCTCAGAACCAGCCTCCAAACCAGCCTCAGAACCAGCCCCAGCCTCAGAACCGGCCCCAGACCCAGCCTCAGACACAGCCTCAGACCCAGCCTAAGCCCCAGACCCAGCCTCAGCCTCAGCCCCAGCCTCAGACCACTCATAGGCACACTTCCTACGGCTCACACAACAGCGCAGTAACACAGTGAGTTAACCAGTGATTTATGTGACGGAGAGGCAGCCGACGACGATAATGGTTTCACTAATGATTTAGACCTTGTCTTTGTACTTCGCCTCGATCCATCACCAGACTGCTGCCTCTCGCTGCACCAAAAGAGCCTCCTCGTCTTCGTTTTGCCATTTTCCCAATAGAACAGATGAGCGTGAGTGAAATTCAGAAGGATCATTATCAGCCAAAGAAAGCAAAAGGACAAATGAAAACAGGAGAAAATGGCAGGTGTTTCGACTGTGGCTTAGCAGAACAAGTTATGTGCATTGTGACTGTCTTTGTAGATGCAGAGAAAGACTTTCGCTTTCTCTGTGTGCGTTTCCTGATTACAAATATTGATCCAGTAGTGAAGTGTATAACCTTTTTTTTAATTACAAGAAATGTTTCTTTGGATGTATATAAAGTCTGTATCTGCTGAGACTGAACACCAAAAGAATGGAGAACAGCTTTTCTATATTTGTATATTTATCTCATCTACTTTTTTGAGATTTTAATCATGTTAAAGACAGGTCCCCTGAAAACCAGACCTGGAGTTTTTTGATCCATCTACACTAATATCTGGAACACTAACTCCACACCTTCTGTCTAACAGCTGCTGTTTCAGTCCTGCTCCCACTATAACAACAGTTTTCTGCCTTTCAAAGCTCGGCTATTGCTCAAACCTTCTTTTAGTCATTTCTAAATCGTAGGTGAAATTAGGTTTGCAGCTGGTAGTTTTTACATGAAAATTATAACTGATAAAGGCTTGGCATTTGTCATAATATCACGCTTTGGTTTCATTACAGAAGTACATGAACTTTTTAACAATATTCTCCAAGTTTCACCTGTTTGTATCTACCCTCACATGGCTCCAACTTACTATTTATAAACTAGATCTGACAGATACATCTATTCTGTAGAAGTTGTGATGTGATAAAAAAAAAAACGTTTCAAGTGACAGAAATGTAGCTCCTCTTTCTGGTGGTTGCTTAGGGAGTCACAGGCTTGTAGCTTGTAAAAAATTATATATATATTTTTTTTTTAGATATGATTTCACATTCTAAAACATGAAATTCCAAAGTAACAGTGTCAAGACTTCCTCCGTAAAGCACAACTGACACCTCAATCAGCCGCATATTCAAAAGTCATTTAGAATACAGCTGAAGAGACAGCAATGATAAACTGATAAAAGCCAGATAGATACAGAAACACATACAATAAATACATACAAGCTGCTCACAAATTCTGAAATTTTCTCTCATCATATTTTGTCCCCTTTTCGTAAGTTTGATGACCACCTGGCTTTTGCCTGCGGATTGGAAGAACTAAATCTTTCATAATTCCACTCAATTCAAGTCTGCAGTCACTTTCCACCTTTGTTTTTTTGAAGTGGTAAAACCTGCAGGACTTTGACTCCCGCACACACACACACACACACTCAGACTGAGAGACGTGTTGTTCTCGTGTTCTTTGTAAAAAAAAAAAAAAGAAAAAGGCAAAAGGATTAAAGAGTTTTATTTGAATGCACCTGGAGCGACGGCACAAAGCTCTTTTGTGCTGCGAGAATATGCTCAGATCCACTGCAGCCAAACTTTGATAAATGCCACTTGTGAAAGAGAGAAGGAAACAAGGAGCTGCAGAAACGAGAATTCGGATGTCACCATTTCCCTCAACGTCCGACACATCTGTACAAGTTGCGATAAGAAAAGAAATACACTGCAAAAAGAATAATACTAGTGAGATTTATTCACTAAAAAAAACATAAATGATGCTTATTTTTTGAAGTTGTTGCTTGAATGTAGTTTGTCATGTAAGGTTATTTTACTAGTTTTAAGATACTTCATAATCTTATTCTGAGTCTGAGCAGTGAGTTTTTTAGCTTGTTTTAAGTATTTTTCTTCCACACAACTGTTCTTGTTTTGATAAAATAAGTTTGTGACGCTATATTTTAAGACAATATTTCGCAAAAATGTTGTAAGTAAATAATACTTGAAATTTTTGTTTTCTTGTTCTATTGGCAGATCATTTTAAACTATTTTAAGCAGTATTTTACTTATTTTTTTCATATATTTTTGTTCTTTTTTTTAAAGAGATTTTTCTTCCAGTGTAAGAAAGTCAATATTTCCAAGTATAAATAGACGTACAGTATAATTCATGAGTGTTTGAAGCTGAGGTTAAGGTGATGTGACGTTGGCCTGAGGCTGCAGGAGTGAAGGGAGCAGACGGAGGAGGACTGTGGTCATTTAGCAGCTGCCTGTGTCATCGCGTTAATGTCACTGCAGCCGCTGTACGGAGGTCTGTGCCGAGGTCTAGACCGGGATTGGTCTTTATCCACCGGTCTGGAAGTGTTGGAGAGAGTCAACCCGCGATAAACAGAAAAAAAACATAGCAAAAAGTTAAAAAACACAAACAATGCGTCTATTAAAAAACACAAACAATGCGTCTGTCGTCTACATAGAGGAATGATAATAAATGCATAAATTAAATTGTGAAATCTTGCAGTGTGTTTTCAGTCACCTAAGAAATCCCACCAAAAAAAGGAAGTAAAATACTGCTTGAAATAATAAAAAATTTATCTGCCAATAGAACAAGAAATTATAACTTCATAATAAAAATAATATTCGCCACAAATTACTTGATTCTAGAAAACGTGATTACATTTTTGAATTTTCCTAAAATAAAGCATTACAAACTTTTTTTTCTATCTAAACAATAAAAGTTGTCTGTAAATACAAAAAAAATACAAGCTTAAAAATCTCACTGCTCAGACTTTTTTCTCTTGTAAGATTATTACAGTATTATTCTCTCAAAACGAGTAAAATAATCTTATGACAAACTACAGCAACACAACTTGAAACAAATAACCATACTTTGTTCATTCATACATTCATTTTAAACCCCTTTATAAGTCTATTTCTGGGTCGGGGGCAATGAGAGCCGCCACCCAGTGCTCATAGCACCAGTCCCTCTGATCTTCTGCAGGTGGTGGGTCCAACATACTTTGGTTATTTTTAGTAAATAAATCTCACCAAAATTTTACTTTTTTCAGTGTATTCTACATGACTCTCACTTCGTCATTGCCCAATCTCCTTCCTCAGTTTCTTCTTTTGCTCCTTACGAGAAAACTTGGAAGCGACACAAAGCTTTAACTGCAGCCATTACATCAGTGTATATACTCTCTGTTAATACTGCGTTTGTGGAATTGGCAACTTTAGCCCAGATCTGAGGTGAACATGGGCCATACTGCATTTGAATGTAATTAATGTTGGTCGTTTGGTCTTTCATTTTTAGATGAAAGACCAAAACATTGCATTTATATCGTTACAGAATACTAAACACCCATATCGAATATTGTTCTAATTTCCAATATCGTGCAGCCCTTTTGTGGATTATAATTTGGTTAATTTTGCTTGTTTTAAAACGTGTCCTATTTATGGGCTTCAGATAACGTCCCATCTCTTCTTCAGTATTACATCATGGAAATGGAAATAAACTTTGCGCTGGCGTCTTTCTGGTCCACACAAAAATAATTACACTTTGTCTAAACATCATTTTGAAACTGAAGCCTCCTCTTTTCTTCACAGTAATCATGGTTTAATATAGTTTGACCGAGTAAAGCGGTTTCGACCGGTTTTGACAGTCCAAGTCAAACAAATAGAGATGTCTATTTGCTACTTCCCCATAGTCTCAGAACAGATTCAAGTGACAATATATGTATCTGAAAACAATTGCACATTGTTGGAATAAAGTTACAAGTTATAAGTCCCAAGGCGTACACACAGACGTCATAGTTTAGATTTGGGGATTTTTTTCACTTCTAGCGTTTTGTGATCATAAGATTTTCTCCCAGTTTTATTATATTTGCTGAAATGTTAGCATCAAATCTGCAGCTTCGTAAAATAGTTGGAAATGGATTGTCATCAGGTCATTTTCTTAAAAAAAAAAATCAATTTCTGGGCGGGGGAGATGGCAATCAGGCAACCAGACCCTAAACCAACACTAAAAACATGTAGAATAGGTGTGACAGCGCCCCCTGTAGGCGACTAACCACTCTATTCAGTTCAATTTTTGTGATTTTAAAGGAGCAATGTGTAAAAACCTGGCCAAAAGTGGTACCGCAATCAGAGTTAATATTCTGTAGTCCTCTCCCACTCTCCCTGACTCATGTTGCCAGATATGCAGACAAATCCAGCTGGGACCATAATAGCTGAATAGAGCTTCCAAGTAAAAACTCCCCAAAGGCTTTAGATTTTGAATAAATACGATGAAAATGAAAACATGTATGATTCACATGCCCACAACTTTTGGAAATGAAAACAAAACATGTAATAAATTATAAATAATGTTGATAGTTCAGTCTCCCATCCAAGCCTTGCTCTCACCATTCAGTCGACTCGGTTTTGCCTGAACGTCTAAGTTGCTCTGTCTCGTTCTAGTCCAAGCAAAGTAGCTCTCTGGGTGAAAAAAGGTTGGAGACCCCTGTTCTAAGCAATAACATCTCCTGGATTTACACTGATTTTGTTTTTTCCGACAATAAACAATATTAATTGAGCCAGTCCAGCTGCAGATCACTCAAAAGTCCTCACATCTATTTCATATTTTATCCTTAATAAACGATGAATACTAAACTGCCAGGCTCTTTTCCAACCGTTTTTTTTTTTCTCGATTCGAAAATGTCTTCTTACAACCTCTTCGCACCATCGCCAGGCTTTTACTGCAGGGCAAACTGAATAACCAAAAGATATAGTCCCACCGGATCACGCCTTTGCCTCCCAAAAAAAAAAAAAAAAAAAAAATTACAATTTGTTTTAACTTTTGAGACGGTTTGTCCGGAGGCGGCAGCGTGGGCGTCCCAGACCGGGGCCTCCGCACCAAGAGCAGATGTAATTTAACACGTCCTGAATGGAAAATGAGCTGTAACTTTGATAGATTGGTCCGGATAAAGGAGCGAGACATCGGGAGCGATGGGTGTCTGAGGCGATGATGGAAGGAAAATTAGGGAAATATTTGACAAGCAGCAAAGCAGAACATGAGACTGGATTTCTGTGCCAGGTTTTTGCCAATAGAGACGGACAGGACCAGGTGGACAGGACCAGGTGGACACAGCTACTTATAGAATAGTTGTAGTTACATATAGTTACATTCATACCTTTATATATTTATATTCGTAACTATTATTATTAATTAAGGATAGAATACAATACGGTCCATAGTTAAAAGAACATATCCAATACACACAAAATAATAATAACAATAATATGAATAAAAATAATAATTACTTGTTGTAATAATGTATATTTACAACAACTTAAGTTATCAGTTCAAAATGGAGCTTGAAGACTGTTTAATGGTCTGCTTTCATTCATAGTTTTGGTCAAACCCATGAAGTTTTTGCAAAATATTTGTTTTTATTTGTATTTATTTTATTTTTTATTTTTAATAAAAAGCAAGACAAACAGAAATGTAAGCAAAACAAAAAACAAACAAACAAAGACAAAAGAAAATTAGATTATTATCCCACAATGGAGAAATTCAGTCAAATAAATAAATAAAATACAATACAATATAAGAAAAGCATAACAAAATGAAATAAAAATAAAGGATACAATAAAATAAATAGTAAAGTGAAACTAAACCTAAAATTCTTTTGCAAAACATTTCATGTTTTCTAATGAGATGACGATGGAATGTTATAATCAGATTTGTTCACTCGACTCTTTCTTTTTGACAAACAACATGTGATATTTGTAAAGACAGTTTGAGGATAAAAGTCTTAAAGCTTGTCGGTTTACAAGCTTCAAATCTGGCTTTTTAAAATTACCATTAGATTAGTGCATTAGTTAAAGTAATTCTAATTCTCTCCCTTCTATTCTCCTTTTCGGCTCCTGGCAGCAGTTCGAAGTGTTCGAACGGTTAGAAGTCAGGATAGGAGACCAATACCTGTGACATTTTAGAATTGAAACGTACTGTCCTCAAAAATGCAGAAAAAATAAAATGCTAATGAAAAAGATGTAAATAAGAACGTTAAAACAGTATTTCACATACAGTAGTTTGATCTGCAAGTCAAATCTGTCATGTTAAGTGACAGCAGTGGTTGCTATTAAATCTTATCAGGGCCAGGACTCAAATGGAAAAAATGATCAGATCAATTTGTGGGTTTGTTATTAAATAATCACATTAGAATGTAAATATTTGACCAGAGAACAGTGAGAAGCATTTCTTTTTCACATGGATTTTTTGTATATTATTGAATGATAACTATTTAAGCTTAAAGGTATACCTTTAAGCTTAAATAGTTATTATAAATAGAAAATCCTCCTATATACATATAGGAGGATTTTCCAAAATTCTAGCAAAGTAGCCAGTAAGTATTTTATTTATATATTTATTGAAACAGTGGAGGTTTAAATAACACAATAATTCAAGTTAAGCATCCAGTCAATGGTTTTAATTTTTCAAACTTGGGACTTATCACCTCCAAAGAACGGTCATACATAGTACATTTGTGCATCTTCTTTGTATAAAACTCTACAGACATATACAACACCCTCAGATCAGTGCACTTATCCACGAATCTCAAACTCGATTTCAGCCTTAAGCACACAAACCACAGCTGAGGGAAAAACATTGAAAAGATGGTGATGGGGAGAATGACAGCGAGAAGAAAGAGTGGGCAGAGGAGCTGTTTAACAAAGTTGTCACAAAACAGAAGAAGGAGGGGACTTGTCACGCGTCTGTAGTGTTCTGTGTCACAACTGTCTCATCCCACTGAAGCAAAGCATGATGGGAACACAGGAGGAGCGCGACCCAGATTATAGCACCTGTCAGGTTTCCCAAACACACACGGACAAGACGGTGGTGGTGTTTTAGAATGGATTTTTTGTGTGGTATAACTTACAATAGGCTTACAGTAAATATGTTATGGCACACCGCACACACACACACACACACCTGCACACACACGCACACACACACACACATACACAATTATTGCTCATCTTTAAAAATGCACGCAAATCGTTAACACGCTAATATTCCCAGCCCTAATTTTGTTGCCTCTGTCAAAGCTTTATAGCATCTTTTTCCTGCAGAAATGTGAAAAAGAGAGTAACCGCCCTCTCTCGGCCAATCAGATTTCAGTCCAAAAGTTGGGCTCGTTCTAATCTAACATGTTTTCTAATGAGATGAAGATAGCAATATATAGTCTGATCTGAGATTTTTTTTTTTTTTCTCTGTCTCGGGACAAACGGCATGTGATATTTATGAAAAAGAAAAAAAGTCAGGTACCACAACTTTATTTGCAATGTTGGATAGATAACAGTTCACTTCAAGTTGAACATTGAAAACAAAGCATTCTCACACTGGACACATTTGGGGATTTCTTCACTTCTAGCATTCCGTGATCACAAGATTTTCTCTCTCTTTTTATTAGAGAATCATTTGAAGTACAGACTTTGTTAACCATTTGTTTACGAAGAAATTACTTGGAAATGAGATGACGAGGAGAACATGCAAACTCCGGAGGAACTAGTTAGATCTGATCACAAATGTTTTTTTTTGTTTTTTTGCTGGAGTCGTGAGCTGTCGATTCTTTGTGGAGATCTGTCGTGACGAAGCCAGAGCTGGTGGGAACACAGAGGGAGTGTGGGAATGTTTTGTTACGCTGCTTTTCTCTGGAAAACGCAGTTATTTGATCTTGTTCGTAGTAAAACGCAAGTGCCAAAAAAGCTTGTCTGCCCGTTTTGGAGTCTCATGTACAGTATTGCTACAAAGATTAATTTCAATCAATTCTAATATTGAGTCAGCGCCATAGATGCATCTCTATAGCAGCAAGGGATCATACAAAAAACAGTAAAAAGTAATAGTAGTAGCTTTTTTTGCCTCTAAAATGTATTATCCTTATCTGTGTCTGTGGAGTCTGCATCAAGTCTGAACTCTTGGTTTTTGTCTGTTCAATTCAATTCTATTCATTTTTGAAACGCCCTAAATTCGCCAACACAGATCAGAGAATCAGTTCAAATTCACGAAATCATGAAAAACATAAGGGACAGAGACCAATTTCCATAAAGGTTGATACATGTTTTGTCTTTTTAATGTCTATAGACCATCTCTGTTTAAAATACTGTCAAACTTGCAATTTTGATTTTGACTTTTCAATGTCCCTCAAGACAAAGTTATTGAATGAAAACTGCTTTACTCTCAAAATAAATAATCCCTTCAAACTCACAATTAACAAAAACACATTGATTTATTGTTGGAATAAAACCACAGCCCTATTGTAGAAACATCACCGGCCAATGTGACTTTCTGCTTCATCTGTCTCACTTTTACACTTTCTTGAAATAACTTAACCCCTTAAGGATCACCCTCCCTGTACAGGGAGGATTCAGATATTTTTCATTTAACTGCATCAGTATTATAACTTAACTTGTGTCAATATAGTCAAGCTATACCTCTTTTGAAAGCTTATTCCCACCTCTAAATGCATATTATGTTCAAATAAACATTAAATATCAACAAAAGTAAGTATTTGTAGTCAAACTGTATACATATAAAAAATATATATTGTCCTTTCTTACCTTTTCATGCTAATATTCTGGGCCAAATCACGTCTAATCCACACATGTGTGCATTCATTTTGTCCGGGGGGGTCTAGAGAATACTTATATCCAGTTGTTTTTTCTTCAAAGTCATCCTTATAGTAGATATCCACTTGTAACGACACATTTGAGTTTTGAAAGTTGCCCGAACAAAAATAAAACCGCGTCTTTGCGCACTGTCTGAAGACGCCATTGTTTTTTTTTACCCAGAATCACTGGGTATGTTCGTCTTCCTCTCAGTCTTCCCTTCAAAACAAGCCCTCACTCGGACTTCTCAGTGCTATGGTTTGGGGGGTACAACAAGTTGACGAAAACAAGCGCACCAAACTTCAGCCCTCCAGGCATTTACCTTTCTGTGCGTCATGACAGCATTGTCTTGACTACCATTGGCCGATTTGGATGTCAATCAAACCATCTTGTAGCCAATAATCTCAGGTTTCAGGCGATGTGTCGGACTTCAAGGTTCCTCCCACTGTTCGAGTGTTATTTGAATGCGTAAGAGAGGAAAGCGGAGCATTTTCACGGAGAACACGCGCTATAACTATATAAATAATAGCTTTTCTGTAAACATTTCAATATCTGGAAAAAAATCCTATTTATAGCAAGAGTAATAGCCAAAAAATGATATAATTTGATTTTTGGTGTAATAATGTTGATAATTTGCATGTAAAACACTTTGGCACAATTGGCACAAAAATGGACCGCTTGTGCTGAATGTGCCCATTAGTCACAAAAAAGCCCCCAGCATCAAAATGGTTTCACCTAAAGGTCTAAAATTTCATACAGTTGTTGCCAACACCACAGACATCTGCTCTGGTGAGTTTGAACAACATATCATAAAGTATGTCTTCAGGAAAACCTTTTGAAATTGCTTTTTTTTTTTCGAGACAAAAAAAACTAACTTTTACTCATGTTTGAGAAGGTGTAGTGCAGACTGTGTCCTTCCTAACAAACTGTAACATACATTTCCAGAAACTAGAAGGTGTTACCTTTCAAATGAGGTCTCATAACACAAGATCAGACACAAGATGTCCACACAGTAAGCATTTCCATTTGGGTATCATAATTCGAGAAGAAACAGGCGAAATTAGGTGATCCTTAAGGGGTTTTAAACCATTTGTCGCTCCATTAAGTCTGTGTCTGAGTCTCTGCTGTTCCCCGCTCAAGGTGCCTTTGCGTTTTCCACCTTCTCCCACAGTTTAAAAAGATCACAACTGCGATTTTTGCCCAAAGTCAGAGTCAGAAATATGATAGCTGATTTTTCTTTACATTTTGTGTTAAAACTTTTACACTAATGAACAGACTCAATACGTCTAATTTTTTTACAGCCCTAAATCGTAACAGCTGTCGTGCTATAAGAACTTTACTATTACTATTACAATTCCTAAAAAAAAAAGAGCAACATATATGAAAATCAGTAAAATCCTGCTTGAAATTAAAAAAATGAACACGGAAATATGGCAAGATTATGAAGTACAGTATGATCTTGAAACTAGTAAAAAAATCTTACCTGACAAACTACAAACTACTACAAGCTACACAAAATTCAAAAATAAGAATAATTTATGTAATTTACTTTATAATTTAACCAATATTGTGTCTGTTTCAGTCAGACTTCATTAATTAACTAATTTCAATAAATAAATTTCAATAAATAAATAAATGAATCAATAATTGAATAAAAACAAATAATTCTGTTGAGATTTTCTAATATTGACGTATCAGAAAATCTTAACTAAATTATTTATATTTTTATTAAATTATTCATTCATTATTTCCTGCTGTAAATCTTGAACTCTCCTCACCGTAGAACAAGTGTCTCTTATCTTAATGATGTGTTAAAGGGCCCGTCCTGAGTTTACACGTTGACCTTTAGCGCGGACAGAGCCCTTGATGTTTTCTTAAAGTCACTGGATCCGTTGAAGTGTGTTTGCAGCAGGCGGACAGTAGTATCCAGACACACAGGCAACACTCCTGCTGCGCCACAGAAGCATTTGTGCCTCCAAAAACATTACCCTGGTCCTCACAGTCTCAGTCGTGGAAATAACAATGAACAATGACTCTTGTAACACAATGGCTAGATTATATGTGAGAAGACTGATTTAGCTTTGTTACTCGTGTACTGTACATGTTGGTTTGAGACAACCTTTGGTATTAAAAATGTATTTAACAGTTTTTTCTCTCTGTTCCCTCGGTTACTACAACCGTATACTACACAAAAAATACTGTATTGTATCTATGAAAGTCAGCAAAGTAAAGAATGTGGACTGTCAGCTGTGTCTGCGGCCGCAGAGGCTACGCAGGCTAATGCTAATGCCAACGCATTTATTCCGTTCCTTATTAGGCATTTTCCTAAAAATTGTCACCCGTTAGTGAAATAAATTTTAGCAAAATAGAAACTCAGATGAAAACAGCGATTGCTCACATACATAATACCTGGTCACAATTTGTGGAAAAAATATCAGAATTTTTGTTTGTTACATAATATATACTATAATTAAATATAAGCTTTATAACTTTGTGAAGAAAAACGTTTACGTCCCAGGGAAGGTCATGTGACAGGGGCTCCTGAAGGTCACGTAATTAATAGTTACCTAATGTAACTTAAGTTCTACGAATAGGTGCGTAGTCCCTTAGGACTTCGCTAGTGGGATATCACGTGACCCCCAGGTCACAGACGCCAGAGAGATCAAAATAATTTGCTCCAATCACCAGCCACCCATAGACGTCGGAACTAGGGGTGCGGGGGGTGCGGCCGCACCCCCTCCGCGTGTGCCGGGAGCGAGAAGTTATCACTATCCTGCGTTCCTTGCAGCCCAAAACCCGCTCCATGCTGTCGGAGGTGCTTATGAAGCTCTGTCTGGCTAATATCTGTCGCAGCCTCTGAGCGCTCTTTCTCAGCCTTGCGCAGATTAGAGACCTGGCTACACCAGTGACGTGCGGTGGGGGATCAATCATGTGTTCATATGATTATACATCATATAAACCAACAGGACCTACAGGAACAGGAGCGGCTTATACACAATTTGTTTGGCTACAGCAGAATATGATTTAATGTCTGCATTGTTTTCTCATACAAAACGCAAACGTTTGTAAAAAGTACAAAGTGTGTTATGGGCCTTACCTTAGGTATTAATGAACAGCACAGACCACTTCAGTTAGGACCAGTTTCATGTTTAAGTCCAGATAATAGTTTGAGCACAGACATGTAATCCTCCATTTGGAAATAAGTTCAATGAGTTTTAAAAAGTAAAATAAACGGGTGTCTCCTCCGTAAACTCCGAGTTTTGCTGCAGCCGACTCCCGGGTAAATCCAATTTCTAAATTCAACCTTACCCTTCACCTCCTTTTCTTATGATTCATATCATCATTGGAAGCAAAACATTACTCTAAGTGCATTTTAAATTATCTTAAAATGTATTATAGGTATGTTAGCCAAACCTGTAGCTGCCCTTAGCAGAAGAAGAACAAGAAAGGAGCTTTCTGATGGAATTGGATGCAGCCAAAGTTTGGGCTCACAAGCGCCCCCTTGAGGCTTTCCTCACTTACAAGCTGTGGTTGAGCGCGATTAAGACCCATATTTGCTTCAAAAACACAATTTATGAGCCATCCTCTTAAATGTAAACATGTTGATTGTAAATTAAATATTTTTGAACTTTTTAAACTGTGATAAACAGAGAAAACAGTTTGATAGCACCTCACAGGACTCTCCCTGTGAGCTGTTGCTTTTTACGTCTCCCAAGAGAGGCTGCCTCACAGCGCCGCTCTGTCAAATCTGCAATTTCAAGGTATAAATAAATGAAATAAGGCACAGCACAAATCACTTGATAAAGTGACCAAACATTATTGTATCCATTTTATTACTTTTCTTTCTATGATCTTAGGTGAGGGCCTTGCCTGCCTCATCTGACCGCACGTCACTGGGCTACACAACACAATGAAGCCACCGGAGAGACTGACGCATGAATGCGTATTGAAAAAAAAAAAAGTTCAGTTTGATAAGTGACTTGCTTGATATATATTGTTTATTTTGTTTTTCTTAACAATTAAGATGGTATGTTTTTATCCAGTGTAATCCAAGTATGAGTCTCTCCCTCGACTCTCCCAACAAAAACCCGCCCCCCCTCTCAGAAAATAGTTCCGACGTCTATGCAGCCACCTTCCTCTATAAATGCCCCTGCACAAGGCCGCACCCCCTCTTGAACTCTGCCAAGCCGGGCTGGCCTGATGGGCTCGTAGCTAAGGGACTACGCACCTATTCGTAGAACTTAAGTTACATTAGGTAACTATTAATTCTACGTCATGGTGCTACGTCCCTTAGGACTTCGCTAGTGGGACACAACGCGGAGGCCGTAGGAACATGTACTCCCAGCAGGCCAGCGAAGGGTGATTGGAGCTCCGCCCGAGCAAGACCCTCACACCGTGAGAGGACTCAGGGCAGAAGAAACAAAGCGTGTTACCGAGCCACTCCTACCAAGGACGCCCCCACGTAACACCAATCGTAGGTCAACCGTAGTCACAGGACGCCTCTCCCAAGAGCTCCTGATGTAGACTACCAGACCGATCAAACACACATATATGTACCGCACCTGTAGGATGCCTCTCCCAAGAGCTCCTGCACCAGGGCGGAAAAATAGACCGAAGGCCCACTCCTCAGGGGAGGGACCCAACGGTCCAACTCAATCCGCTGCACTCAGCACGGAATGGGCCACCGACCGGTCCGACACATCCGAAAGATAAGACCGGACGAAAGAGGAGGACGACGCCCAAGAAGCCGCACGGCAAACGTCCTCGACCGACGCCCCCCTGAGAAGGGCCGTAGAGGCCGCCATCCCACGCGTGGAATGCGACCTGAAACCCACCGGGGGGGCCAGGCCCTGCGCCTGATACGCCCGTCGCACCGCCGTGGCGACCCAATGCGCCAGCCGCTGAGCCGACAGCGGGGCGCCCCTGTTCTTGGGGCCCAGACACACAAACAGCTGATCACCCGACCTGAATGACGACGTCATGGCCAGGTAATGCCTCAGCATTCTGATAGGACACAGAAGGTGCTGCCGCTCCTCCTCGGGGGAGGCATGCGGCGGCGGGTGGAAAGCCCTAATCCTGATCACTCTCGACCTAAAGGCCGACGTGATGACCTTGGGGAGAAAAGCCGGATTGGGCCACAACTCCACCATGCCGTCGTCCTCTCCAAAGGACAGGCACGACGCATGGACTGAGAGCGCACACAAATCGCCCGCCCTTTTTGCAGACGCCAACGCCAGCAAGAGGGCCGTCTTAAAAGCGATACAATCGGGACTCGCCTCCGCCGCCGGTTCAAAAGGCGAACCCGACAGCCCCCTAAGGACCACCCTGAGGTCCCAAACCGGAGGCGTTCTCTGGAGCGGGGGCCTCCTCCTGCGCGCCCCCCGCAGAAAACGTTTAATCAACGGGTGAGAGCGGGCTGTGAACCCCCCGAACCCGTCGTGACCTGAAGTAATGGCTGCCGCAAACACCGCCAAGGTAGCGACAGCCCTCCCCTTGTCGAAAAGCTCCTGTAGGAATCCCAGGACCCCCTCCAGCGGGCAAAACCTGGGATCCCAGGAACGGGAATCGCACCAGGCACTGAATAGCCTCCACCTCGTGGCGTAGGCCCTCACGGTGGACGGCGCCCTCGCTCCCTGAATTGTCTCCACCACCGCAGGGGGAAGACCCAGATCTACGAGGCTCCGCCTCTCAACCTCCAAACCCAGAGCCTGCGGCCGATTATCGGACGTGAAAACAGGGCTCCTGCCCCCTGGACTAGAGCCCCCGGCTCGTCCGGGAGGGCCCAGGGCTCCATCACCGCCATGCCCCTCAGGAAGGGGAACCACCGGGCATGCGGGCTGTCCGGAGCCACCAGAATCACCGACCTCCTCTCCTGTTCGATCCTCCGCAGTAGGACCGGCAGGAGACGCACCGGTGGAAAAGCGTACAACAGGCCGCCTGGCCATGGGTAATGAGCCAGAGCGTCCACGCCTAAAGGCGGCTCGTCCGCGGCCCTTAAGGCGAACCAGGACGGGCACTGTGCGTTCTCTGCACTGGCGAAAAGGTCGACTACTGGACGACCGAACCTCCGCCAGATCTCCGCGGCTACCCGTGGGGCCAGGCCCCACTCGTCCTGGAGTGGGCCCCCCCTGGACATCCTGTCGGCTCCCACGTTCCGGACCCCCGGGACGTGGCGCGCCCTGAGAGACAGGAGGTGAAGCGCCGCCCACAGCAGCGTCACCGTCGCCATGCGATGGAGAGCGGGGGACCTGGTGCCCCCCTGCCTGTTCAGATAGGAGACCACTGTGGTGTTGTCTGAGCGCACCATCACGTGTCTCCCCTGCAGCTGAGGGGCAAAGTGCAGCAGTACTCTGTGCACTGCCTCCATCTCCAGCAGGTTGATGTGACGGGCTGAGTCCGACCAGCAGCCTCCTACAGAGCTCTGGCCGAGGACCCCGCCCCATCCTTCGAGCGACGCGTCCGTGAACACCTCGGCGTGAGACACAGCGCAGGCCAGAGTCACTCCGTCCCGCAGTAGACCCGGAGTGAGCCAGAACCTGATGTCCGATGCTGCCCCTTGGGGAACCCAGATCAGCCTCCCCCCGTCCCGGGAGGGGTGAAGCCTGAGGCGCGAGAACCACCTCTGAAAATTTCTCATGTGGAGCAGGCCTAGCCGCACCACAGCATGAGCCGCTGCCATCATCCCCAGCAGGGACCTGAGGCGCCGAGCGGGAACTCTGGGGCCCGCCAGAACCTCCCGGGCCAGACGGGTAATATTCGTCCGTCTGTCCACGGACAATGCAGCACGGAATATCACAGAGTCTAGCTGCAGACCGAGGTAAATCATGCGTTGGGCTGGCTGCAGCTTGCTCTTCTCCCTGTTCACCACAAAGCCCAGACGCTGTATGTGGGACAAGACCCATTGCGTGTGGCTCACGGCCACTTCCCTGGATGGGGCCAGTATTAACCAATCGTCTATATAGGTCAATATTCTTACCCCGGCACGTCTGATCGGCTCCAGAGCCGCTTCCACACATTTGGAAAAAGTGCGAGGCGCGAGAGCGTACCCGAAAGGGAGACGGCAGTACTCGTAATTCCTCTCTCCCACTGCGAAGCGCAGAAATCTCCTGTGTTCTGGCACTATGGGTACGTGGAAGTATGCGTCTGTCAGGTCTATGGATGTCATCCAGTCTCCTTCCCTGACACACTCGAGGAGCTGCCTTGTGGACAGCATCCGAAACTGCCGTTTGGAAATGCACTCGTTTAACACGCGCAGATCCAGAATGGGACGCACCCCGCCTGATTTCTTTGGCACCAGAAAGTAAGGGGAGTACAGCCCCCTGGTGGCGTCCTGCGGGTCTACCTCCACTGCTGCGCCTCGACTCAGCAGGGAGGAGACCTCTGCTTCCAGTGCCTCTGTCGATCCCCGTACCTGAGAGCGTACTGCCCGTACGCCTCGGAATGGTGGTGGCTTTCGGAAAAATTGCAGAGCGTAACCTCTGCGCAGAGTTTTCTCCAGCCAAACATCTGACAGTAAGCCCTGCTCCTTCCAGATGTCGTAGAAATCTGTGAGGGGCGGAACGGGAGCTGGAACACGAGACGTCATGGCCCCGCCCCCTCCTGGTGTTCCTAGCAGGGAGGGGGGGTGGCTGAAAGGGCCGGGGGGGCCCCTGCGTCACACCGTGAGCGCCGAGGGCGGTCACGTGTTCTGCAGGTCCGACGTCATAAGTACGGGACTGCTCACCACACGTGACCCGGCTGCTGCTGCGCCCCCCCCCTGGCTCTTGCCTCATGGAGGGGGGGGCGAGCCCCTGCATCGGGAAACCCCGTGTTAGCATTGTAGCTCTGCTCATCACGCGTGACACGGCTGCTGCGCCCCCCCTTGGCTCTTGCCTCATGGAGGGGGGGAAGAGCCCCTGGATTAGGAAACCCCGTGTTAGCAATGTAGCTCTGCTCATCACGCGTGACACGGCTGCTGCGCCCCCCCTTGGCTCTTGCCTCATGGAGGGGGGGGAGAGCCCCTGGATTGGGAAACCCCGTGTTAGCCTTGTAGCTCAGAGATGCTAACACGCTAGCGCCCGGAGCACACACATTAGCACTTATCAGATCCCTCCGCCTGCCCTCTCTCCGGGAGGGCAAAACATGAACCCGTGAATCGGAGCTCGTGGTCTGCACAGCGCGCTGCACGCCCTTCTCTGGGGGCTGCAGGCCTGGCGGAGCCACGTTATATGCTCGAGAAGTAACACAAACAGAATTCAAATCATTTGACATGTTACATACCCCCAAATGAGACTCAGACAGCGAGTACTGGTGAAATGCCGGACGGCCTTTATTGAAAGAGTTTTTACCACCCCGACCTCCTCTACTGTAGGGAGGCCGTCGATGGGTGTGTTGGTCCCGCGAACCTCCCGTGTGCCTGTCTGGGCCCGGGGGTCTCGCCGCTGGGGAACGATGGACCACGGAGCGTGGATATGGTCCGGGGCGCTTGCCAGGCGAGCGCTCCCTGCCTCTGTCTCGGCTCCGCGCTGGTGGGCGGGCCTCGCGTCTCGTAGCTAGGTGTTTTGCTAGGCTAGCCGAGTCCTTAGCCGCGCTGTCCAGCCTCGTCATCAGCGTCTGCATCTCCGGACCGAAGAGCGACGTCTGGGAGATGGGCAGGTCCAGCAGCTGCCTCTTCTCCGCCTCTCTGAGGTTCACCGCCCCCAGCCAGAGGTGTCTGGCCCCGACCTGGGCTGCTGCCATAGAGCGGCCGCCATCGACAGCTAGCGCTTGGCACATGCGCAAGATCGCTGCTGAAGTGGTCCTCGCCTGGGCTAAGGTGTCTCCACTGAGTGCCTGGTCAGAGGAGAGAGACCTATCCAGGGCCCCGGTGATGAAAGCCATGTTGTTCGCCACCGCGACGACCTGAGCCGCATTGGCGTAACATCTGTCATGCATAGCCAGAGACATCCTATCCCGCTCGGAGGGAAGGAGAGGTCTGGTGCTGGGCCACACGGATGAGGAGGGGTGCAGGGCCGCCCGAACCGAGTCCTCGATGTCCGGGACCCCGCCTGTCCAGGACCAGTCCTGCACGTTGCAGTACATGCCATACCCCAAAGCGGGCCTCTTGGCCGCTAGGGGTTTTGGCCACTCACGTGTCGCGTAATGGACGATCGGGTCCATACGCGGGCACAACGTGGGCTGGGCTCTCCTCCTCCCTCGAGGGGCTGCGTACCCAGAGGTGAAGTCCTCCACCCTCTGGTTCGGTTGCGGTGGCAGGGGGGCATCCATGATGGCCGCCGCCGTGGCGTAGAGCCCAGGCATGTGGTCCAGCGGGAAGCGGTCCGGCTCCGGGTTGGACACCACCTCGTCCAGCGTGAGGAGAGAGCCGACCTCCGACACCTCTCCGTCCTCGCAGTCACCCCACTCCGCGGGCACAGGTGGAATGTCGAGGGGGGCCCAGTCAATCTCAGACTCCTCGTCCTTAGAGGAGTCCGGACGGGGCGCTGTAGCGGCGAAGAACGCGCGCCTGCGTTCACTCTCCTCCCTGGGGAGAGCGACACACGAGGCGCAGGTGGCGCTCAACGCCGCATGGCCCGCACCCAGGCACATGAAGCAGCTGGAGTGCTGGTCCTTGCGTTGGAGCTTGCCCCGACAGGTCGAGCAACGACGACGTCCGACGCCGGATGGCGAAGGGGAACTCGGACGTGCATCAGAAGACATCTTTCTTTCTCAGGTAACGAATGTAGATCTCAAACGGCGCCAGAGTGAAAGAGGGGGTGCGGCCTTGTGCAGGGGCATTTATAGAGGAAGGTGGCTGGTGATTGGAGCAAATTATTTTGATCTCTCTGGCGTCTGTGACCTGGGGGTCACGTGATATCCCACTAGCGAAGTCCTAAGGGACGTAGCACCATGACGTAGAACAGGGGCTCCTGAAGGAGGTCATGTGACAGGGGCTGAACAGGGAGGTCTGCGAGGGGGGGGGGGGGGGGGGGGTCTGCAGCCAGACTCTCTTGGAGGAACTTGGCTCGGCTAGGGAATGAAATTTCGGAACGTTGGAGATTTATAACCTATGAGGCTAACTCATAAACACACCTAAGGTGTGTTAAAGGCGCTATACCCATTTCTGCAATGTTTGAATGTTTAGCACCGCCCCCCAACTCGCTCACAGGCTTCTCATTTCCCCTACGCTCTCATCCCACGGAGCCACCTAGTTTTATTTGCGATCTGATACATATGCTAACATTAGCATTAGCGCAACTTCTTGTAAACTGTGCAACAATCACTGATGAAATGGCACTAAAGCAACGCACTGCTAACACAATATATAAAGTAAAAGAATACCGCTAGTTATGCGTCCGAATGTATTAATTTAAAACCTTAGAATATATTCTAATATTTAATTATAATTTGTTATAGAGCTCCTCAAAGCAGCAGCACTCCATTGACTTGAATGCAATTCTTCCGATCATTTTTTCTTGATAACAGAACTCTCAAACCAATAATGACCGAAGCCCCAATGCAACCTCTGTTTGTAATTCAGGTGTGTAAAATACTGCCATTACTCTGCAAGTACAACAAGCTATCAGCACTGTCACTACACACTCGTCTGTGTAGAGAAGCCAACGCTAGCGGAGCTAGCCACGCTCAATAAACAACTACATATCTATCAATCAACACCATTTAACGTCAATCGGACAATACAGTACACATATACATCCTTAACACACATGCACGGATGATTTCTGAATTTGCTGTTAACGTTTTCATGACAAAAATACTGTTTTAATGTGACAAAAAGCGATTGCGAAAAACCCGGAAGTTACCATGAAACAACTAGCTAGCTTAGCTGTTACCTGCCTAGCACGTCCCGGTGAAACCTTTGGGAGCTAACTATTTTATTTGCAGTCATTAAATACATTTCGAATTACAAGGGTTGTCTAAGATTTGTTCACATTTTTTATTCAATTATTTTGTTCATTTTTTATTTTAGAATTATATTCGAATTTTGAAGTCGAAGTCCTGGTGTTAAGCAGCGCTGTAGAGGCTAGAGGACGCAGGCTGGTCGCTGCTTGTTCTGTGAGCGGAGGAGAAAGAGCGGCCCGCTCAGACTCTACTCAGCACTTTTCACTGCTTGTAATTCTTACACAGCTGAATCAATTACCTCAAGTTTTCAATTAAATGATGTATTATGATACAACTTGTATGTAGTAAAAAGCATTTTTATGAACTACTTAGAAAAAAAATTGGGTATAGCTTCTTTAATAGGCTGCCGGTGGATACGAGGGCCTACCGCCACACAAACACTGGATCACAGTCACCGCGGAGCATATGTCGCACTCACACCTTTGTTGAGCGCTGGAGGGGAGAGAGGGAGCAGTAACGGGGGAGGAGAGTGGTTCACCTGTCAGAGTGGTGAATACAAACAGTGGATCACAGTCACCGCGGCGTGTGACTCAGTCTGGGATGTATTTGTACACAGCTTGACTCACGAGACCGGCTTTCCCCTGCCCACACTGCAAAAACTACAGCTACAGCAGCTAAAAAACTATATTTTTGCCTTGAATAAGAGCAGTATGTAAAAATCTGGTCAAAAGTGGTACTGCAGCCTCTCCCACTCTCCCTGACTCAGGTTGCCAGATATGCAGACGAATCCAGCTGGGACCATAACAGCTGAATAAAGGTTTGTCAACAACAAATCTATAACCAACACCTTTTTCACAAAGATAGAAATCCTGTTTTTACTCCTTGTTTTGTGATAATGATTTGAGAATCATAATTAGACCTTTTTTAGTTCTGCGCCACATGGTACTTTAATAAAAAAGCAAAGGAGTCTGCTTTCAGGGAGGGGGATCGCAGCGGCTACAAGGCGACTAAATATCAATTCAGGAAATAACTGAAAGCAGCCAAGTCCCGGCACAGAGAACGACTACAGGAGCAGTTTGGAAACAATGATACTGCTTCTGTCTGGAGGGGCCTAAGGGAGATCACCAATTACAAGCCCAAAGCCCCCCTCTGTGCTGACGACCACAGACTGGCCAACGACCTGAACAGGTTTTTCAGCCGCTTTGACGCTGCCCCGGTCACCTTCCCGTATCCCCCATTACTCTAACAACCCACCCATCAGCTCTGCCCCCACCCTGACAATAGCCTCGGAAGACATCAAAAGATTCTTCTTGAGGCTGCACCCCCGAAAAGCTCCTGGCCCGGACCATGTGTCTCCGGCCACTCTGAGACACTGCGCCAGTGAGCTAACTCCGGTCTTCACTGACATTTTCAACTCCTCTCTGCAGTCCTGCCATGTCCCGGCCTGCTTCAAATCCTCCATCATCGTCCCCGACCCGAAGAAGCCCAGGATCACAGGACTCAATGACTACAGACCTGTAGCACTTACGTCTGTCGTCATCAAGTCATTTGAGCGCCTGGTCCTCTCCCATCTCAAGTCCCTCACCTCCCCCCTCCTGGACCCCCTGCAGATCGCCTACAGAGCCAACAGATCTGTGGACGACGCCATCAACCTGGCCCTCCACCACATCCTACAGCACCTGGACTCCCCGGGGACCTACGCCAGGGTCCTGTTTGTGGACTTCAGCTCTGCCTTCAACACCATCCTGCCATCCCTGCTCCAGGACAAGCTCTCCCAGCTCAACGTACCGATTCCACCTGCAGGTGGATCACTGACTTCCTGACGGACAGGAAGCAGCGAGTGCGTCTGGGGAAGAATATCTCGGACTCTCGGATTATAAATACAGGAGCCCCACAGGGCTGTGTTCTTTCTCCCTTGCTCTTTTCCCTGTACACCAACCACTGCACCTCCAGCCACAACTCCGTGAAGCTGATCAAGTTCGCGCACGACACCACCCTCATTGGTCTCATCTCCAACAACGATGAGTCCGCCTACAGGAGGGAGATGGACCGGCTGGTGTCCTGGTGCAGTGGTAACAACCTGGAGCTGAACGCCCAGAAGACAGTGGAGATGATTGTGGACTTCAGAAAAAGCACTGTCCCCCCGCCCCCACCCTCTGTGATGGACTCCCTCATCACCTCTGTGGAGTCCTATCGTTTCCTGGGCACCACCATCACCCAGGACCTCAAGTGGGAGCCGACCATCAGCTCCCTCATCAAGAAGGCCCAGCAGAGGATGTACTTCCTGCGGCAGCTCAGGAAAGCCAAGCTGCCTGCACAGATGTTGGTGCAGTTCTACACGGCCATCATCGAGTTCATCCTCACCTCCTCCATCACCGTGTGGTTCGCTGGAGCCACAGTCAGGGACAAACAGAGACTACAGCGCATCGTGCGCTCTGCAGAGAAGGTGATTGGCCGCAGCCTTCCATCGCTGCAGGACCTGTACGTCGCCCGAGCTCGAGGCCGGGCTGGTCGTATCACAGCCGACCCTGCACATGGACTATTCCAACCACTCCCCTCAGGCAGGAGGCTGCGGTCCATCAGGACTAGAACCTCCCGCCACAAGAACAGTTTCTTCCCCTCTGCTGTTGGCCTCTTGAACACTTCTTAACCTCCCCGCCCTCTGGAAGTCGCCTGCTGCTCTTTATAAAGTCACTTTACTGCCCTTTGTAATGTCACTTTACTGCCCATCATACGTCACCTTACATACGTGCACACAATGTGCACCATGTGCACTGTATATTGTATATAGTAATTGTAACTCTATTGTTATTTGTTTTATTTTTATTTTTTTTATTTCTCTCTCTCTCCGACTGTTGCACCGAGCCAAAGCAATTTCCTAGTCTGTGACCTCCTGTTACTTACGTGGCAATAAAAATGATTCTGATCCTGATTCTGAATAGTTAGATTAGCTAGGGTGAGTTCTGGCAACCCGTATTACGGACTCTCTGATTGGTAAAACGGCGGAGGGAGGGATATCGAAATGAAAACTACCTTTTGAGAGATTAGGGCCCTTTAATGATGACATGAAAATCTAACATACTGTACTGTATTTCTACTTTAATTTGCAAAAAACATATTAGTGCAGGTAGAAGAATATTGGACAGCCTATAATTTTACTTTTAATTTTGAAAATACAGATCAATTTTATTGCCAAACACGTAAAGTTGCAACCCTTCTATAGCATTTGTTGAAGTTTGTAGCTTGAGGAATCCAAATGTTTGACATTTTTTCAAAACAGAGATACTGTATATGTTTTTGTAAATGAACTCTTTAGTATCTCGCAACAGAAAGGCTCCTGTTAAAGTAAATCTATCTATTAGAATACGCTTTTGTGTAGAAAAGAGGAAGAAACAGAAATCACCCTCACTCAACCAATCAGCTTTCAGCACAAAAAACAAGTCGTGACTCTCTCTCTCAACTCGGCAAAAGAAGATGGGACCACTGCTTCATTATCAAATATTTTAAATATTTTAACAAAAACATTGATTGAACTTCAAACAGAGAAAAACAAAATTTTAACGTAAATATGTATTTTCAAAATTTTACAGTGTACAGTGTCTGGCTTTGTACCTTAAATTGGCTGTCTTCATTACCATTTCCACCATTCAGGTACAGCCACTACTCACTCTCACACACTCACACACACACACACACACACACACACACACACACACACACACACACACTCACACACACAAATATACAGTATAAAAGTAGCTGCTACGCTTCTTAGCTATAGCTGAGTATATCAATATCTCTCTCTCTCGGGTTGAGGCATTCTGAAATGGCAGTCCATCCATCCATCCATTTTCTTCCGCTTTATCCGTTGCCGGGTCGCGGGGGCAGCAGCCTAAGCAGAGACGCCCAGACTTCCCTATCCACACACACCTCCTCCAGCTCGTCCGGGGGGACCCCTAGGCGTTCCCAGGCCAGCTGAGAGACATAGTCTCTCCAGCGTGTCCTGGGTCTTCCCCGGGGCCTCCTCCCGGTGGGACGACACCTCCCCAGGAAGGCGTCCAGGAGGCATCCTGAACAGATGCCCGAGCCACCTCAACTGGTTCCTCTCGACGTGGAGAAGCAGCGGCTCTACTCCGAGCTCCTCCCGTGTGACCGAGCTCCTCACCCTATCTCTAAGGGAGCGCCCAGCCACTCTGCGGAGGAAGCTCATTTCGACCGCTTGTATCCGCGATGCCACTGAAATGGCAGTATTGCACATAATTGTAGTGTTTACTATTCACAAAATGAGATTACATTTAAAGGATCACCAGTTTTCATTGTAAAATCCAACAGCAGCAGGATTTAAAGACCTGCAGAACCTCTCCTTCACACAACGAGGGTGAACAAGTCACTGAAGCTAGTCTCTAGAGCTGACAGAGGTGGTAGTCATGGTCCAGCATAGATGTTAGTTTGCCCAGGACCCTCCTGTCCTTCACCTGCTGCACTGTGTCCAGGGGACAGGACAGAGTTGATATACCTGATGACCACGTCCAGCTCCTCCCTGTCCCCTCTCTTTGATGCTGCTGCTCCAGCAGACCACACCATACAAGGCGGGTGATGCCACCACAGAGTCATTGAAGGAGGGCTTCTCCAGGTGGGACAGCGAATAATGGAGGTGGGAAATGATGGCGACCTCCACTCCAATGCCCGGCCAGTAGGCAAACTGCAGCGGGTCCATCCTTGAGATCACAATGGAGCAAAGGTTTCCCAGGACCAGCCTCTCCAGTCCCTTCATGAGTAGGGATGTCAAGGGCCACCAGCCTGAAGTCGCTGAGGTCTTTGGCCTGGGGTGTTTTGGGCACTGGTACCACACAGGAGGTCTTCCAGAGCTGCGGTACTAACCTCAGCCTGAGGCTCAGGTTGAAGACATGCTCAGGTTGAACATCACTCCACAGTTTGTCTAATCAGGAGTGAAAGAGTCTGGAGCTCATGTAGTCTGGTCTTTATCTTCCTCATCTCCGTCCTCACCTGCGCAGCAGTGAAGACAGAGGGGTGCTGCAGAGATGGGTGCTGAATAGGGAGGAGGGCTCAGTTCTGGGGGAGTGAGTGTCTCTGGGTCTTGATGTCAGGTTTGGGGGTTGGAAACATCGGACCATGCAGGCTCGTACAGTGTTCACAAATCAAAAGTTGATATAATCCGTGAAGCATTGATGTTATCCCTGTGTGGGTCACAGCTGTGTGTTGGCATCTTGTTGTAGATGGACAATTTTGTGGTCTTCTCTGCCCAGGAGGAAAGGGCAGAGGAGGTGTAGGCATCCTTCACAATGGCAAACAATCAGTCCAACATTAGTTCTGTATGTGAAAGTGTCCTAAAATGTACTCGATATGTTTGGTTTTGCACATGTATGGGGAGGGAATATTTTGTTAAGCACTATTTAATCTTCAATCACGAACACAAAACAGTCACAGACATGTCAATTACAACAGTAACGTGTGCGCACTGACACAGGCTTGCACAGGCCGAGCACTTTCACCATTTATATTGATATCACAACAGAACAATCTGAATCTGGAAAGACAAAAGAGGTCTATTAGAATTGTTTTTGTTGGTTGGCAAGTAAGTAAGTAGTAAGTAATCTTTATTTATATACCGCCTTTTCACTGCAGATCTGAGTCTCAAAGCGGTTTACAATTGTTAATTTTTTTGGGCATTTGTCTCTCACTCCACACAGAGATGGGAGCAGGGTCGCCAGTACAGGAGGCGCCTGTACTAATGCCAGAACTATTGGACATATTTTTAGTGGTAGGGGAAACCTACGCAGACACGGGGAGAACATGCAAACTCCACTCAGAAAGACCCTGGTCCGACCGGGATTCGAACCCAGGACCTTCTTGCTGAGAGGCGAGAGTGCTATCCACTCAGCCACCGTGCCGCCCGCAAGTAACCTGTCGCTACATTAAATTAGCACATTTGCAAGAATTACATTTATTGTAGGCATAGACCACGGCATGAACTACGGCAGAAGGGGAAAGACTATGGGATGAAATCCCCTGGGGCTGAGACCATGTGGTGGTAGCTAAGAGGCCATGCCAATATTGACCTAGCTGAAGTTGGTAGGATGACTCTGTGAACTTGTGTTTAAAATCCCATAGACTTTGGATAACGACCAAATGAAATTACCTAGAGGGCCCCAATTGACCCTGCGGACTTTAGTTTGAACATGCCTGATAAGGTTAAATCATAATGTCATAGTTTTACAAAAAAAACCAAGAATATCTGATCATTTGCACTGTTTAATGTCTATTGTGTGTGTTTATATATTCATACTTTTACATCTTTTTTTTTACTTTTTTGCACCATATGTCAAAGTTAATACCTAGATTGTCACTTCTTGTTATTAAAAATGGTAATAAAAACAATTTTGACTCTGACATCAATAATCTTAAACTGCCAGGACTTCATTCCCTATCCATAAATACAATTAATGTGTATTTCAGTGTGTGGTGTTACGCTTTGGAACAAAATAACGAGTGTGTAAATCTGATACAATTTGAAAACCTGTACTGGAGAAAAACATGGAGGAACAAGAGTGATTCCTGAGCACATGAGCAAGCATTGGGAGAGAAGTTTGAGATAAATCATATTTCATTGATTTAAGGTTTTCACACAAAAATTATTGTGAGATTTGTTTTATTTGCGTCCCAAAATAAACAGAACACTTGCCATCCACAACAGCTGAGTGGATAGCACTCTCGCCTCTCAGCAAAAAGGTCCTGGGTTCGAATCCCGGTCGGACCAGGGCCTTTCTGAGTGGAGTTTGCATGTTCTCCCCGTGTCTGCGTAGGTTTCCTCCGGGTACTCCGGTTTCCCCTACCACTAAAAATATGTACAATAGGTCTGGCATGCGCCTCCTGTTCGACGACCCCGCTCCCATCTCTGTGTGGAGTGAGAGGACAAGTGCCCAAAAAATAACAATTGTAAACCGCTTTGTGACTCTGGTCTGTGAAAGGCGGTATATAAATAAAGATTACTTACTTACTTACTTATTTTGATCTATTTACACAATATCAGCACCAATCTACAGGGTTGTATCTTTGGCACATTGTCTGACCATGTAGACTGTATAAATGAAGTTCAAATATTCAAATATGATATATCATTGTCTTATTTCAGGAAAAGGACTCAAAGCTTCCAGAGCTTTGCGCTTTTTTACTTCTGACCGTGCCACAAGCGCCTACACATGTACAGACATGTCCCTGTCTCTGAGGCGAGTGACTCTGTCAACCAGGGTGTGTCCAGGTCATAGATTCAGAAGGGACCGACCCAGCGGACCGACCGAGTGCTGACATCCCTCTTAGTGTTTGCAGAACGCGGAAGAAGCTAATTTGAACATAAGCTAGCTAAACCGAGCATTAGCTTCTTCCCTTCTCATTTAATGTGGCATGTGGTTTGACATACATTATTGGGCTGATTTGATACAATTGGTGCAGACACATGATAATAATTTGTAGTGCCCAATAAAGGGCTGTGGTCCACACACCTCTCCTACGAGATGATAGACTAAACATTCACTTGTGATAGTCTGGTGTTAGCCAGGCTCATCACTAACAGGACACTTTTGCTCCTTGGGGATGGCGTTGCTGGAACATCTATTCAAAACTAGCTAAGCTTAAAATGAGCTAATAAGCCTCATGTCAACTGATGGGCTGGTTAAAAGTCAGTGCAAATGATGATTCAAGAAGAAAATAATGACCCATCGTACAATCTGTGGTGAGTTAATTATGGCCCCAGCTCAATTGTTAAACATTTACATGAAGTTAAAAAAGAAAAATCCCTCATTCCAATGAAAATAAGCTTACCAGATGAAGGAGATTGAATGGTTATACTTTCAAAGACCTGCTAGGGGAAGACAGACATATTCTGTGGTTGCCAAAAAAAAGAAGAAAAAATTCTACATATTTTTGCCGTCACCTTATATCTCTACTTCTGCCAACTAGCCGGCAGGTTATGAGTATGGGCTCTTCCCAAGCCCTGTGCCTGGCCTTCAGACCACTTCTTCCTACCACAGCACCACATGTATTTCTCTAAACACGCACGCACTGATGAGCTGCTCCTCTGGCCAGCTCCTCCCTCTGTCAGAGTCAGAACTCAAATCAAAGTCCAAATTCCTTGTTGAAGTGTCATTCTTCTTATACAGAGATTTGTAATAACTATCAGTAATACCAATCTCTCTCTTCATATCCCACCTAAAAGGTTTTTGGTAAGAGAGTAAATCTGAAAATGTCACTGAAAGCAGGTCTTGTGTATATCATTCTAAGTACTATTAATTTAATACAATTAGTAATGTTAATTATTATTTAGCTTCTTTTAAAAATAAAATGCTTGAACATTTTTTTATTTGTGATGCTTTTGATTTTCTGACTTGAATGCTTCATATGTCCTGGAAACCCCCTCCCCAACAATAACAGTAACACTGAGGCCCCATGTCCCAAATTTCCTGGCACCGCCTATTATGTACTTTTTAGTTTTCATAGATATACATGTATTATGTTACAACATGTATAAACATCTAACTTAATAGTTTTTTTTCTCTTTTTTTCCAATTTCCCTTTGAGAGGGTAAACGCTAACATGATGCTGTAAAGGAACCCAGACTGATTTCCATCATCTTGGCTTGAATTACAGCCTCCACAACAAAACAAGTTTGCATCAATGGTTATTTTCCAAAAGGGGAGGGAAGTTCTTACAGCAACTTTCCATGGGTATATAAACTGCACAATTATTGACAAACAGTCACCACATACGTAACCATAGCCTTTTGACAAGAAAGCATCATGAGTTATTTATGACTGCTCCCGATCTCACATTGAGCAAATGGTAGCGGTCAGCAGCAATAGAGATTATTGAACTGGACGAAGTGCCTTGGGCGTCAAGAGAAAGAAAAACTTTATTGGGACTTGTGTGTTCGGCCGGCGGACTTTCAATGGATTTCAAATGGCTGTCATTCGTTAGTGGCCATATCTGACTTGACAAGAATAGTTTTAAAAAGTTTTTAAAAAATTAAAACAATAATACTAATCTCATGTTCTCTATACAATAAACAAATACTCATTTGATCCATTATTGATATATACTATAATATATATTGGTACACAAATCAAGTATCCCCACTGACTTGTCAGTGATAGGTCCTCAGTTCAATTTGATTCATTTTCATACATACCTAACTGACAACACGACTGGTGTTGTGAGTTAGGTATGTATGAAAATCTCGCAGAACCTTTTTAAGTTGCCAATTCACCAACACAGCAGAGATTCAAACAATTAAAACACAGGAAAGGCCATAATAGCAAGGAACAACTTGACAACCCAGTGGGAAAAAGTGAGAAACCTAAGGGAGGCCCACTTTGAGAGAGGGTACCACTCCCGTGGATGGACAGTCCTCAGATGAAGCAGAGCTGTGGTGGGAATGAGTTCTCCTGCCTGTCCTCAGAGAAGCCTTGCCACCTGACCTGAGACCTGGTTCAGTCCTCATAGACCTGACTTAAAGATTTGATTCAGTCCAAGTTTTAGCCCTGGTTTTGGAGCTTGTCATGCGGCCCACACTGGTGATACCGCACACACACACAATGCATACTTCTGTCTGCTTCTCTAACAGCTGAATATCACATTTGTACATGTGAAATATCAACACTGATCTCATTTAACCCTTATGTTGTGTTAGGCCCTCCAGCGACCCGTTTCATGTTTATAATATGTAATAACTTCCATGTAGTCGATCTTATGAGAACGAGGCTAAATGATATCCTCCACAACACGTATACAAACGCAGAAAAACTATGATTTACAATTTTGACATTTCTGAAAGTATCGGCAGAAAAAAAGTTACGTCTATGGTGTTAGGGTCATTTTTGACCCGGCAATATAAAACTGCACTAAACAGGTAAAACTATTCAAAATTCATACATTATTTGATCCCACCTCCTTCCTCCAAGAGAACAAATCTTTTCTCACATCAAAGTATGTGACCCCCCCACCCCCACCCACTCCACAGAAATAAACATTTACTCGAGTACAATACAGGTGTGACCCCACCTTCATCCCCTCTCTCCACAAGAACAAATCTCTTCTCACAGTACAGTATGTGACCCACGCGTGTGAGAACTGACATACTAACATTTTACATTTTGTGAACAAAAAGATGAAATGTTGTACTCATACTTGACCTGACTAGACATTTTTTTGCGTACGCATACACAGACAACCCCTTACGTCTCATCAAGAAGATCCTGGGTTTTAATCCTGGACTGAACAGTGCCTTTTTGGGTGCAGTTTTTTTCTCCCTGTGCCTGTGTAGGTTTCCTCTAGGTGCTCCAGTTTCCCCCTACCACTAAAACATGCGAACTAGGTAAAATCCTCCAGCTCTGGTTCTGACCAACATCTGGAGATGGGTCCTGGGTGCAGTACTACGGCGTCTACTGCTACTGATAGAGGCCCTAGTGCAGGGGTCTCAAACCGGTTGCAGCTTTTACTTCCAGCAGTCCCAAACTGAGTAGGAGCACAGATGACTCCACTCATTTCCTCAAATCTTCAGGTTAAAGCTGGATTCACCTGAGGAAATGGGTGGAGTCATCTGTGCTGCTGCTCAGTTTGGAACTGTTGGAAGTAAAACCTGAAGCGACATGGCCCTTTCTGGAACCGGTTTGAGACCTCTGCCCTAGTGGCATCAGAATGGGTCAAATGCAGAGGAGGAATTACCCTTTGGAGATAAATAAAATGCACCTTTACCTTTACGTTACACGGTCCGTGAGGTTCTTGATCACATCCTCGTGGAGGAAGTCTTTGGAGGAGACGAGTGTGCCCATTATTGTCCCGTGGGAAAATTTTACCTCTGCATTTGACCCGTCCTGCAAGTGCTACTAGGTTCTCTGTCAGGAGTAGTAGTCGCTGTAGTACAGTGTCTTTGGACCCGTCTCCAGATGTTGATGCTCGGCTTGATCAGGACCAGAACTAGAGAATTTCACCTGTTGCCCATGTTTTTAGTGGTAGGGGAAACCGGAGCACCTGGAGGATACCAATGCACACACAAGTTGAACATGCAAACTCCAGTCAGAAAGGCACCTGTTCTGACCAGGATTTGAACCCTGAACCTTGTGGCTGAGAAGCAGTAGTGCTATTCACTCAGCCACAATGCCGCCAGATCAGGCTGAAACAGATGTGTCTGAGGATGATTTTGTGGATGATCCACATCAAGATGAAGAAACATTAGATTCAGAGGAAGAAGTGACTGAATGAACCAGAACAGGGCTTTGTTTCAAACAATGGGAAGGTTTGGTCTCAAACCCGCATGAAAATGAAGGCAGAGCAAAATCAGCAAATATCATAAACAAAGTTTACCATTTGCAAAGTCACATCCAAGACATACAGACTTCATTTGAGCTTTTCAGACCAAACTCCAGAAAACTTTCGGAAAAGTAGTGTTTTCTAAAAATAAAGTAGTTTTCTAAAGAACAAAGGCTCCTTTTTATAAAAAAATCGATGCGGGTCAAATTTGACCCTAACACCACCAACGTAACTATTATTAATATATTTATGGGAGTTATTTTCTAATATTGTTATATTATATTATATTTTACATTTAGTATCTTATGATTGAAAAAACCTTATTTTCAGCTTAAAAATAATAGACAAGAGGGCCATAAAATCAAATAAAACATAGATGTTATGACTTTGTAGTATTAACTATATTGAGTGATAATTCTTTCTTTTTATTGGTCAGGACTGAGTTAGACCTCGGGTCAAAATTGACCCGTTATCAACGGGCAGTGGTGCCGGTTCCTAACACAACATGAGGGTTAAAGAACATGATTGGCTCTTGCACATCATCAGGTGTAAGAGCTAGATGTCATCATCACTCCAATAAGTTCACATATAACTATGGCAGCAGAGGGTATTGGCAAGAACGCTATATTCTATTTTACATTCTGAAGTCCTAGTTCACAAGTAAAAAAAAGAGTAAATCACCTCATACTGACCTAAACCTCTGATGAAGGGGGAGTTGAAGTGATTGTAGTCAGCAGACCACATAGCATGTTAGTAATGCTTTTGACAACAAAGGAGATTTATGATTTTCTGCCTCCATATTTTTAAATGCCAGCAGTGTTGTTGGTGGTCAGTTCATAGCCAAAGGTAAATTAACCTTGACCACCCACCACTCAGAGTTGACAGATAAAAAGCCACTGTGAGAACAGGCTACTGATATAGGCTGGCCTGGGAAAATCCCTTAACCACCATTATTGTTGTAATGATATTATGTGCTAAGATTATACATTTCCTGGCAGAAAGTAAAATAACAAAGGGTTTTTCTCCTTTCACTTTTCCTTATCATTAAGGAGTTCCTGTACGAAAAAGGCTGAAACTGACAATAAAATAAATATCCCATATGTGAAGTATGATTCTGGGTAGAAACTTGGCGTGACGCTAGTTCTCCTCCAATCACAGAATGAGGAGCAGCCATGGATCTATAATAATAACTGGATAGGGTATTACTAACTTATAGCTGTCCCACCCACAGGCACAGGGGGCGCCCATGTTAATGCAGAATATCATAGTCTGTTTTCCTTCCAGCTCTGATTCCGCTGCTCTGATCAGCAGAGCTGATTGGTCAGAGCGCGGCCGAACCCCTCTGTGCACGCGCATGAGAGCCACACACACGTATGTCGGTGGATGCAAACTGGTTTTAATAAGGTTTTATGTTTATATGCATGCACCATCAACTCCCACTGTCTGCTGTCGTTGTGTCCTTGGCAAGACACTTAACCTCTGGAAACACCAGCAACAGTGGGGCGGCTGCGGCTGAAAAGTGCCAAACTGCAGTTGAGTCCTTTGGCAAGACACCTTACCCCCATTGCCTAGAATGAGTCTGATGTGTGTGTGAATGGTTGGTGGTGGTCAGAGGGGTCGATGGCACATACTGGTTGCCTCGCTTCTGTCAGTGTGCCCCAGGGCAGCTGTGGCTACAGTAGTAGTTTATCACCACCGTGTATGGAGGGAATGAATAATGACATGTAAAGTCTCTTTGAGTGTCCAAATAACGAGCTATATAAAACCGATGCATTATTATTATTATTATTATTGTGTTTTTAACATTGTTTTTAACTTGCACCACCCGAAGCACCCCGGCTCCCCCCATCTTGGATCTGTCATGGTCCTCCTGTGTTCTCCCCCTCCCTTTGTGTTTGTGTGTGTGTGTCAATCTGGGAGCAGCCTCCACCAGCTGCACTCACTCACCACCTGCAATCTATCCACAATCAAGCTCTCCATATGAACCCGGCTCTTCCACCACTCTCTGGCAGTTTGTCAGTTTACCACCCGTGGTAACGTTGCTTGTGCCTCTGTTTGAGCAAGTCTTGCAATTTTGGTATTTTCTCAGTTTCTTGATTTTTGTTACTTGTTCCAGTGCTTTTGGGATATTTTCACTGCCTGTACCTCTGAACCCTGCCCTGATACGTACCTGCACCGATACCTACCCGCACCCAGCCTCTGCACCCCTGGACCCCTCTGCCCGACACCTGCCTGCACCTCTGGACCCAGCCCCCACGCCCTTGGCCGCCACTGCCCAAACCCCCACTTGCAATAAAATGTTTTCATTTTCTACTGTGTCTAGTTGTGCGCTTGGGTTCTTTCTGTTCCCGTAACCGTACGAACTGGCCAAGACCACCTGTGCCAAGCCGTCTCCAGCCAAGGACAGTTGCTGGGAAAGCATGAGACCCAGCTGAAGGATCGTTGAGAATCAACAAGCTTTTGGAGCTCAGCTGAATCAGATTGGATCCATGCTGGACAGTCTTCACTCCACTTTTTCCCAGTTTGCAGTTCAGCAGCGGGCCACTGATCGACCTCAAGAAACCGCTGTGCAGAGGCCGCCTGACTCAGATCGTCATTTCCGTGAGTCACATGTGCCTGACCCTGAACACTATTCTGGACGTATGGGGAAATGTGGGGCATTCCTTCTCCAATGTTCACTAGTGTTTAGCCAGAAGCCCTACACCTATGCTTCAGACTGCTCCAAGATGGCATTTGTAATGGGTTTGTTGCAAGGCAAGGCGTTGGCCTGGGTGTCAGCTACTTGGGAGACTAATCCTTAAATACGTTCGAACTATGATATTTTTGTGAATGAGCTAAGGAAGGTCACCACTGGGCTTCAGCTCCTGCCCCTGACATTTTCTGGCCTCTGAACTCCCCCTGGCCCATCCTCCAGACCCCCTCCGCCCTCCCTGGCTCTTTTATTCTTGGGACATCTGGGAGCTGTCCCTTGGAGGGGGGGGATCTGCCATGGTGTGGATTTTATTTTGGACTTTGGTTTTATTTTGACATCTGTTCTCTGTGGTTTGGTTTTAGTTTGACTTTGATGTCCTGTTTCCCCTGTTGATTGCCTGCCCCGCCCTGATGTGTTTCACCTGCGTCTATATGTACCCTGTGCTTCTCTCCCCTTGTTGTTGGTCCATTGTATTGTCTTTGCTTGTTCCTGGTCCCGGTTTTGGATTTTGTTTTATTACCTTTGGACTTGTTTTCATCATTAAAACCTTATTTTTGACATTCCTGCATTTTGAGTCCTCCATCACCTCACCACATTGAAAGGATCACCGGGGCTTGGGAGCAGCGCTGTTACAAACGGGTTGCATCGTCTAGCCCACTGTAGAATGTTAGCAGAAAGTGCACTGTAAAGAATTTCCTTGTAGAAAAACGGTAAATAGCTGGCAAATATGGTTCCACGAATTTACCGTTTTCTCAACATGGCATTAGTGTTGCTGATCTTAACGGTTAAAGACTGTTTCACTGAATCACATTATGACTTTGTGATTTCAGGATTTAACTGTATGTTCCTGTTCATTCACTTCAACAATAACAGCTTTATAATGTTAATGTTGTATTATTACACCATTTGACTGTTTCTAGTTAGTTTCATTGAACAAAAGACTACGCAAATTAATTTGTTTTACTTTAAAGAGCACAACTTTTCAATCATTTAACATCTTCAGTTTATTCAAAAAAGTAGTAGAAATCTTCACTTCTATAACATGCTTAATGCAAAAACATCATTTTAACACAAACAGGAGTTTACGTATGTAGGACGTACCTTTTACACTCATGGTTGCTCGTTAGCAAAAATTTCCCAGCATTCCAAATATACAATAACTTTATGTTAAATTACGGTAATACCATAAAATCACAATAGGATTTTATGGTATTGTAACGTTTTATTGTAATCACATTAAAATTGTAATAAAACACCACTGGAGGTTTGAATTGTTTTTCAAAATAACATTTGTTTAATGTTGAAGTTTCATTGTAATTTTACAGAAATTTGTTAGTGTGGCTATAACTCCTCTGGCTGCAGCTGCATACACAGCAAAACCGCCCAAACGATGCAACAGGGGAAGAGAAGAGGGACTAAAGCAAAAAATTATCAAAGTAGAAATCAAGTCCGGGTGAATATAGCTAACTTACACCTGTCTCTGCCTCTTTTATCCTCTTGTGTCCTCTAGAGAGTACAGCGGGACAGCCTTAGATTATCTATGCTCGGACTACATTTGGACCCAAAAACTATTGGTAATCTTTCCGTTTTATATTTTGTTAGCAGTGCGTTGCTTTTGTACCATTCAATCAGCGATTGTTGTACAGCTTACAAGAAGTTGCGCTAATGTTTTCATACATCAGATCTTAAACCTAGATGGCTCCGTGGGATGAGGGGGTAGAGGAAATGAGACCTGTGAGTTGAGGGGCGGTGCTAAACATTCAAACTGAAAAAAAAACTTGTAGAAACAGGTATAGCTCCTTTAAGATAACGTCAACACCAACACAGCCTAGAATGCGTCTGGTTTGTGTGTGATTGGTTAATGGTGACCAATGGTGTAGGTTTGGTTCCAATCTTGGTGGGGACATTCACTACGACCTGAGTCTACACCCATTGACACGGGGTCCAGAGTTTCTCCCCCAGAATTTGTTGTGTAATCACACACTATATTTGCAATAGTGTGTCGCCTTCTATACTAAACTCAGCTGTAGACTGAATGAGAAGCAGTTAAGGATTTTTTCTAATCGTTAAAACAAAATCAATTGGATCAGAACTTCTGAGTTTTGTGTTGCGTTCATTCTAACTTTGTCCACAAGATGGCTTAAATGTTTATAGTAAATAAGATAGTAAATATATCCTGTATTCAGGATCAGGCTGATATGGTTTACAACCTATCTCAAATATGCTGTCCCTGGCACTTTCTTGAGAGTGACTCTCATTGGCTGCCTCCTAAATAGCAAATACACTGTTATGAAACTTTAAAAAATCCCATATTTTAATCTTCATAATTCCAGCCTCGCCTGAAGCCCAGCTTCGATATCTGCCTGCACTACATCTTCCCTGAATACCTGAGTTCCCTATAATAAATAAAACACATGTAGTGCATTAAACAAATCAGATCTAAGCATGGGCGACAGTAGCTCAGTTGGTAGAGCATTGGCCTTAAGCCCAGAAGGTCGTGGGTTCAATTCCCACCTCTGCACCTTCTCCACCGACTCCCACTGATGACTGCTGTCGTTGTGTCCTTGGGCAAGACACTTAACCCCACTTTGCCCCAAAGCCCCCACTGAAAGATCAAGGCTATGCTCACACTCAGAGAGCAGCCGTCCTCCTGTGGACTCACCACCTGCAGAGGGTCAGTGAGGGGCTGGTGCTATGAGACTTGGGTGGCATCTCTGACTGCCACCCCCCTGACCCAGAAATGGATTAAAGGGAAGAAGATGGATGGATGGATGGATGGATCTAAGCATATACACAAAAACCACCAAAAAAAAAAAAAAACCACCAACAAAACCAAATAAATACTTTCAACCTCACCTGAAGCCCTGAAGGTCCAGCCACTTCCTCATCCTCTACCAGCACTGCACATTCCCTGTTTGTCTGACTTTCCTTTATGGTATTAATAAAAACACACATTCTACATTGAATAAAATGAAACCTAGGCATGGTACACCAGTCGCTAAATATCTCATGAAACTAGGATTGGTTGATGGGTCTAAGATTTTAACTGCTTAACCCTAACCTCACCTGGAGTCCTGTCTTGTCCTTGTCTTTATCTCCTTCTTGAATTTCCATTATATCTCTCAGAGTGTCCTATATTTAGTAAAAGATTTCAGACAACACTTTTTGCATCATTATAGTAGTAAAATATGTTGTAATTGGCATAGGTAATTTCCAACCAAATGATGTTCTTTAACTTTAGTATGATTCTATACTGACTTAAACCTAATCCAAATCTACATAATAGCCCTCACCTGAGGCTCTAACAGTTCAGGAACTGCTCTCGATACTTGAAATAAATCATGCTCTGATCTTTCAATTTCCTATAATAAATAAAAACAGAGGAGAAAATATTGAATTAGAATCTACAGTGAGTAGCTCACTACGTTGTTTGACATATACGATCAATCTCTAAAAACAATTCATAGTCCCATGCATACCTACAAAATTCCAACCTCGCCTGATGCACTGAAGGGCCTGTTGCTTCTACCTCAACATTCCCTATATTGTTCTCTCTTGTTGGTTGAGTTTCCTATGTATGTTAACAGAAGATTAATCATCACAATTCATAATTTGCTATTACTTGTGCTTTCTCTTACTTACTTTCCAACTGTTAAAAAAGCTCCTGATATCTTTTATCTTTTTTTGTGGAGGTGGCATTTTTTCTAAATTATATAAGAAGGTATAGACAATCAAAAACAGACATTCATATACATGAACTGCAGAATCATTTATATAACTTGGCCAATGTCAAAAGTTACATAGTATTTCTCAATACAATGAGTTAACAAGAGTTTGGCAATAAGTAACAGTGTGGATTTTTCTATATTTTCTTTTTTTTATTCCACTCTCTACCCAAAAAGGCAAGTAATGACTCACAGGGTTCTCAAGTATTCAAAATAAAAACTTAAATGACCTGTTGTGGTGTGTTTTGCGCACAACCAGCATGCATCGTTAACGCAATGGAAAATTTAGGTATCCGAGCTTTAATTTCGGGAGCGCTGGTTGCGCTTTGGGAAGAGTCAGGGGAGAGACATGTCAGAGACACAGGGGAGAAACGCGGGAGATACGAGGGAGACCCGCACTTGCAACATGGTTCTGTCTGCATATGGTCCGAGCTCGGTACCATGTTAGAGCGGTGCTTTCACTGAGCGCCGCGGCTGTCATTACAAAGCGGCAGCAGCTGCACCAGGACGTGCACATTCGAGTGCATCTCTTGAATGTGCTCGGAGCAAATAACAGCAAGTGCCCGCTGTCACACATTTCACAGAAATTACATTATCAGCAGATAAAGGTTGTAAATCGTGGATCCGTGGAATATTTTCATCACTAGTTTATCCTGATTCACACACCCACTTATACATTTTGGATAGTAAGAGCACAATAAGTATTTTTTCAGCCTTTCAACCAACCTGTTTCTTTATTGGAGCCAGTTCTGTTCTGTCTCTGTGCCGTGTGAGCTCCTCGGAACATTAAACAGTGCGCTGACAGATTAGAAATAACGTAAGTACTTTGAATGGTAATAGATCTACAGTACTTTCCTCTGATTACTCACGTGCTACAACGCTCAGGGAACGAAAAAAAAACACTTGCTTCACGCTGGCTAACTTTTAAAAATTAAACAGTTGCTCAGTGCTTCAGTTTGGCGCTGAAGAAGACAGCCAATCACTGCAGAGAACGGAACGGGTCACGTGCTGCTGCTGCTGCTTAGTGATGTAAAGTTCGATTCATTTTACTGACTCGAGTTAAAGTGAATCACTCACCAAAGTGAATCGGGTGTTTTGAGTCATTTGATTCAGTGATTCAGTTGTTCAGAAAAAAACATACATGAACACAAAATAATGCTAAAATGGCAATTTACAATCAAAACATTTATTAAAATTTGATAAATGGTAACAATAACAAATATGTAAACTAATTTGACAAAATATAAACTCTTTAAATTTAATAATTCAACAGCAAAATTGTGAACAAAACCTTAAACAACCTTGCAGAGTTGACATTTTGCTCGTGATGGGCCTGTTATTTCAAAGTGCATCCAAATATCGCTTCTTCTGCGGCTACTATCCATTTTCTATAAAAATATTTAAAACTTTCCGCCAAAAATGTGGTGTTACATAAATGTATTCCGTGTTAAAACCTACATTCCTGGTAAAAAACAAAAGGTCATAACAATTATATTATATAAATAATAAATACAAACAACTTTGATATTTTTCACACATTCATTTTTTATTGATGACAATCATTGTAACGCCAATAATGTTCGAGGCGGAACTCCTGTTGTCCGACGAGAGAAACACAGCTGAACAAATAACTTAATAAATAGCCAATTATATTTTTCAATCTACCTCACATAATACATGTAGAGGGTTATTATTTTTTGTCAGATGGGGCAAAAGAAACTACTTTTTTCAACCCAGTTAGAGAACGAGCGTTACGAGACGAGTCGGTGTCCTGTCCTGTTGTTTCGACTTGCTTGATGCTGAGTGAGTGAGTGAGTCAGATCAGATGAACGATTCGTTCAGAGCTGAACGACTCGAAGGGGATGCGGGAAGGGGCTGATCCAGAACCACAGTGAGTCGTTCACTGCTCGTACGGCTCGTACTAGCAGGCGCGGGCAGGCAGGAAGGAGGACGTTACGGTGAAGTAGATGGTTGTAAACAATAAGCTTTTGGTTTCTGTGCTCAAACGAGCTACAGTACACACACACACAGTCACACACGTAATATTAGAGTGTCATTCATTGTGGCTAGTAGAAAACGCAGTCTGGGGGTCGCAGTTTAGAAAGTGGTGGGCGGACGAGTTAGTGAACGAGTTAATGGAGGCGGGGAATCACGACTCCCGAGTCAGTAAAGTGAATCTCGAGTTTTGAACGATTCGTTCACGAATCGCACATCACTACTGCTGCTGTTGCTCTGGAGGCGAGGAGGAGGCGCGACGTGTGCACAAACGGAAGACATGTGTCCCGGACCGTCTGGGTCACGGGACATCATGTCATTTTGGTGGGGACTTTTTAGTCCTCACCAAATATTGGTGGGGACATGTCCCCATGGTCCCCACGCAAACCTACGCCCTTGATGGTGACAGTGGGGGAGGGTCCCATCTCAAAAGTAGCCAAAATGACGTGCGCTGAAATGCTTGCAATACCACCCCGGGCCGATGGGGGTGGACCCAGAAGAATTAGCCAATGCTAACATATAGCATTGGCAGACCTCTCAAACGTCTTTACAGGATGGACCAAAAGTTGGCTCTTGGCCCAAAGCTCCGTTCCGCATGTGTGTCAATGCTGAGGGGGGTGGATTTTTTTTGGACCACTCTAGTTTACTCTCTGTGAATTTTTGAAGTCTCTCGTTCAAATGAATGGAGCTGCGCCGGCTGATGCATGCGCAGATGCATTTTTTTTTTCACAATTTTCTTGTAGGCGGGACCACTCGCAGCCATTTTGGATAGCTCCAGTAGAGCACTTTTTTTGGCCCATTAGTTGGAACGGCGGAGATAGGCGTGACTGTCCGTTAATATATACAGTCTATGGGCGGCAGATGGCGCACACTGGTTGCCTCACTTTTGCCAGTATGCCCCAGGGCAGCTTTGGCTACTGTAAGTAGATAAGTAGTTTCCACAAAGGAGCTATATTTACCAGATGCGCCAACGTCATCCAGTCACGTGAGTATGCATGAGGTTACGGTGGAAGTACTGGAGCAAAACGGACTGCAACTCTTAAAACTGAGACTCCTTTCATAAATCGAAGTGGCTGCTTCAAGCACATGTTCGATTACGTTATAGGTGGAAGTAGGACATGTTGTCAGGGTTCACAAAGAGCGGTATTTGGCGAAGTTAGGATCGCCGAACTAAATGATTGGGGAGAAGGTATGGGTCAACAATCTTCTCGATTAAATTAAATGTACAACTTTGCCCGAATTCACCCCGCATGATCTTTGTCGTTAACAATGCATTCCCTTACACTGGGGCAGATTTAAATATACATTCTGCCTGTAGCATTTGCGCATTAGCAACAGTCCACTTTTCTGTGGCTTTTCTGTCTACAGCCAAACATGATACATATTGATGGAGAGGAAAATAGTGAAAAACGCAACTGACTTTTATGGATGTTAATAGCCGAGTTAAAAACGTTTGACTTCAAGCGTTTGTTGTGTCATTGTCCTCAAAATAAATTAATGGTAAAACAAATAAATGCAAAATTGTGATTGATTTATCTTGTAAAAAGTGTTCACTGCAATTTCTGGAGTACTTTGATGGCTCCCAGTCCTTTCTGTTGATTGCAGCAAGCCATCGTCTTCTGTCTTCATGACGAGCAGGTATCGGATAAAAAGACACATTTGGCTTATGTCCTTGCCTGTTAGTATAACCAATCTGCATGATGTCACCATGTTCCTGTTATTCGGTGAAATGGGTTGTTTTGGTCAAGTTTCCGAAGGCTCGCAGTTGAGTAAACGAGACTTCCGCCGTCTGTCATGGAGAGTGGGCGTGGCCTGGACGTCACAGGCACGGGGTCAATAAAACTGATGCAATATTACATTTACTAGTATTGATATTTCATTCTGTTCCATTCCTAACACAAATTTGGTTTGTGGTGTCAACTTGAATTGACACCACAAACTGCAAGTTCAAGCAGTAGCCCAAGAGCAACATCTGATATAGAGTACACTCTCCTACTACATACTATGACTTCAGGGAATTTGTGGTTTGGAATTCTAGCCTGGAAACTAAAAACATCATTTGAGCCAGCGGGTTGCCCTCTTTGTTTTGTACACGCCCTCGTTTGTGTAAGAATCCAAAGACCAACTACTGTACAGTATATGTAAAAACAGTATGGTCAAGGCCACAACCTCCGCCAGATCACCTCAAGGGTTAGGGTAAGATCAGGCAATGCACAGAACATTAAAGAAAACTGGATGAAGACATCAGAAATCTGGAGCCTCCTGGACAGCTAAATGTTTTAATTCCGATGGGATTTATATTGTTTCAGACTCCCACATTCTACATATACTCTCTCACTGATTTAGGCAAACTGGAGCCGACACAGAAGCATGCCTGCACATTGTCTGCATGTTCCTAACACTCTCATAACCACAAGTTCCTCTCCATTTCTCCCTTTTGCACAAACAGCATAATTTTGTTGCACTAAAATAAATAGTTTCCCAGCACAAATACCTTTGGAGTGGGAACAAATAGCCTTTTCACATGTTATTTTCCTTTCTGGCTACAGCCTATGCAAAATGTAGGAACAAATACCTTTAAAAATAATGTATATCTCTGACCATGGGACAATGTACTACTACATACAGTATGTATATTTCAACAATATAATTAGACTTAAACAGCCCCTGCCCTGGGCATACAGTATAACTACAATCAGTAGTATGTAGTAATTGCTGGAGAAGAATAGTTAAGTCAAAATTGGTTATAATCACTGAGGGCTCTTGTTATTGGCTTATCAGGAAGCTGCAGGGGTGAACATCCAGGGGTGAGCAGGACTTACTAGTGCTTATCTGCAAAAAATGAAAACTTACTTACATTCACTTTATTGTGGACATGCAGTGTGAAACATTACAATACCCGTATCGCAGTTTTGTGACTTAGGAGCAGGACTGCAACTTTAAGATTAATCAAGATATCTATTCACTTTATAACTTAATAATACATTTAAAATACATATATTTTAATCTTAATTCTAAAATCAGTAAGACCTCTGTGCAGAGCAGTGCCACATGTTTCACAGCTCCGTGTGAAACAAGCACCACCACCTTTGTGATATTGATGCACAAACATTGAAATAAAAGCTTTTAAATTATTTCCTAACACCATCAACAAAAGAGGTTGTTTTTTTTTCTTCAGTAGCTTGTCATGTCATTTTCATCCCAGGAGACATCCCGGGGAAGAGTATTCTAGATTATTCTAGTTTTTCACAAGCAGGCAGTATCTCTGTATAAAGATGTAATTTGCATTGTGGTTGTGGCGGCCACTTCTGTAGTATATCCGATATTATAATAGATCCATGCGTATATCCGATCCGGTGCGGGCTCACATGTGATGTTAGGTGTTATTTGAATGATCCGTCCTCCTTGGGCCAACTCCATGCTCCTACTACATCTACATTTCCAGAGTGGTGGGAGTGGGTCAGGCCGTTCCTGCTTGCAGCCAGAACACTATTTTATCACCAGGTTGGTTCATTCTGACGGGGCACAGAGTAGAATTTAGTGCTCAAAGCATGATCCATCTTTTGCAGCTCCCGGCATCTCCCTCCCAAACCAGACAAAGATGGATGAGCTTTTGAAGCAGCAGAGGCGCTCCTTTTCCACTCACCCCCTCACCTTGGAAAACTCCAAAACATTATGGAGAAAAATATGCCTCTTTTGCTTCCAGATGTACAATTATCTATTTCTTCCAAGTCTCTTCTAGTCTCATCATCACTTTTCAGCTAACACCACCGCCCAATCTCTGCACGTTATTCATCACATTTAGACTTTTCATCTTCAAGGGCTGTCAAGGGAACAGCTTGGAGCAGAAAAAATGTATAGGAATGGTAATGAAATGGCAAGAAGTGTGATGTTTTGGGGGCTTCTCTCTGGTGAAGCCAAAACAAAATATGATTAATGCGTTGATTTGACTTATTCTTATACCTTGAAATTGATTTAAAATTGGTGCAGGAGCAACTACCTGGTTTGGAGTTGACAAAACTTACAACTTAAAAAAAACACACCATCTGAACAATTTTCACAGTTGAAGTTACGGGATTCATGCACAAAACCCATGACATTCGAATTATGTTTGTAGGACTTGGAGCATCTTGAAAATATGACATCTCAAAAGTTTATGCTATACAAAATCATGACAATATTTATTTTCTTTAAAGGGACAATATTTGGAAGAGCAGCCAAATTGTAGGAATATATTAATTACAAAACATGACTAGTATTTTTAGTGCAGTGATTTTTTGGCTCTGAAATCCATGTGAGAAGGTGGAATAACAAACCGCAGTCAAAATGTGAAATTTTAAAATGTTACAAAAAAATCCAGGTGTCTCCTGGGGTTACTATACTATACTATAAACCAAATTTCTAGGTCTTCCTCATGCAGACTACAGATGGCACTATTGCTTCAGTGACTTTGGCATAATTTTCAGATACAATTTATGTTCCAAATTATGAAGAAGTTTTGATGTTTCAGGTGAAGCATAACTCGGCATTAAATCCCTCTAACAAATCAACTGCACTCCTTTCATCCACACTAAAACTGATCAGGATCAGCAATGACTAGATCCGTTTTTACAACATTTTGGATACACAAATGTGGAGCGAATGAATAATGCAACTTTACGCTGCATTATTTATTCACTCCACACATGGAATGAATAAACTGCCCTGGCAGACTAACCGATGGGAGGCTGGAAATCTGCGCCACCAACCTCCCTGACCACCACCAAACATACTCCACTGGGCCCGCAGAGCACCTGGACAGAGGTCTCCCATCACTATACTGCCAAGACCCCTATGATGTTTGAGATCAGGCTTTGACAAGGAGGTATGGCTACTTTAAAGTTTCTAACCAAGACGCTTAGGCCGAGGCCTTGAGGGAGAAGGAGAAATGCTTGTCAGTTTAAGTGACCCTGGCTTCTTTTTCAATCCACGAGATTATAGGAAAAATCAAATGCAGACACACTCAAAGACTACAGCCAGACACTATAAAAATACTGCTCAAACAGCTTTCCACACTAACAACTTTGAAAAGGGCGACCTAATATCCACTTAAAAGTTGTGCAGAAAACCATAAACTCAGCACTGAAGCTTAATAAATAATTCTTAATGGATAAAACACAGCTTTACATGGGTGAAAGGAGATTTCAAATAATTATTTGGATTAATGTAATATTTACTTGTACATGTGTTTTTACATTTAATGGCAGAGTGCTGCTTGTTGTTGTTTCCACCACTTTTATCAATGTGAACAGATTTGTCTAAAAACATCTTGATTTATAGTTGTTAAACATTTTATTTTTGTCGTTAACAATCATAATCTGAAAACATTAAATAGAAAAAAGGATGCATTTGCAAATAAAGTAGAGCTCAACAGTGTTAATAAATAGCAATTGTATTCTATCCGACAATATTTGTATGTATTTTACAGAAGTATGATGAAGACAATGAGATTAAAGTCAAACAAATAGAACATCTCTACATGAATCATAACGTAACACAAAAAAATCTGCTAAAACTGTATTCTTTGACGGTTCTGAACAGAGGAAAGCAACAAGAACTTGATGAAGATGTGACAGGAAGCCTCTAGGACATGGTGATCTGCATGGACTCCAGCATCTCCTCCACAGTCTTCATAGAGCATTTGTTTTCTTTTGTCCCACGGCCAGCAAGCTGTGAGGGAATGCAAAGACACACACAAATCATACAGGAAGTTAGATTGTTCGTTTAGGATTAGATAAGCCAATTAAACACATGTCTGCCCCAGCTTAGAAGCTGGAAGGAATCATCCGGATACAATTGGTCTAGTAACACAAATCCAGCTTCTAATTTAAGCATCGTTTCATAAGCGCCATTCATGTCTTTTGTCTGTAAGGATGCTTCCAGACACGACTTGATTAGCCCATTTCTATTTCCACAGCCGAGGGTACACAACACCCTCATTTAGATCATTATAAACAGGAAGTGCATGCTTGACATAAAAACATACTAAGGCTGTGATCAAAAAGTCAAAAAAGATTATTCTTTTGATTACGCTCTTTTCAATCTGAAAGGTCAGTGAATATGGGATATGGCTCCAGTGATGCCCTGGGGAACATCTTCATAGATGATTTGTTACGTATTGGGTAGTTTGTAAACTCATTTTCATTCAGTTCTGCAGTCATAGACTCAAACGCTGAGAA